>JAUPFT010000022.1:23258697-23348697 GCA_036936625.1 Parnassius smintheus behrii
AGTTCACTCCAGACGGAAGACCGGAGGTAAGTTCTCATGATAATATCTCATGTAATAGTTCGATTCTATACCTATCAATTTTGTAAACGCGTCCTTAAAAATCTTGATGTTCGTTGTTTTCTACATCTTCATATAGAAAACATGTTAACTAGTTTATGGTAAACACACACACAAACACGCAAGTGCGCGCAAACATGCACACATACGCACAAACGCATACACACGCTCACACACGCACACTGCCGCACACATACGCACACACACACGCACTCAGACGAATACCTTATGTCGCCGTTGCCACCACTTCCGCTACAATAAGGGGCGTTGTCGAGTAATTCGTTAAAAAAGTCGTTTATTTCGACCACAAGGATCATAGATATTAGTAATAATACAAATCTTAAAACTAATTTTCGTAAAACTTAAAACAATTTACCTAATTTTAAAACTATATATAAGACAGGCCGGCAGGCAGGCAGGATACCATTGGCACTGGCCCGCACCCTGCGCACCAGGGATGTGCATCGTTTACGCATGGTGGTGTAGAAACAATCCACACGCGCATCCGCGAACACATCCTCCGCATTACAATAACGAGGTGGACCAAACAGCACTCTGAATGCATTACATAACACGCATTTAATCTGTAGCTTGTACCGCTAAAGGTACGAACGTACGTCGCGTCTGCATTCAGCCAATCCGATCGTTTATCTTATCGTTTGCTGTGCTCTGATTGGCTCATTTAAATCGGATCAACATTTTCCGTAACCATCGCAAGGTGGATTTGTATATCGGATGAACTTCGACCGACGCTAGCAAATAGTCTCGTGAGTGCAGATGTTGATCCGGTCGGAGCCACATTAGTTACCAGAGATGCATATTGGATCAACAAAAGGCGCCGGATCAACATGCGTTTTCGGATCAACAAAGTGCTCGCGTGAAGTCGCGTCTGATCAACATTTATATATATATATATATATATATATATATATATATATATATATATATATATATATATATATATTGTTACGAGCTTGAGGTTCGTGGCAATAAAAATTGCCGATAAAATTACCTAAATTTACACTTTAATTTACTTTACACAAATTAAAGTTAAAAACACTAATAGTCAACCACACTAATTCACTTTATTCCGCTCCGAAGCTTCGCTTGTCTCGCCAAACCAACACTGCCCCCGATCGCATCTTGCAGCGCCTATTTATATAAATTAGCAATGAAGCATCCGGAATATTCAAGTAAATGCGCGCAAAGCGACGAGTGTTCGAGTGTAGATTTTCTAGAAACTTAGTTCTTCGGATGGCGCTGTCGGTTGAAAGATTTGTGATGTCATTTTCTGCAAAGCTCCCCTCGCTCTCGTTCCTGATACTAGATGGCGCTAGTGTCGTCGGCTGGAGCGCGTAACACTGCCCCCTCCTAAGACATGCTCGTCCCGAGCATTATCGGCCCCATAATAGCGCGCCAGGCGATCCACATGGACGATCTTAGGAGTCCCTCTTGCGCTTTTCTGTAACGGCTCCGCAATGTCAAGGGATGTCCTATCCCGTGGTGCACCAACATTGTACAATTTCGACGCTCCTCTACTCCGTGTCTGAGGTCCCCTCACAGCCGCACAACTTGTACATGTACGACACCAATCCTCGACATCGTCACGATAATGGACCCAGTAAAACTGTTCTCGGACCTTCAGTAGAGTTCGTTTACCTCCCAGATGGACTCTTGACCGACCGTTATGGCACAGCTGTAGAACATTCGGCACCTGGCACAATGGCTTTAGGGACAACCATTTTTAAACGACAGCTGTCTCCTCGACCATTGTCCCATTTACGGCACAGGACTCCATCCTGAAGCAGCAAGCTGTCCCATTGGGCCCAATAGCTTTTCGTGGTTGAACTCATCGCTGAGACGTCGCTCCACTTAGGCTTGGTAGCACGGGCCTTCATCCATCCCAGAATCGGCTTGATGTCCGGATCTTCCTGCTGTGCATGTCGTAGGCTGTCCTTCTACCCGTGGCTGAGGTGGTCTGTCCTGAGCATCCTCACGGATACCACTTCCTTACTCTCTTGCCTACTACAATGGTTGCAATCTTCAGGACAAGGTCTTCTTGACAATGCATCTGCGTTGCCGTGAGATTTCCCGCTGCAGTGTCTGATAGTAAAGTCGTATTCCTGCTGCTGCTGGGCGGTGCTGTTAGCCGCACTTCCTTTCTGAGACCGTTCACCTTCCCTTCCTAGGGTGTGCTTAGGGCAGCTGTACCGAATATGGCCTTTATCTTTTATTGTGGTCGCGAACCGTAACTGCTGTAACCTCCCTAGCGTGAGGTGAACGATGATCCTGTCGCCGCCAGGCAGTGCCGTTAGCTGCACTACTCTCTCGAGATCGATCAACTCTCCTTTACACGGTTCGCTTAGGGCAGCTGGATCGAAGATGGCCCCTTTCCCCACAGCCATAGCACCTAGGGCTGTATCATTTGTTGCGGTCGCGAACTGTAGCTGCTGCAACCTCTCCGCCGCGATGGGAACGATGATCCTGCCGCACGGCTTCCACTTCCAGTGCATGGGCCAAGGTGTCCTTCAGCGTCTCGTGGTGCCCGAGCCTCACAGCAGCTCTGACTTCCAGGTCGCGGATGCCGTCGGTGAATGTCTGCACCAGGTTCCCTTCAATGAGCGCAGGTACAGACCGGTATGCTTTTCGCACCAGCTTCTCCACCTCTAGAGCCCACTGCTGCAGGTTTTCGTTGATGCGCTGCACGCGATCTTTAAGCTGCGCACGAAAGACGTGTTCCAGGTGAGCGTCGCCATATCTCGCCTCCAATACCTCAAGGAGTTGCTCATAAGTCACTTCCTCACCGAGAGCTTCCAGAACAGTTAAGGCCTGGTCGCGTAGGCCTAGAATGAGAGCGGTCATGGCCTGACTTTTATTCCAGCCGTTCGCTTTCATAACAGCCTCGAACTGGATTTTGTAGGCTGACCAGGAAGAAGTCCCGTCGAACGGTGGCACCTTGAACCCACGTAGCGAAGGTGCTGAAGCTACTACGGGAGCTGTAGTTCCATCCCCAAGTTTGAGTTCATCCAGCGTTTTCTTAACTTGATTGATTTGGGTCTCAGCTTCCGACAGGCGGTTATCATGTTGTTATATCATGGTGAGGTTAGATGGCGCTGGTGTCTTCGACTGGAGCGCGTAACTATATGTATGTATATATTAAGATAATATTCTTAAATTTCATATCGGATAATTCTTTTATACCAGCAAAGGCAAACAAGCATGCTGCTCACCTCATGGTAAGTAAGCAACGCCACCCATGAACTACTGCAACACCTAAGGAATTGCAATAGTAAGTGGTTTTCTTGAAACTCCCTCCCTATACCTATCAGTCTAAAGTTGTTCAAGGAAGGATACTTGTAGTTTTTAGTTACAGCAGTAGACCAAAAATCATCCAGATGATTTGGATGGAATCGCAATATGCGGTGGTGAAATTTAGTGGTTGGAATTAGTCCTAAAAATCCTCTGAGCGCTCTCTGTGGTAGATGCGATACAAAAGGCAGTATTTCTTCGTAGCGAGTCAAACCGATTAGAAAGAACTTGGTCATCAACGATTTGAGTCACTTTGCGCTAGATGCGACGAAGTAATTCGGACCGCGACAGCAAATTTAATAGAGAAGTGCTGGATATAAAGATTAAAAGAGGCAATTTTAACGAGGCATTACATCGTAGTCTACGAGTGGTAACGCATCTATATTTTTATTCTGAATCAAGTATAGATGTGTGTCCACATGCCACATCCACCTACCATTAGCTCTCATTCAAGATCTTGTTTGTGACAGAGTATCCCTTTTATTTACAAAATTTCAAGATTTCAAGAAACTCGTATCGAAAAATAAACATAATTTTTACCGAATTGATGTCACGGGGAATATTTTACATTTTATTTTGTATGAAATGAATTTACTTTTAAAATGTTACCCTATTATTTTTTACTAGCCGACCCACGCGACTTCGCTCGCCTGAAATTCAACAGATAGAAAAGTAATTTCCCCTGGCACTGCCTAGGAGGAGAGGATTCGCCTAAGCTATATAGCGAGTCCAACTCTAATATCAAACCGTCCCGGCGACGGAGGCCTATAAAGCAGACAATGAGCTTATTATTTCTCGACTCATTTGTTATAAATATACTAATTAGAAAAGGATTTTTCTATCACAACAAAAAGTAACTTATGTCAATCGGGAATACGAGTATTAGTATAGCTTTACAATTATGTAGAATATAAAAAAATATTCTAATTTCATGAATGCTTTTGAATGTCATTAATTTTTTACCACTTGTTTGAAGAAAAAGACCTCTCCCCTGGTAAGAACCAACAGGACAACCTGTAGCATTTTTTATAATTAATATTATTTTTATATTGATTTAGAATATTACGTTGTTCAATTAATATAAAAACATTGTAGTGATTATAAAGACTGTTGTAACGATCACCACGTCTCCGCGGGTTATTTTCAAGCGTAAATAAATAATGTTTCTTATTTGTAAATTTAATTAAATATTTTTATTTAATTTGCAACACCTACTGTCTGTACCTTTATTTCTTTACGCTTTAGTTGCTTGAAAGAGATCCCTATACAGCGATAAGATTGGCAAATTGTATACTATATGTATTTCTTTTTTGTAATGTACAATAGAATCATATTCAATTATACATTTGTTCATTCATCAAATTTACTTATTAGCAAATTAACCTCTTTGAAATTATTTAAAATAGACTATGAAATGTCGTATTCTCATACCACTATCCCATACCTTCCCGTGGGTGTCGTAAGAGGTGACAAAGGAAGGCAGGCAGGAGATGGGCAGCAGCATCTTCCTGATAACAACAATTATACAATAAAAAACTGCAGTTGCCGACCCGCCCGCCAATCGTGGCAACTATGGCAAACATCTCCATATATCTCCATATATAGGAACGACACAAAAAAAACGGTCCCCAGTCCCCGACGGCCCCGCTATTCCTGGCTACAGTGGCGACCATAGGAATGGTGGAGCAGTGGGTGCTAAGAATTTCCGGTGGAGGTTCGGTTGCCACCTACGACGACTCGACCTGGTAACATAAAACGCACGCACCCTGAGGACTGACGAGAAGATACTGGAGCTGGAAGAAAAGGTAGACACTGGCATATGATAGGATTATCCGAGGTCCGAAGAGAAGGGAGGGTACGGTAATCCTTGAATCCGGTAAATTGTTCTATCACCGGGAGGACGACGATCTATCCCAATGAGGTGTCGGATTTGTCGTCCACAAGTTGTAAAGATTGAGAGTGTGTCAACGAGGGTTGCGTACCTGATACTCAGAATCACCAAACGGTATTCGCAGAAGATTATTCAGGTTTACGCACCAACTTCGGCACATCCCGACGAGGAGGTGGAGGAAATGTATGAGGATATATGTAGAGTCATGCATTCCTCAAAAACCCACTATACCGTGTTGATGGAAGACTTTTACACAAAACTTTGCACAAGAGAAAGCGGTGAGCTGAAGTTAGGGAAATGTGGAATAGGCCAGCAGCTAACTGACTTAACGGAAAAAGGGGGACTCTTTATGATGAACTTTTTCTTCCAAAAGTGGCCCCACAGGAAACGAACCTGGTCGAACCCCGATGGTTCGACAAAAAATGACATTGACTTCATTAAGACGCTAACTGTTCAGTGATGTATCAGTGATAGCTAGGGTGAAAACTGGCAACGATCACCGAATGGTTCGAGGCACACTGAACCTAAACGTTAAGTTGGAGAGGTCTTATCTAATGAAGGCAACGCTCCGTCCCCCTCGTACTCTAATCCAGAGTCCCGAAACCTATCAGCTCGAGATATAAAACCGTTTTCATTGCAATGCAGTTGACGATATGAATGATAAAACTGTCCATGCGGTCGGAACTAAGTTATTCAAGACCCGCCGCAGAAGAACACAAAAACTATCCGATCACACTCTTAATCTCATGGCTGTTAGACGGGAAATGAAACTGCAGTCGGGCAACTGAATAGAAATATCTCCAAATACATGCAACGGGACTAACGCAACTTCAATACAGCTCGTATTGAAGAAGCTATCGAGCGGAAACAAGGCTACAAAGTCTTTGTCAGGGATCTGTCTGTCAGAAAGAAATAACTGCTTAAGCTTTAGACCGAGATTGACAGGATTGTTTCCGAGACACCAGAAATTTTTATTGGGATTGAGCGGTTCTATGGGCACCTGTACATGTCATCGTCGGAGCCATACGCAAGTGTGGGTAACGATCCAAAAGAAAGTCTTATCCGACGCTATTCCGATGATATCCTGGACTTTAGTCAAACCAAGATTAGAATGGCTCTCCAGCACCTTTTTTACAGAATTACAGCGGAGCTTCTGAAAGCGGGTGGAAAACCGGTGCTTGAAGTCCTTTAGAAGCTCTTCAATTCCGTCCTCCATACACCACTATAGACTACATACATATCCTGCGGAAATTGTACAAAAGTCTGTAAATTACAATCTGCCACTTTATTTGGCGTATGTAAACTATGAGAAAGCGTTTGATTTCGTCGAAATTTGGGCGGTGCTGTAGTCTCTTCAGCGTTGCCAAGTAGACTGTGGGTGTATCGAAGTGCTGAAGTGCTTATACAGTAGGGCTACGATAGCTATCCGAGTACAGAACCAGAGTACGGAACCTATTCAACTGCAGAGAGGTGTATGACAGGGTGAGGTTATATCCCCGAAACTATTTTCCGCTGCATTGGAAGACGTTTTCAGGCTACTGGACTGGAAAGGATACAGTATCAACATCAGTGGCGAGTACATCACTCACCTTCGATTTGCCGACAATATAGTCCTCATAGCAGAATCGATGGAGGACCTAAGCACTATGCTCAATGACCTCAATAGTGTCTACCAACGGATAGGTCTTAAGATGAATATGGACAAAACAAATATAATGTTTAATGTCCACGTCACACCTATACCGGTAGTTGTTGGGAGCACTAAGGTCAAAGTTTTTTATGAGTACGTTTACCTGGGACAAAAAGTTCGACTAGGTAAGTCCAACTTCGACCAAGAGGTCAATCGACGGATTCAACTCGGCTGGGCAGCGTTCGGGAAATTACGACACATATTCTCGTCTACTATACCTCAAAAATAATACTAATGCTAAAACTAATACAACTATAACACAAGGAAAGGCTCACACCTAAGGACCCTGAACCTCTTGTGACCTAATTATTTCAACGGCAACGTTATCACAAAGTCTCAAAGTACCTTTAAGATTGCCGCGGCGTCGAGAACAGATACTCTCTGACGTATACGCAAATCTCATCAAAAACGTAAATGTGAATTGAGAGAGAGAGAGAGAGAAAAGTTCAATATTATGATATATGCCTTGGTTGTTGACTTCAACGACAAAAGAAGTGAGATCTAAATGGGTGTCAAGTTTATTTATAATAACATAAAATATCGTTTCTTCTTATAACTTAGGAAAATATATTGTAGCCGAAGGTCTGACTTGGCTAGTTCTCATATACAAATTATCATGTTCGATGGCTAGTTTTTACTAGCAAGCCAAATTTTCGGAATATTAAATTAAGAACCGACAAGTAACAGGTTTATAACTTGCAAAGGCTATAATATAATTCGACTTTATTGGTATGGTAATCAATTTTCTTGAGAATTCAATAGATAAAAGGTAATTTGTTTCTCATTCTCACTCATTCGGAGTTAGGTATACATACCTACTTATAACTATACTAAAATTATTATTAATTTTTGATTTTAACTATTTCATATACCATCTAGACACGCGGTGCGTAGATACTAAAAGAATAGTAATAATAATATAACCACAATTACATAAGTATTTTTTAAGAAAATCTATTAATTTCGTAGCATAAATTGCCACCTCATAGGTCAGATATCGAGAGACAACCGGACAGCAAAACGACGTTTGCGTTGATGAGCGCTGCTGCCAATGCCACCTGTTGCTCGCTCGGACCTCGAAACGTTCAGGTCAAGGTTTTATCGCACCGCTCCCACGCCTCTTCTCCGGCGGTGAACCGATCGCTGTGTACATGTTCCTAATAGAATCAATTAAGTGAAAAATTATAATAAAATGATAAAAATTTATCACTTTCTTTCTCTTTATTAATTCCTTTGTATTCACCTAATTACCTATCTGCATGCCAAATTTGAACTTTCTAGGTCATCTGGAACTGGGTTAGAGTTTTGATCTATAGGTCAGTCAGTGATAAAAATGACGATTAGACGTTGATATCTAAATAACCGCTTGAGATGCGTTTACGAAATTTGAAGTACATATATGTCTTGCAAGTCTCAATATATTTGCCAAATTTAAAACGTTTATGTGAAATATATTTTGAGTTGGTCAAAAGTGGCTCCAAATGGTTCGTGTCATATTACACACGGTGCGGCTCGCCGTTCTGCTTGAACTTGGTTTGACACGCTACCGCGTGTCTAGATTCTAGCCCATGGCAATGGCAAGTCCAGCTTCGTTCTTTTCCGATGATTGTGAACGGTGTGAAGGTTCGAGTAAAGTCCCCTGATGTTGCATAATGTCACGTACAGAGTGGCCGGGGCCGCCTTTGCCTTATTGCTTTGCTGCCCCGATCAGTGTTAGTGTGAAGTGAAATTGCACAGACTGACTCACGTATTCTGTGGTGAGAACCACAGAATACGTGAGTCAGTCTGAGCACACATACTCACGCATGAGTAGAGTAACTTTGGCGTGGATGCTAATTGAATAAATAATCATTAACCACATAAAACCTGGAAATGTAGTATCTATTACCATTAATAGAAATCTAGTCATCAATACAAAAATTAGTTTTGAGATGACTTACGTATATAATATATGGTTAGGGCTGTCTGGGATATGATCACAAATTGTAGACTTCCCGGAACGTTGATGCTTCACATCGGCTATATGTTCTTTTACGCGGGTTCTAATTGATCTTTTTGTTTTTTTTTCCTATACAACTATTACGTCAGATTTAATAGAAACCGAATTTTTAATAGAAATAGAAAGAACACCGATTCCTACCAAGTATGTTACGTGAGGCTATTGAAATTAAAAAACATCCTTATTTCAATAGAGAAGGAGGCTGGGTACTACCATCTGCTTGGGACTCTATAATTAATAAAATTAAAACTAAACTCTAGCATACCACAACATGACTTCGAGACATGGTCAGTTCATATTGCGTAGATCGGACCATAAACAATAATTAAAAAAAACTGAATGTACTCCGGGTTTAACAATGACAACGGGACATCGGGGGATCCCGTAACCATGGGTACTGAAAAGCACCCGAAAAGTCGGTAATTAAAAATAATTAAAATTAAACACGAAAAAATCTGTAAAATTAGTTTTAATTAATGCGTAGTGTTCGCGTAATCATTACAGAATGTAATTGATCTAATATGTTTTAATACTAATAATTTTGATACACCTGCATTCTATGCAAATACTAATTATGAATTATTAAAAGAAAAAAACATAATCTACCTTAGTATCGGAGGATGCTAAATCTTTTAGACACCCACATCTATTTTCGACTAAAAACTCAGAATGTAGATGTGCCGACAGCCTAGATTTTGATAAGAGAGGGGGCAAACGAGCATGTGGCTCACCTGATGGTGATTGACTACCGCCGCCCATGAACAATTACAACAACAAGATAAATCACAGATGCGTTGCCGGCCTATTAAAGTACATTTGGCACTTTTTTTTAAGCTCCCTTAGTTGTGTCGGTTCAAAAAGAGTGTCAGTATTAGTCGATTCCACAAAGAAGTTGGATGAGCGAGAAATCTTCTTGTTTGATCCCACAGTGGTGAATCGATAACCATCCATTTGGTATGTGCGGTAGCGAAATTGAGCGACTGGAGTTAGTAATATGAGTAAGATAGAATTCCTGGTGACCAGTTTAAAATATCCTATTTCTTCACTCACCATACGGTATTTAGCAGCATTTGTTGCTATTTTGACTTTGATGCTCTGAGCTAGCGTGAACCTTGTTCAGACAACTTGAACAATCCACGCTACTGCTTAGCGAACTATCAAGAATTTGAAATCTTACAGCGTAAAAGAATCCGTAGCAAGGATATCTGTAGAGCAACTAAACTAACCAATAACACGAATCTAATCAGCAAACCGATATAACCAATAGCTGACTCATGGCCGTAATAATTTACCCAAAACTTAACAAGAAAATTGTAGCCAAAAGAATCAGAAAATCAAATTATTTACCTACCAGAACAGTTTATAGATAATATTATGATGAAAAATAATAAGTATTGACAGAGAATAGGGTAAAAGATTCCTAATGGGCTGCCTCCTATCTGGGAACGAAGTATGTATGTATTGTATTAGTCTCATCCAGCAAATAAAACATCAACTCCTCTAAAGTTAGGGAGCTTGTCGTTATACCAAATCTTAACCCAGTTTTAATTGTTTATCCGAGAGCAAATAGCTATACCGCAAGAATTTATCGGGTAAACCAAGTAATCGCTGAATTTCTCATCGAAAGTTAATAAGGCAGACATTTGAAAGATGATTCACAGGTTCTGGACCATGCGATTGGCAAAAATTATCCAGATTCAGCAAAATTAATGACGTCTGACGTGACGCCCTCCGTTGATTGGTTTTGATCGGATAAAATCGATCATCCTAAAATTTACAAGTAACCGAGTTAAGATCTAAGGAACCAGAACTGATATATTAAGCCATTCGCGGTATTGCATTAATACGGTTTGCACTGAGACATACATGTCTTAATCTTTGAAACAAGCTTATAACTGATGGCAGGATCAACCAGGGAGCTGACTGAGAACTTGAGTCTTGTTCACTTCGAGACACACGTGCAACTCGACGTGCAAGCGTGTGAACGCTAAAACATTGGTGCTGAATGAATTTATGAATTCGTATTTAGACTGGTCACGGACGAGGTGGGGTATCTCACGTCACTTGCACGTATTAACCCAGACCTACTGCGGACGACATTTACTGCACCCAATTCATAGAACGTTAGACAACGAGACTTCTTTGATGTACTTCACTATGCTAAATATCGTTTAACATTTTACTTTATTTTCGTGAAGAACATGAACGATAAATATCGCCTGATGTTAGAGAGATCATATCTATTTGTTAAAATGTAATACCGTCCAGCGAGCGATATCATAGATCATGTATGGAAGTGAATGCTGGGCCGTCAAGAAGAAGGATGAAAATAGACTGCATGCGAATGAAATGAGAATGTTACGATGGATGTGTGGTGTGACAAGGATGGATAAGATAAGGAATGAGTATATAAAAGGAAGCCTGAAAGTAGCGCCAGTGGTTGAAAAGGTAAGAGGAAGCAGATTGGCATGGTTTGGGCATGTGATGCGGAGGAATGAAAGTCATGTCACAAAACGAGTGTTGAATATGAATGTGGAGGGACACACGGGAAGAGGAAGGCCGAATAAAAGATGGATCGATTGTGTGAAGAGTGATATGAGAATGAAAGGAGTAAGTATGGAAATGACGGCTGATAGAGAGGAATGGAATAAGAAGGTTTACTGCGCCGACCCCAGATAATGGGAAATGGTTTAGAGAATGATGACCGTCCAGCGAGCGATAACAATCGCTCTATAGCGACGAAATTAATTTAGCGGAGATTAACAATGATGCGAAGTCAAAAGAATACTGCAAACGTGAGATAAACACAACGCAAGCTACATTAGACCATGTAAGTACACACATTTAAATTATAATAAACATGTTTTCACTCTCTATCATTGAATCGTCCTTATCGGACCATAAAAAAATGTATGTGGATGTTTCTAAATATAAGTCAGAAACGTCGCAACGGGTCCGTTATACTGCCCTGGACTATAATGGCTTTATAAAAAGTTGCTCAGAAACCCAACATATTAATAAGATCTGCGACTAAAACCGTTTAGAAAACTAAGTAATGAAATAATATAAGAAAACTTGAAATATTAAATATAACATAGTAGGACTGGATTACTGAAAAAAAAACATAATCGAAGAAATATACACATGCAACATTTATTGGAATAGCTTAAAAAATATAGTAGAAATGACTTAAAAGATATAATTTAGAAAAAAGAAACGTGAGTAAAATGATTACAAATTCTAGAAAGGTAAACTACTGTAATTAATTCAATAAATGTAAAAATAAACCAAAAAAGATACGGTAGCTCATCAATACGTTAGCTGCAAAAATTAAAGAACAGTTGTGATGTGCCTAAGCTCTTCATACTCTCTGGTACTAATTACTTAGTAAACAGAAGCAGTAAAATAAAATAAACTGCTTAATCGCACTGCTGTGCACAGACCTCTCATTACTAAGGGTTTTGAATGAGGGCAAAGTTCACCGCGCTACGCTTATTACAATTCACATTTCTGAGAAGTATTTCTCATTTAAATTTTCTACACGTGTAGGTCCATTCTATTTCCTTCACATATTTGCACGTGATAAATCAGCATTTTGATATTGCAACTAACTATTTTATCAGTATTGATTGAGAGTACCAATTTCAGTTCGCTTGCGTGCTAATCCTTTCAGCTACCACTGCTGTTTGTATACATAGAATAATACTTTTAAAGTTTCCTGGAAATATACTAAAACAACAAGACACAAATGTGGTGATACCAATTATGAAAATATTTTCGGTTTAAACGCTTCATATATGTTAATAGAAACGACACACTGCTTTCACGCTTTCACTATCCAATTGTCAGACTCAACAGTAAGATAATAGCAATAAAATATTTGTAGTACATGGTACAGCGAGTGAGTTTATGGGGTTATTTTATTTTAAATACCTTCTGACCTTCACGCGAAGCACCTTCAGATGACCGAATTATGGCGGAAAATTATCCAAAATAAACCAAACTTCATTTCAGTTCGATGGTTTGGCCACTCACCAAGCCTGTTTGACAGCGTGGTGAGTATGGGCAAATCTTTCAAATTGTGTTTGCCAACCGGTGCATATTGAGAAAGACCTATGACCAGTTTTGAACTTATAAATCTTAATAAGGAAGGATAAAAACTAGAATTGTTGCATGGGTATAATTAAAAAAATAACAAAAATTTTATCGTGTGTGGTAGCAGCGTAAACGGGTTCAATTTAACTGCAATAAACGAACAGTGAACAATATTTATATCAAATATTATTTTAACGGCATACCGAAGATATTTTTCGATCAATGATTATCAAATCCTTTAATAATATCATAACTAAATTCAAAGCGCATATCCTGGCCTCTGAAATGCGACTTAACTTTTTGTAGTTAATTTAAACAACATTAACTCTCCAATCCCCATAAAAATCCCATGCAGTCGAATGTGCCCGGCAAATTCCGAGCGATCGCATGTGGTCGCACCTACACGCTGCACTTAAAACTGTTAAAACTTATATTTAGAGATTATTTTTCTATGAAAAAGTTTCGTGTTATAAAATCTATACAAAATATTTTATATAAAAGTCAGGTTTTACTTCATTACAAAAAGTCTATTGTATTTTGACAACAAGAAAAAAACATACCAAGCGAATGTCGGCAGCGTGAAAATCACAATTATTTCAATATATATTACTCGGAATTATTTACGTTAAAAGATAAATTATATTCACACAATAAATTTCATAAAAATTTTATAATAAAACACTATACTAAAACACAAGAAAATCCAAAAATCAATACAATAACATTAACGCAAAAATTGTGCACGTAATGAACGTGGATTATTAATAAATATCCATAAGATAACTGTTTTTTTTTATTTCACTCAAGGATATAAAATTTTATATTGATTTTATTATGCCAAACTTCTTTATGAAAAAGTAGTCTCTAAATATAAGTTATAATAGTTTAAAGTGCTGTGGGTGTGCGCGATCGAATCCGACCGCTTGAATTTTGACGGAATAGTGCCGCGGTTGAATTCGACTGCAAAGGGATTGAAGGGTTAATGATTTATTTCATCAACTAATATTAAATGTATGTATAAACTACAACAACTAATATTATATATATGTATCGAAATCGGTTGACGTGTAATAGAATTATTCACCTATATGTCGTGCAGATCATGCCATTGCAATTTGTAGAGTTTGACTTTGACTTAGTCAGTTAGTTATAGCATCATCATATCTTGAACAAATTAATATGAGGTCGCCTTTCAAACATAAAAAGAATAATTGAAATCGAAGTATGAGAAGAAACATTATTGCAGTACTTACATTTAAAAATATTTCGACAAATGTAATACCTTCCTGTTTTTAAGTCAATTGAAAAATAAAAATTAAAGCCATAGCGGCACCTTAGTTAACATTTAAAGCGGCCACCTTTCGTAACATTTTACTGTACACTAAGATGTTTTTAAAAGTATAGATACGTCGTACTCGCTCTAGAATGACAATATGAACGTCAGGTAATTGCCCGACTCGCATGTAGTCGTGAGGGCTCTCGCGTTGCGGCTATACTTTGCTACAGCGCGTAAATCTTCTAGTTATTCATGGCAAAAATGCCTTTTTATGGTTTTAGGTGGTGTACAAATTACACGGCAACAGTTAGAGACAAGAAAAACGTCTCATTTTATTCATAAGTACAGTTTTTTTTTTAAATTAAAACATTAGATGTAATTTCGTTTGAATATTGTCCCTGTTCTCCTCACGTGCTCACGCCAATGAGCGCTCAGCAGTAATCATTACGTAACTAATAATGTATATTCATCTTTTTATAACGATAGTTGTACCCTATCATGTGTCTCTTTTTGTTAGCGCTACGTGTCATAATAAATATTGTACGTAGATATAGTACTACCTGTGCAACTTTAACATAATCTTAGTGTATAACCTATCTATCCACAATACGTCTTTGATTGTACATAACATAAGGGGCTACGTTTATCGCACTCAACTAAGGCGTTACTTAGCTTTTTTACACCAAAGAATCGCGATTTCCCTGTTCAGATCTTAGACCGTTTTGCTCACAACTTCAAAATTCAAGAACAGTGTGTCGCCTCTTTTCTGTAAAATTTCTCCGTTATTTAAATATTACTATTTTTTACGGATTTTATCGCGTATATTTAACTTTTTAAACCTTCGGCGACGAATATTATTTTTTAGTTTTCCATGTAGGCCTTGTGATTTCTTACGTTCATAAATTATTTTATTGTTTCGTTAGCATTATTTAAAATTGCATCATGGTTCCCATTGATATAAAATGAAGCGATCAGCACTATCGAAATGATTACAAAATAATTCTGTCACTTCGGATGAATAGAGATAACTAAACTAAATCACTTGAGTTACATTAACATACGTGTCTCTCCTATTCATTTGCATAGCTTTTTTACTGACAAAAATATATTTCGTAACAGAATTAATGAAATATTTTGCAATGGCTTAAATTCTGAAATACCAGTATCTGATCCCTTTGAATATATGAACCTTTAATACGATTTAAAAGGGTACGGTTTTCTTGCGTCCCTATAGAGCCATTAATAAATAATGGATGAAATATTTGTAGAAAAATATATCCTGTGCCAATACTAAAACTAGTGATCGACTTATACGGGTTCAAATATAAATTATAAATTAATCCTGTATTTTATGAAATTCGGAATATCGTTAACTATTTAGGTTATATTTAATGGTCAGTTCACACCAAGAAGCGACTCAACGAGACGCGACGCGTACTTTTTACGATAGTTAATAATAAAAGATATATTATCTTAACACAATCGTGACAGAAGGATATATTAATAAGCATTTATATAAAGCTCTTTTATTATTGCCGCATTTAAACTCTTAGAAATAGTTTATATTCAGAATGGTTATTATTGATGTTGACATGATTAAAACTACTTTTACGGATTTAATCGCGTTTTATTTATTTTATTTTTAATACCCGACGTTTCGGGTGCTTTCCAGCACCCATGGTCACGGGGGACTGAGGTGACTGACGTCCCGATTTCAAAGGTAACCCGGAGTACCTTCAGCTTTTTAATTATTGTCTTTGGTTGTTAAAAATCTGGAGGTACTCCGGGTTAACTTTGACATCGGGACGTCAGTCACCTCAGTCCCCCGTGACCATGGGTGCTGGAAAGCATTCGAAACGTCGGGTATTAAAAATAAAATAAATAAAACGCGATAAAATCCGTAAAAGTAGTTTTAATCAATGTATAGTGTTCGCGTAAATATAAGAAATCATTATGATGTTGACATGGTCATAGTCATAATCGTTTATTGCATTCACGAATCTATATAAAGTGAATTCAATATTACTGATATGATACCATGATAACCATTTGGGCAAAGCAATATTAAAATATAAATATATACATTATTCTAGAAATTTTGCGAACTGTTATATTTATTAATTATTACGTTGCAAGAGTACATCACAAAGAATTTTGATGGTAGAGAGTGAATATATCCAAAAAAAGGAAAGGGACATTGTTTTTAAGTTTATACGAGTAAACGTACTTGAATTTTAATTTTTAATGGGGAATTATTTTCTTACTTTCAGATGAATTGTGTGCTTTTTTGTGATCAGAATATTGTTTTAAGTCTAATAAAGTTTAAACAAATTAATACAAAAAAAATATTGATTATTATAAAGTATTATAATTTCGCAGATTTTCTTAAAGTACACAAAGAACACTATGTAAAAATAAAGTGGCATCCATGCAACAAAAATAGTTTAGAGGCATTTTAATTTATATAACCTCTTTATACCACTTTCAATCTAGTGAAATATATGTATTAGGGTGGAGCACCGTTGTATGAATTTTTTTTTTCTTATTTTAAATTCTAATAGAACAGGATTAGTGCCTTACGTTTCTAAAGTGCTTCGTAAATTGAATAACATCTTCTGCCCTTGCAGGGGTCTTAAAGTTTAATGTTTTATCAAAAAAGTTTAGTATGTTAACTAGAGAATATAAATGTAACTCAATAATATAATTAGAATACTTATAATGTTATCTAATAATAAACAAAAATTAGTCATAGGTTTTAAAAAACTAATCGTCAATTTGCCTAAAAATCTTTTTTTGTCTCGAATTTTGGCATTTTTATGGCCACCAATCCTGATGAATCCTTTCATTAAGAAATGGCCGCTCCTGTCGTCATTTTTACAGCTTGCTTAACAGTCTTAGTATGACGTGGGAGACGTAAAAACAAAAGTTCGCCCTCACCACCAGATTGGACTATTTCCTGAATTTCTTGGTATTATATTGGTATTATATAATATAATACGTATTTCAAGATCGGCGATTACCTAATGGTGTGTTTCTTAATTTATCAAATCAATGTAGGTTACTGCGCTGAAATTAATATCAGGCATCTTGATTAGCCTTCGTACAGGGGATTGCTCTATACTCTGTGCTTTTAATATACGCCACGCTGCCAATTAACGAATGTGCTTTTTATCATCTGTAATCATTGCAATTAGCAAAATTCTCAGGATTTGACAAGTAGCTATTGCGTTGAATGACGGGTTCAATCACTTCTTTCAAGGTTTCTGGCAGATACCTAGAGGCTAATATAATTTTAAATAGATGTCAATCTCCATGATGGTTTAATCTTATTCGAGGACCGAGTTGGAGCATAAGCTTTTACGATAAATCTAGCCAAAGCAATTAATATATTTGATGATATCTCTGTTGCTACATACAAACATAGGATTCAATTTGCACGTAGGAGCCAACTAGCATGAGATTGTGTAGAAAAGAATGTGATAATGAGGCACATACCTGAAGACCTGTTTGCTAGATCTTCTGGAAAAGAACTTGATTGTACCGCGTACACGATCTCGTGTAAGTACTTTTGATCTGTGCTCAAATCTGGGGCACTTTTGGGAGTGATTCTGCTTCGATGGGTTGTAATTTCTTAATAAGCATATGTTCGTAAGTTTCCAGTATCTTTCCCAACTGACCAGTGTAAGACCCCGAAGTGCTTCAGTAAATATGTAAAAATAAATGCAGCCTTAATGGCAGCTCGTTTATATGCAGTAAACAAATAATCCGTTGGAGGGGCCTTTATAGCCGTTTTTCTAGGAGTCGTATAATAACGTAGTACTTTTCAGAATTTACATTAGTCTCATTATAACCTATAGCTACAAAATTTTCTAGTGAAATACTCTGCTATGAACCCTGTGGTTGCTGGTTCTACTGATTTTACCGAACTACATAACCCATGTATTTATTTATGCTCGGTGCTACATAACCCATGTAGATAGGATCCGACTCTTGAATTAGGAAAATGTGCTCTTTTAACATTAATTGTTCTGTAATATTTATTAAATTTTCTCGAAAATTATCCAATTTTTCGAAAGTGAGCTTCAAAATAGACTTGAGAAAATTTTTTAATTTTAAGTGGTTGGCTTTTAAAATTTGTAAAACTCGTGTCCTAGTTATGGTCGGAATAGACAGAGTTTGCCAGATATTTTCAACTCTAGTAGCCACAATATCTCCAATTTGTGAAAATATTGGCTCTTTAACAGTTTCTAGTTGCAACTTTAGTTGATATATGGTACACTTATAGTACTTCATAACATCTTCATACGTAGGTGTGAAAATGTTATCTTTAACATCTTGGATATCACCAAAAAAGGCAAACTTTAATGCACTAAAGGTTCTTTCCATGCTTCAAACAACCAAAAAATATTGCGAAATAGATAAAAGTGCGACCTTTTACGTTGAAAAGCAATGGCATACTGGCCGTGACTGGCAGAGAGTTCGCCTAAAATACTTCGTGCGCGTGCCATCATGACCTTGGTTTGAAGTAAGTTTACGTAAAAACTTGTTTTTTTATTGATTTATAATGAAAATTCACAATATTTTAATTAAAAAATAAAACAAAGTGTTAACATGTATTTAATAATAAGGATATTTACATAGCGTCAGTCCTAGGTGAAAAATCATCTTCTTATAAAATTCCCAAGACCTTGCGGAGGCAGTTACTCTGAATCAATCAAAATAATATTGCCATGTCATTAGTAATCAAATTGCAAGAGTTAATTTGATTTCTAATGGCACCTTATGATATGGTGAAAAAAAAATGTTTACAGCCTAAAATGTATTGCGCAAACATAATGTCATTTCATAAAAGTGGTGTGTAAATTCGAATTATAACAATTCTTAAAACAAAAATAATTAAATATTTTTTCACAAAAAAAAAACAAGAAATAAAAATAAATTACATTTGCAGCTAATACGCCATACTACAACATACTTCAAAGAAGGTTATTGTTGGCTATGTGTACGTGGCTGCGCCCACCACTAATTATTGTGTGAACAATAAACAGTGTTAAGGTAGCCAGCGATCCTACCACTTGTCCGTCCATATATCTGTTATGAGCTTGAGGTTCGTGACAATAAAAATTGCCGATAAAATTACCTAAATTAACACTTTAATTTACTTTACACAAATTAAAACTTAAAACACTAATAATTAAACACACTAATTCACTTTATTCCGCTCCGAAGCATCGCTTGTCTCGCCAAATCCAATACTGCCCCGATCGCATCTTGCAGCGCCTATATATACAAATTAGCAATGAAGCATCCGGAATATTCAAGTAAATGCGTGCAAAGCGACGAGTGTTCGAGTGTAGATTTTCTAGAAACTTAGTTCTTCGGATGGCGCTGTCGGTTGAAAGATTTGTGATGTCGTTTTCTGTAAAGCTCCCCTCGCTCTCGTTCCTGACACTAGATGGCGCTAGTGTATGGCGTTGACTTGTTCACGCAACACTGCCCCCTCCTAAGACATGCTCGTTTCGAGCATTATCGGCCCCATAATAACGCGCCAGGCGATCCACATGGACGATCTTAGGAGTCCCCTTTGCGCCTTTCTGTAACGACTCCGCGATGTCAAGGGATGTCCTATCCCGTGGTGCACCAACATTGCACAATTTCGATGCCCCTCTACAACGTGTCTGAGGTCCCTTCACAGCCGCACAACTTGTATATGTACGACACCAATCCTCGACATCGTCACGATAATGGACCCAGAAAAACTGTTCTCGGACGTTCAGTAGAGTTCGTTTAACTCCTAGATGGACTCTTGAACGACCATTATGGCACAGCTGTAGAACATTCGGCACTTTAGCTTTAGGGACAACCATTTGTAAACGACAGCTGTCTCCTCGACCATTGTCCCATTTACGGCACAGGACTCCATCCTGAAGCAGCAAGCTGTCCCATTGGGCCCAATAGCTTTTCGTGGTTGAACTCATCGCTGAGACGTCCCTTCACTTAGGCTTGGTAGCACGGGCCTTCATCCATCCCAGAATCGGCTTGATGTCCGGATCTTCCTGCTGTGCATGTCGTAGGCTGTCCTTCCACCCGTTGCTGAGGTGGTCTGTCCTGAGCATCCTCACGGATACCATTTCCTTACTCTCTTGCCTACTACAATGGTTGCAATCTTCAGGACAAAGTCTTCTTGACAATGCACCTGCGTTGCCGTGAGATTTCTTGCTGCAGTGTCTGATAGTAAAGTCGTATTACTGCTGCTGCTGGGCGGTGCTGTTAGTCGCACTTCCTTTCTGAGACCGTTCACCTTCTCTCCTAGGGTGTAGCTGCTGCAACCTCCCTGACGCGATGGGAACGATGATCCTGCCGCACGGCTTCCACCTCCAGTGCATGGGCCAAGGCGTCCTTAAGCATCTCGTGATGCCCGAGCCTCACAGCAGCTCTGACTTCCAGGTCGCGGATTTCGTCGATGAATGTCTGCACCAGTTTCCCTTCAATGAGCGCAGGTACAGACCGATACGCTTTTCGCACCAGCTTCTCCATCTCTAGAGCCCACTGCTGCAGGTTTTCGTTGATGCGCTGCACGCGATCTTTAAGCTGCGCACGAAAGACGTGTTCCAGGTGAGCGTCGCCATATCTCGCCTCCAATACCTCAAGGAGTTGCTCATAAGTCACTTCCTCACCGAGAGATTCCAGAACTGTTAAGGCCTGGTCGCGTAGGCCTAGTGTGAGAGCGGTCATGGCCTGACTTTTATTCCAGCCGTTCGCTTTCATAACAGCCTCGAACTGGATTTTGTAGGCTGACCGGGAAGAAGTCCCGTCGAACGGTTGCACCTTGAACCCACGTAGCGAAGGTGCTGAAGCTACTACGGGAGCTGTAGTTCCATCCCCAAGTTTGAGTTCATCAAGCGTTTTCTTAACTTGGTTGATTTGGGTCTCAGCTTCCGACAGGCGGTTATCATGTTGAGCAACCTTATCCTTCACCTCCCTTATCTCTTTCCCGAAGGTAGCGTGAAGGTCCTTCATGAGAAGCATCTGTTCTTCCTGGCCGCCCCGCAGCTGCTCTTCCAACCGACGGACCTGTTCCTCCTGTCGGCGAGCCTGCTCCTCCTGTCGGCCATCCTGCTCCTCCTGTCGGCGAGCCTGCTCCTGCAGCATCACCATCAGAGCACCTAAGTCAGGCCTGCAGCCGGTGGCTGGCCCTCCGACGTCTGCGACGTTGCACCACCAAATCTTCGTTGGTCCGTCTCCTGCTGGCGTTGACTTCGGGTACGGACACCCTCCGTGTCCTCCTTAGGTAAAATCGGCATGATTTTATCCCACTTCTGACACCAATTGTTACGAGCTTGAGGTTCGTGACAATAAAAATTGCCGATAAAATTACCTAAATTAACACTTTAATTTACTTTACACAAATTAAAACTTAAAACACTAATAATTAAACACACTAATTCACTTTATTCCGCTCCGAAGCTTCGCTTGTCTCGCCAAATCCAATACTGCCCCGATCGCATCTTGCAGCGCCTATATATACAAATTAGCAATCAAGCATCCGGAATATTCAAGTAAATGCGCGCAAAGCGACGAGTGTTCGAGTGTAGATTTTCTAGAAACTTAGTTCTTCGGATGGCGCTGTCGGTTGAAAGATTTGTGATGTCATTTTTTGCAAAGCTCCCCTCGCTCTCGTTCCTGATACTAGATGGCGCTAGTGTCGTGGCGACGCAACATATCTAACAGTTATGTAATGCGAGTGGTTGGTTGAAGAAAGCTGAAATTTTTAACTGAATTCAAGACTTGATATCGTTGGGGGTGGCCCATGATTAGCAGTATAATTCCGTACGGAAGTCATGATGTTGATAAAGAAAAATAATATTAAACAGCAATTCATTACTCGACCCCGCTTAACTAAGAATAGTCATATCTTACACAGACATGAGGGATGAAGAAATTAATTTTACTCAAAATCAACTGTACTCAAAGCCAATCTGAATCTAAGATTCAAATTTAAATATCATGAATATATAAATTAAAGTTATACATTTTATCTACGTTAAATATATCTTGAAAGTCTTTTCTTGTCATCACACTCACACAATAAATTGGAAACCAACAGTAGACTAGGCAAATTATAAACAGTAATTCTGCTGCGCTAAAATGTTTTTCTTAATTCACTATTTGATTTACGTTAACTGATATATTTTGAATGTGAATGCCAACGTTTGTCTGACAGTTAATAGGTAGTTTTTAAGGGAGCATTTGCACTTTTTAAAATATTTATTAGAAAACAAACATATTAAAAAAATCTTAAATAAACCTAAGAGAAACGCCGGAAATTTGATCCAATACTAAAAATAGATAGATCTGTAGAAATTCATGAACATGTTTAAAAATTTTTGATATAAGAAATATAAATGATTTATTCAAAATTTTATATACACACGTGGTATATAGGCAAACTTCATGTCCAAGGAATTATTTTTATTATTCACCAGCCTATCTTGTAATTTATTCATTTTTAACGTGCCATAAAAATTAAGAACCTATTATTTTTATATAAAGTGTTTTAATTGAAAATCTTCACATAAATCACCGCTTCAAATTATTGATATTTTATACATAATAACAATTCAATATTTATAAAATATGTCAAGCATATTCATTGTTCTCTTATACCCGAAGTGTTCTGATCTTTAATCTATAATCGCTTCAGTAAACCTCTAATTTATCTCACAATATTTTACATAGGAATTCAGCATTCAACATTTCCAGGAATTTTCAAGTAATTAACAAATATTTTACTTGCAATGCTAACAATATACAAAATTATAGCTAACAATATACCATACTGATATTTTTGAATCATATGTTAATATTTGTAGAAATATCAATGACAAATACATTTGTTGGAGGTAAGCACAAATTTAATCTTAAAAAAGTAAAAACTAACTCCAAAATCCAAAAACGAATAATATAATTTCCACATAATAACTTGTAAAGTCGGAGCTAAGGCTTTTGAAGCTATTATAAAAAAATATTTTATTTTTAAGTTAGTTTTTTACCTATACAACATGTAACAAAAACCCTGTGGTTCCCGTTAACTGCGTTATCAGAATCAGTATCCAAGCATATGGAAATATTTTTTTTTTCAAAAAAAAAAACACATTTTAAAAAATTAATTTTAATGAAAAAAAAAATTAATTTGCAAATGTTATGTGGTTTTATTATCTTTGCATGATATGCAAATAGAGTTCCTCGCATGTGCGTATACGTCAGAGAGAACACCTGTTCTCGACGCCTCGGCAGTATTGAGGGTTCAGACCTGTCCATCCTTTGGCTACGTGTAGATAGCGACGAACATCCGCGCGTTTACGGGTACTTCTATAGGTCCCATAGCGGTAATGCCAAAACAGACCGACTCTTCGACCAAATGGCTACAGATTCGTTGCTACAACAGATCCCCTCCGCAGATATCGTGATCCTCGGCGATTTTAACGCCCACCATGCCAAATGGTTTGGTTCATGCTCAACTGATCATGCGGATCTGTTCATGATTTTGCCTTGGCATATAGTCTGACACAACTGGTTACTTCGCCTACGTGGATTCCAGATGTAGAGGATCATGCACCTTCCCTGTTGAAACTTTTGCTGACCACTATCCGGACGGATATCAGATTTCCGTCGACATCCTTTTAGGCTCCTCGAACCATTGTCTTGTCCGGAGTGTGCTGCCACTCACGCTGAAATCTGCATTCTGCAGGCTGCCGCCGGATTCGGCACTACAAGCCAGCTGATTGAGATAGGATGCGGTCTTTCTTAGCAAACTTATCCCCAAGGGTAGGCCTTGGGGGTAGGTTTGCTTCTCGCCGGACGATCCCAACGTTGTTGATGATGTAGTACTTCAGGGTATGGAAGTTTTTATTCCTTCCTTAATGGTGCCCATCGGAGGCATATCTCAGCCGTGGTTTGGTTGCTCCTGTAAAATAGCATCATGCTATAGGCAGGAGTGCTACCAAGCCTGGGCTGACGCATCAACGTCCCGGGATGTATACACCAGCGCTCCAAAAATAAGTATGATTTCGCCTCCAGGTCCTACAAAAGAATCATTGCCAAGGCATAGTCAGAGCACATAGGCAGAATTGGCGAGAAAATAGTCCGCCTTCCTTTTGGAACCCATGCATTATAGTCCTCGCCACGGCTACCAAGGGAATTTCTGTCAGTTAGCTCTTCCATCTCTGGACAGGGAAAACGACTCACTGACCCATGACGCAAAGTAGAATACTGATCTGATAGGCTCTTTCTTTGCGTCCAACTATATTTTTGATGACGGGGGGAGTACGTTGCCGACCATCCCGCGGTGTGAGTGCTCCATACTTTAGTTGCAGTTCTCACATAGCTCGATTCACAAAGCATTCCTCTCCCTGGACATCCACAAGTCGAGTGTCCTGACGGTATCCCCCCATTGTGCTGAAGACGTGTCCTCCAGAGTTAGCACCTATATAACTATGTTTCATTAAACATTAAAAACTGTTTAATAAAACTATAAAGACAAGTGTTTCTTAATCATTGAAGTCAGATCAGTTTTAATTAGCTTATTTTAGATAAGTAACTAAACCAAAAAAATCTCAATTTTTATATTTTTATTAAATGTCACTATTATCTTTTTAAATAATTACTATATAAAAATAAAATAACGAAGAAACTATTTAATGAAAATGAGAACTTTCAAACCATTTTAAATATTAAATGAAACTTATTTTACGCATTTTATCGAGTTGAATTTTACCTTTTTAATTCCCGACGTTCCGCGTACCTTTGGCTATGCGAGGACTAAGGTCTTTGATATCCCGATGTCATAGTTATCCCGGCTACTTTCAGTTTTAAATGTTAACTTTTGAAGATATTATATACTATAATTCAAGGCAAATGGTAGTACCCACACATAACTTTATGGAAATTAGGATTTTTTTTAAAACCAATAGTCTCACGAATTATCTTTAGTAGGAATCGGTGTTATTTTGTGAGGAATCTGGTCTCTCATCAAATTTGTTGTAATGGCGAGATAATTTCGAACATGTTCACAGATCGCAGACTTCACAGACTTCAAATAAACAGGGCATTTAGAAGTTGAGTTTAACCTTAAATAATTTAAAACAAATCAAACTCAACTTGCCTTAAAAGAAGTCTGCTCTTTTTTAATAGTATTATATAAGGTTTTTAACAATAAAACCCGCTTTTTTATTAATTGCTAATAATGTCCATTAACAGTTGTTATGTTATTATTTTTATAATGTTTTCTTTATTTACGCGAACACTACATATTTAAATAAAACTAGTTTTTACTAGTTTTAATACACGCCATATTAATTATATTCCCGAAGTTTCGAGCACTTTACAGCACCCATGTTCATAGAGGGAGGGACTGAGGTTTTCAACGTCCAGATGTCATAATTAAACGCGGTTACCCACAGATTTAATATTAATTTTTGTTTCGATCTACACAGTATGAACTTATAGTATCTTGAAGTCCTGCAGTTGTATGCTTGGGTTGGGATTTAATTTTATTAATTATAGGATCCCGAGCAGATGGTAGCGCCTTCTCTATTGAAATTAGGATGTTTTTGATATTAATAGCCTCGCGAATCATCTTTGGAAGGAATAGGTGCCCTCAGCAAAGATTTGGGGTCTATCAAAAATGTATCGACGGCATATTGATGTATAGACAGTGGCGATCGTGTACGTATTCACAGACTGCAGACTTTCCGGAGCATCGATTCTTCAAATCAGCTATATGTCCTTCAACGCTGTTTTAATTGAACTTTTAGTTTGTCCTATGTAAGAGAGACCATATTCACAATCAAACTTGTACACTCTTGCATCTTGCAAAGGGACATAACACTTAAGGGGAAATATAATCCCGAATGGCTTAGCAAGATTCTTCGTTATGCCGAAAATATTGCAGCATTAATTTTGAAATAAATATATGGTAAAGTTGAGGATTAATGTTAAGGATTATGTTAGACGAAAACACGATTTCGTAAAATTTTCTCGATAGAAAAAAAATCCAAAGTTACCTCCAAAATAAACAATAAACCGCTGTTATTCATAAAATATTTTAAATAAGATCATGAAACTTTGCATACTAACTGAACTAACTATAAAGCAGTGCTTATGTTATTTACTTTTTTTAAAATACCATTATTTTCACTGTAAAAAGAAATTACCTAAACTATCGGCCTTTTGAAGCGTGATTCCTGCAGCACGGTCACTTCGCCGTGGCCTTTGAACGCGGAGGTTATGTCGCTTACGATCAGAATATACATTACGCAACAGTACGACGCAAAATTAAAATGGGAAAGAACTGTGATAAAAATAAGAAGCGGCTGGCTTGGCGTTAAGAAACGGGCATAAATATGATAAACCTAATGATATAAGTGTCTAACGATCTTTCTACTTACAGTATTAGTGATTACAAACATGTCGGTACATAGCATACGACGCGCGGGCAAGTGGGGACGAAATTAGAATTTGAGCTGACTTACTCTATCCTCTTAACTGATGGTAAAAACTGACCAAACTTCTTAGGCGGCTTGAAGTATGTTTTAATATAAGCGCACTTCAAGATATAACCAAACTTGTCAGTGACTCCTCTGACATATGGCAGTACATCAAGTACACGCTCGACTGTGGGTGGCATCACTTGTTCTCTGTGACGTAGGCCCGGAACCCGAAGTTTGATGTAATGCAAAACTTGAAAGATTTACCCACCGTACCTAACTGTGAAGGATGGTGGTAAGAATCACCGCTTAAGTATCTATCTTTATGGATATTTTTACTCGTATATTCTCAGTGTGGTTCAAGGTGTTATTAGGACTCCGAATTATTAACACATCTAGAAAAGCTAGAGAATTGTTTGCATCTAACCGCATTGTAAACTTAATTTTAGAATTCACTCTATTACATAATTACATATATATATATATATATATATATATATATATATATATATATATATATATATATATATATATATATATATATTTGAAATGATTGAAGCACATACATTTTTATAGAATAAGGATGACAAATGAGCACACGATGTATGTGGATGCTGTGGTCCAAAGACATCTAAATTTATCGGAATCGATTAAGAATCAAAATGCAGATGCGTTGTCACCCCTGAGGACAAAGTTTGAATGTCGCGTTTTCAGTAAAAACGGTCTGCAATTTTCTACACTCACCCTACGAAACAAAGCAGCCATAAGCTGCTATTTCACGCTGGTATTCTGTGAGAACGTGGTCCTACTCCAGTCAAGCCGACCCATTCGTCCTACAACTAATATAGCTGCAGCTGGACTGTAACACGTATAAATAAATTGACGTCTAAAAATCAGGTTTCTTTTTACGAACTTATAATAAACTTGTAATACCTACTTTAAGTTTGTGTAGGGTCAAATCTTGAAACTAAATTAAAGCAGTTACCCTCTACCGGTTTAGCTGAAATTTTACATATACGTTTTGTTTCGATGACAGTGCATGGGTAGCCAAATGACATCATTCGAAATCCAATATGTTGGACCGCCTGAGATTACGGACTGGTTATTATTTATGCACTCTCATGACGAGCATATCAAAGGTTGCTGATAAGAATGCAAAAGTTATATGATATCACTATAAATCCAATATGGCGGATTCCCAAGAATGGCGAACCCTTATTCCATAAAAAAACTATGTTTTTTTTCATACACTCCTATGATACACGTAGGCGGTCCCATAATGAATTGGCCTAACTATGAACCAATGACGGAAATGAAACGAAACCAATTTTATTTTTCAATATAATCACCATGAATATTAACACACTTCTGACATCTGTGAATCAACATCTCTAAACCTTTATAAAAATAATCACATTTTTTATCCTCAAAATTACTGAATACGGCCGCCTGCAACTCTTCATCGCTTGAAAATTTTCTTCCTCTTAAGTCCCGCTTTAAATTTTGTAATAAATAATAGTCGGACGGGGCTATGTCTGGACTGTAAGGTAGATGTTGAACTACTGTGAACCCGCATTGACGAACTGCATCCTTCGAAACACCAGCGGTATGAACAGGGGCGTTGTCATGGAGCAACAGGACACATTTAGACAGCTTGCCTCTTCGTTTTTCCTTTATCTTGTCTCGTAATTTATATATTAAAAAAGCATAATATTCGCCGTTCACGACTGTATTACGTTCTTTAAAATCCACCATCAAAATGCCTTGAAAATCCCAAAATATTGTGCACATCAGTTTTTTAGTCGATTGTTGCACCTTTGCCTTTCTAGGGGGCTTTTCACCCTTATAACGCCATTCCATTGACTCGCGCTTGCTTTGTGGATCATAATACAAGATCATAGTTTCATCACCAGTCACTAGCCGCTCGATCACAGTCTTTGGATTTTCGCCACAAAGATCCAAAAACTCCGAAGCGCAGCGCACTCTTTCCTGTCTCTGTACCGCTGAAAGAAGTTTCGGTACCCATCTTGCACTCACTTTTTTCATGTGAAGATGTTCATGGATCGCGCGATGAACGGTACTTTTAGAGAGCCCAAGCCTTGCTGCAATTCTTCTAATCTTCAAACGGCGGTCACTCAGAACCTCCTCTTCGATAAGAGCAATCGTTTCGGGAGTGAGCACTTCCACAGGTCGACCGTCGTGGCCAAAGTCTTCGACGGTTTCTCTCCCGAGGCGAAACCCTTTCACCCAATTTTTCACTGTGCTATAGGAGGGGGCAGACTCCTTATGCACGCTATCCAATCGTTCTTTTATTTGGGCAGGGGATAAACCTTCTTTAAACAGAAACTTTATGACACTTCGATACTCAGTTTTCGACATTTTGAAAAAATACGCGACTCTCATTATTCAAATGCCTGTTAAACTAAGACCAAGCATTTCATGTCGATGCATGTTTCTTATATTAAGTGCACGATTAACGTACTATTTAATGCAACACAACATGTAGCGACATGTCGCGTTGAACTATATCAGGCCAGTTCATTATGGGACCGCCTGGTATATATATCAACTGAAAGGGTTTGCTGAGAAAAATACGAAGAAATTATGTTCACGTGTAGCTCTTCGATAAGATGGTGTACTATCACCCGGCTAAAAGGTAAGATTTAGCGGGAACTTATCTTAACTAATATCAATCTACGCCTTAGATAAATTCTAGCAGTGGTAAAAAAACATTTTGAGGTTCAATCGTTCGGGTAAAATTTCACAACTGAATTTTAAAAGTACGCCTTGGTTGGCTTTATACTATGACTTGTGTAATTTGGCGAGATGGGCGTCAATAAAATTTGTTTTGCAGCCTGTTTAAGAGAAGGAAATCTCCAAATTGAAACCCAGAACTGTGTTTTATTAGACACAAGTAGGCTTCAAGCTGAAATAAGTGGCGCATACCTCTAAACACCCAAGTAAATGTGAGGCCATGCCGACGACTAAGTGACATCAGGATGTATCAAACCTGATAACGTGAATATCCCACCACCAGGCACTGGTTGTTTATTAGCTTTTTCACTTCTAAACGAAGATCTGGGAAGGTTGACGTATATTTTTCAATGCTTGTGGAAACAATATAGAAAAAAGAAACATCAACACAAAGGAAGAAAAGATTCGGGAAAGGGAAGTTAAAACAGCAAGAAAAACTTGCTATAGAAAGCGATTACGAAAAAAGCCAATGACTTAGCAAAAGGCGTTAGAAATGAACAGTGAAACACACACTGAACGAAAGTTGCAGTTTGACAGAGCAAAACAACGCATGCTGCAATTAAAACAGCGGAGTCACAAGAAGAACACGATGCACGAATAAAAAGATCATAATCAAATACAGAGCAGGTGGAACTGCTTAACAGCGAGATTTTCGTTTGAGCTATGTACCAGAGTATATCTCTCAAGTACAAACAGCAGAAAAAACACAAATAGTTACTTTTGATAAAACAATAAATATAATCGGTCACCAGGTGCACTAGATATGTACTAAAAGCTGTTATCCCAATCAAGTCCCAAATCACATATAAAATTTTAATCGTGCTTGCAGAATTAACAATCATAAGAATTTTATTTTTTTTTTGTCATCGTTACAATAAACATGCGATAACTAAAAAAAATAAAATTAATTCACACGAAAAAAAAACATTTTTAAGACAAGCTTTTATTTAAATTTTCTATGAAGAATAAACTAAACTTTTAATTAAATTTAACCACTCAATTTATTACATTATACAATTTATATAATATAAAAGCTTGACTCGAGATATACATTTAGATATAAATAAACAAGAATTCAAAATGTAATTATTGATCTTCACATAACTAATTCTAAGAAAAAAATTATATATTTTAATAAAATAGTTCTCGCGACCGGCTTCTATATCATAAAAATTGCATATTGTGATAAATTGGTGAGTTTAATTTAATTTAGTGTATATTTTCTTCTTTTGAGAGAATTAATCAAACCTTGTTTTTAAAAATGATATTTAAAAATATGCTTTTATGTTTATATACGTTAACTTTGATTTGATTAAACAATTTTTAATATATAATTTTACAGTGAGGACTGTCCACTGATCAGACAAATGACCACCAGGACTATCTCCTTCTTAATAATTAAGTATTAAAACTGGGTATAAATTATAATTATGCATGTCAGGATCGTGTCAAATGTAAGTCCGTAGTCTCTGCCTACCCCTCTGGGTGACAGGCGTGAGTGTTTATGTTATGTTATGTTATTTTTATAAACTATATCACTAACATAGATGTAAGTATTCCTTTACAAACGATTTCTGTGGATTCAAGTTTTCCGAAATAAACAATTTTTATTTTTATTTATTTTATTATTAAAAATCTAGTAATACTGCTTCGCGATGAAATAAATAGGCGCCGACAAAATTAATGGCACGAGAGTCCTTGTTAAACACGCAAAAGTCGTCTGAGATTTACGCAGCTATTATTCAATTTTATCCGCTGTAAAAGATCATGAAAAAGGAACATAAAAATATAACCAACTTTAACCAATATTTTTGTAACTTATTTAAGTTAACTATTAGTTTTCAGGAACTCCAAAGATGCCGTATGGGAAGATATGATTTAAGAGGATATTAACCACAGTTGCCATGCTTGGCAACTGGTGGTTAATGACAACCGCAGCATTTTTTCACTATTTTGAGTTGATATCAGGAAATTTGCTGCTGTCCATTTCCTGTTTTATTTCTACGTATTTTACTTTATATAATTCATATATTGTTATTCGACCATGTTATGTTACTAACCTTCACACCACGCTTTGTGGCATTCTTTGTGAGGCATCTGTTTAGCAACGGCAGATATAGGTGAGAGGATGTGAGGATGTGTGCTACCTACATAGATGGACTACTAGGAGATATAGGATTCCTACAATCTAAAATCTTAATTATTTTAAGTATTATTTTGAGCAATCATATAATATCTTTTTCACAATATTTTATGTAAAGGACCCCAATTATGACGACAACGACAGATTCTAAGATGCCTATCAACGGACCCATATGCCCAGAAGGTGTTGTTAGATGCGGCAAGGGTAAATATCGCTAAGATCCCACGGACTTTGATTAATGATTGTATAGTCATCATTCATGTGAAAAAAATCAAGCGGATGGTTGGCGGGGTGCACTTTCAAAAGTAGATGTCTATAATGTTGCTGTTTGTCCCGCGATACTATTAATGTCCGGATTAATATCAGCTGCCAAATTTCACCAACATATATCGAGACATAACTCACGATACCATCCACACCATCCGAATGCTTGGCAGTCTACCACTGTGCGTTTTATTAGGAGTTTTATTCCTTGCATACCTACTTTGTGGAATCGTTTACCACCTGGAATGTTCCAAATAGCGGTACGGTTTAGAGACATTTAAGAAACGAGCTTACTTCTACATAAAACGCACTTTCTTTCCCCTAGTGTTACAGGTGAATCACATGCTAGTTGGCACCATCTTTTTTAAAAAAAAAAACACTTTTCATCCAATTAAGATAAAACATACCAATCTTTTTAATAAGTTATTGTGTTCGACGAAGTTCGTGTCAGGTGACATCGTCGGTGCACCTGTTTTGCGACCCGAGACTCTAATCGATGTCATTAGCAGAAGCGCGCGCGGTGCGAAGCGAGATCGCAGCCACGGCGCATGGTTACGCCGAGCCGCTGCGGCAGAAAATGTGCCTCATTGGAGGCTACAAGATAAACCAGCTGAGGCCAATCTTGCTTGGCAGAAAGAAGTGAGGCTGCGCGTACAATAAGCCATAAGCAGTGTTGTTCCGGAGCGTTCGTTATATAGCTTCACCGCTTATAATTGTTGATAGTTTCGTTTCGCTTTATATATTGCATACTTATGATTAGATAGTTTATGCGATTTAAATTTTAGTTTGTCCTTGGTAGATTTATAAATAAGTATTTTGCTTGGTAGTGTTTCATGTAAAATACATAATTTAGCTACGCCACATCACTAAGCTGACGCTGTGCTATATTTAAATTATTTTTGTCATAACAATATAGCCTTTGTAGTTCTAGAAGTGATTAAGTAGTGTTAGTTCATGTTTGTAGCACCAATTGTTTACATGTAGTTTATATTGCGTGGCATAGTTTACGTTTGTCGATTCGCGAAGCTTCCACCACGATGTCCGTATATCGTTGCGTCCGGTTATAGTTATGCCGAGTTGCTAATATTGCGTGAGTTTCAACGTGTGCATTTTTCCGACGAAATTACAAATGTACGATCAAATAGAACTTGCAGTTATACTTTTCAACGCCTCAAGCCATTTTTGCAGGATGTAATTGTTATAGTAGGTGGGCGCTTGTCTAACACACATTTGAGTTTCAATCAACCCTATAGTGCGCCTATAGTTTTACCGCGTAAGGATCATATTTTGAATTCATTAGTTATTTACCACCATAAATTGAAATTTTGTAATTGGCCCCGATTGTTAGAGCCCATTTTCAACCAGAATTACTGGATTCTTTCTGCACGTAATTTAATTAGCAATCGGGTGCACAGATGTATAGTTTGCTTTCGAGTACGTTCTAAGTCGTCATTTCCGGAAATGGCGGAGCTTAGGTCTTGTCGTTTAACACAACCTGCAAAGCCTTTTATGCACACCGGGTCAGACTTTGCTGGTCCGTTTAAGATCACGCTTACTCGCGAGCGTGGTATAAGGTCCACGGAGGCGTATATTTGTATTTTTGTAAGTTTGACTACTCGCGCTGTGCATATAGAACTTGTCGGTGATCTGAGCACAGCGAGCTTCACGGGTGCATTTAAAAGGTTCGTTTCTCGCCGTGGCCTTGTAAGTAAAATGTACTCTGATAACGGTAGGAACTACAACGGTGCGAAAAGTATTTTATCAGAATTACAATAATTTCTAACCTCTAACTATTATAATTCGGAAATGTTATTTTTAGGTGATTTGCGGAATTCAAAAGGGGTAAAATTAACCTTAAAGATGACCAAAGATCCAAGGCCCTGCAAATAGCAGTAACAGCAGAAAAAGTATAGACTACTGATATGTTGGTGCAGAATGATCCACTAATCACATATACGGACATCAAAAAGCTTGTAGGCATTAGTTCGGGGAGCATACCATGTCATGAAGGGTGGTATCCTTCATCAACAACTTGGAGTGAGAAAGCTTTGTTGTCGATGAATCCCTCGTTTGCTCTCCGAAAGCGAAAAACAGACTCGTGTGGATTGGTGCTATTAAATGCGTCTACTTTTTGAAAACGGGGCATAAAGGCGTTTTCCAGGAATTGTTACTGGTGACGAGACATGGATCTATCTATATGTTCCTGAAAACAAAGTCAATCATCGGTATGCGTCTAGTCAGAAGGACAGTTACCGACAAAACTGCAAATATCTCGCAATTTCGGCAAAAAACGGTGGCTTTTTTGCCGAATTGAAGCAGACAATTGTCGACTTCAATGCTGGAAAATTGTAGGTCAGTTAACTCTAAATGGTACATTAAAGTTGCATTAGCCAAAGATTTTTAAACTGTGCGCTAGCTTCGGGTAATCATATTGCATCACGATAACGCCTCTTCATATACCTCATATATATAAGAAACATCTTTAAAGATAATATAGATGAAAATTTCACTTTATGCCACTTTTCTGTATGGAACAACCATATAAAGGAAAAAATGCCAAAAAAATGAGATGACAGCGTTTAAACAAAGGTTATCTGTTCTAGAAATTTTAAAAAAGGCTTACAAATAAGTATTTTTAAATCGTGCTTTTTTATTTAATTAGCTAGAATATCGTCACGTTCTGCCTCGTTAAATATTTTTCGCCAAGTACTTACTAGAACCCATTCGATCTTTACAGCTATAATACATCGTAAATATTCGAAATTTGCTTTAAGAAAATTCTTTTGCCGTCTTCTTATATCTCCCTGGGGTTAACCCGCAAAACCTCGCCGCTATGAATTATTCCCTACAAGATAGGTTGAGTGCGTGATATCGCCTGACTTATTCATCTGGTATTATATTATTATTTTATAAGATTTACGATTTTTTTTTATTTGCGGTGTGAAAGTCTCATTTAGTTAGTTTATGTGGAAAATATATTTAATTAAGGTCTGCCTTATCACTGACTTCAGAAGCTATTTAATAATTGTAAATTATTTAACTATTTTTAGTTTTTTGAAGTCAGTTGCTAAGTTTCAAAAGTTTTTTTTAAGAAAAACATTTCCCCGTGTACGATATTCTACAGGGTTTGGTAACATACCGCTACGGAATTCTCCACTTCCGAATTTCTCCCGCATCGTTAAGGCGTTTTACGTACATAATCAATGCATATGGTCAAACATTAAAGTATGAGGAAAATATTTGTAGGACATATTATATATTACACTTTCCCATATAATATAATTTCTTACTTTGCTACCAAAACGTCTAAAAACTTCCACATAGTTTTGAACTTGTATGAGAAATTAAAAATCGCGATAATTTTCTGGGGGTTTCTTATCGTTACGAAATCTCTATATATGAACTAGTCCACTACTGTATGCAGGTTTCCACTAACGGATTCCAAATAAACATGTTCCTGTTCTACCTGTTTTCATTGACTTCCTACATGTCTTACATGGTCGTTACTCCGTCTAATTGAGGGCCGTCCTTAACTTACAGGTACGAATCTGCCACTAGAGAACATTTGTTCCTCAACAGTTACCAGTTTTTTCAAGCAATATGACCGACCCCATGGCCACTTCAGCTTACTGATTAGTTAAATTTTATCATTAACTATGGCTAGCTGCGAACGTCCTTATAACAGGGTTATCTGCCGTAAAATTTTTGAATTTAAGACAAAATTCTAAGGATTATTAGGATGATGGTCAGAAACACAGGTACTACTAGTTCAGGCAGGTAGCTTATATTATCAACTTGAGTTTTCAATTTTTCTTTTGTGGATTCTACGTCATTAAGCTACACATAGTTTTAATTTTATTATAGCATACTTTTTTGACTTTATTGTTATTTTATAAAATTGTAATCATATTTTCTCTTGTATGTAAACATGTGTAATTGGAAACGAAAAATAAAAATTATTATTATTCTTAACTCAGTACTCATGTATGACTCTTATTTTTTTAAAAATTGCACACTATTTCTCATCAACTGAAAATGATGAGAAATAGTGTGCAATGATAATAATAATAATTTTAAGCATGGTAAGCGTAAATGGTAACCCTCCCATTATATGGAATAGCGATATGAAGTAAGCGGGGAATCGATAGATGCAGGTAACTCGGAACTGGGAAGGACTGCAGTGATGATAATAATAATCTTCATCATCATCATCTCATAAAAGTCCTCTGCTAGAGCTGTTAGGGAGGATACTTGGCATGCTTGGTAGATGGATTGGCGATCACAGTATTAAACAACTCACACCCTTGACCCTTTTTTCTTCACCAGCCAAATTTTACGTCTTGCGTTAACGAAATGTATTCCATTTAGCCATGAGTTTTCTCTATTATTTCCTAAAGTTGTCTCTTAATTTTTGCACCAGCGCAATGAAATGAGGTTGTGTATAACGTATGCTGCCAATATATGGCGTTGATAATATTGATGACGATATAATTTATATTCAAAAGATTCTAAACACATTTTTTGCGCAAAAGCAATTGAAATTCAAAAAATAAAAAGACATTTTTAATAATCATAGAAACCAATTATTAAAAAAAAAGAAACAACTTGTTATGAAAGCTTACTTTGTTTGGCGTAAATGACCCAACAGCGACACCGTAAGTACTGTTTACTGAATTCACTGACTGGCTTCTCAAACCATTAATTTAAGAGGCAATTTCAGGGGTCTTTTGTTTTATATATTGCAAGGGAGAGTAGAAGGAAATATTTATACAACCCTTTTTACCTATAGCTATAAAAAGTTAAAAGATATGTTTTAGAAGTGCAACGGATGCGGAATTTGTATAATAACTATATACTTAGAGTTTAAAGTTCTGTGCCATAAATTATGGTATTCAATTTACCCCGTACCGATCAAATTACTTTTTCTAATACTGGATAGCTTTCATTCAATAACACAATCTTTTACCAATTATCATCCGATTTCTTTACCACGGGTGTAAGATTTTAATGATCTTATTAATGTATAGTTTGGTATATTATACGTAATATTCATTAACTCGTATTGTCCCTTCAGTGTAGTAAAGGCGACAGATGAAAACAGAAAAATACATATCACACTAGTCGATGTGCATCGACTAGTAAGAAGGTAAATGTTATACTTGTGTGAAGTTTCCCTTTGTGATCTACAAAAGCTAGAGGCGAGAATTGCGTATACACTATCACATGATTGCATCATTGAATCATAAATTGATAGCTGTAAAGATCGAATGGGTTCTAGTAAGTACTTGGCGAAAAATATTTAAGGAGGCAGAACGTGACGATATTCTAGCTAATTAAATAAAAAAGCACGATTTAAAAATACTTATTTGTAAGCCTTTTTTAAAATTTCTAGAACAGATAACCTTTGTTTAAACGCTGTCATCTCATTTTTTTGGCATTTATTCCTTTTTATGGTTGTTCCGTCCAGAAAAGTGGCATAAAGTGAAAATTTCATCTATATTATCTTTATATCTATTAAAGAAGTTTCTTACATATATGACGTATATGAAAAGGCGTTATCATGATGCTATATGATTTACAACTTTAATGTACCATTTAGAGTTAACTGACCTACAATTTTCCAGCATTGAAGTCGACAATTGTCTGCTTCAATTCGGCAAAAAAGCCACCGTTTTTTGCCGAAATTGCGAGATATTTGCGGTTTTGTCGGTAACTGTCCTTCTGAGTAGACGCATACCGATGATTGTCTTTTCTTTTCAGGAACATATTGATAGATCCATGTCTCGTCACCAGTAACGATTCCTGGAAAACGCCTTTATGCCCCGTTTTCAAAACGTAGACGCATTTAATAGCACCAGTCCACGCGAGTCTGTTTTTCGCTTTTGGAGAGCAAACGAGGGATTCATCGACAACAAAGCTTTCTCACTCCAAGTTGTTGATGAAGGGTGGTATGAATGCTCCCAGAACTAATGCCTACAATCTTTTCGATGTCCGTATATGTGATAAGTGGGTCATCCTGCACCAACATTTCAGTAGTCTATACTTTTTCTGCTGTTACTTCTGTTTGCAGGGCCTTGGATCTTTGGTCATCTTTAAGGTTAATTTAACCCCTCTTGAATTCCGTAAATCACCTAAAAATAACATTTCCGAATTATAATAGTTAGAGATTAGAAATTATTGTAATTCTGATAAAATACTTTTCGCACCGTTGTAGTTCCTACCGTTATCAGAGTACATTTTACTTACAAGGCTACGGCGAGAAACGAACCTTTTAAATACACCCGTGAAGCTCGCTGTGCTCAGATCACCGACAAGTTCTATATGCACAGCGCGAGTAGTCAAACCTACAAAAATACAAATATACGCCTTCGTGGACCTTATACCACGCTCGCGAGTAAGCGTGACCTTAAACGGACCAGCAAAGTCTGACCCGGTGTGCATAAAAGGCTTTGCAGGTTGTGTTAAACGACAAGACCTAAGCTCCGCCATTTCCGGAAATGACGACGTAGGACGTACTCGAAAGCAAGGTATTCATCTGTGCACCCGATTGCGAATTAAATTACGTGCAGAAAGGATCCAGTAATTCTGGTTGAAAATGGGCTCTAACAATCGAAGCCAATTACAAAAGTTCAATTTATGGTGGTAAATAACTAATGAATTCAAAATATGATCCTTACGCGGTAAAACTATAGGACGAACTAACGGTTAAACTGGACTAGATATATATATATATATATATATATATATATATATATATATATATATATATATATATATATATATATATATATTTGCGCGTTAACCGCTGAAACGAACCCCTTTGTCGTATCCCCTCAGTTTCAAGGCACTCCCCTTGTTGCCTCAGCCAGTATCGGAATCCTCGGCGTCGACATATCGAGTGATGTGCAGTTTCTTGGTCACTTGAAAGGGAAGGCCAAATTGGCCTCTAAAAAGCTTGGCGTGCTCAGCAGAGCGGGACAGTATTTCATGCCGGCACACCGCCTGCAACTTTACAAGGCGTAGGTTCGGCCGCACATGGAATACTGTTCCCATCTCTGGGCTGGGGCTCCCCAGTACCAGCTCCTTCCACTTGACCGCATCCAGCGCAGAGCGGCTCGAATCGTCAACGACCGAGTGCTTTCCGATCGGCTCGATTCACTGGCGCTGCGAAGAGATGTTGCATCTCTTTGCGTATTTTATCGCATCTATCACGGGGAGTGCTCTGAGGAATTGTTCGGATTAATCCCAGCCGCCAAATTTCGTAAAAGCACTACACGGCAAACGTCCCGATACCATCCACACCATCTGGATGCTTGGCGGTCCACCACTGTACGTTTCACAAGGAGTTTTCTTCCACGTACAACCTCTCTGTGGAATAGTTTACTACCGGCGATTTTTTCGGACCGATACGACCTGGGGACCTTCAAGAAAAGAGCTTACTCCTTTCTAAAGGGCCGGCAACGCACCCGCAATTCTCCTGGTGTTGCGGTTGATCATGGGCGGCGGTAGTCACTTAACATCAGGTGAGCCGCATGCTCGTTTGCCCCCTCTTCTATAAAAAAAAAAAACGTACGGTCGTTGCAGAGTTGAACATTGAATGGCATTTCAAAGGGAGATTCATCACAGCCTATCGCACAATAAACGCAGCTAGGGTGGTTGTTGTGTGGTAGTGTTAAAACATTTCAATGTAATGTTGTCACAAACGACATTGAAAACATTCAGAAATTTTGGGAAATAGAACAAATAACAGAACATTCAGAGTTATCCCTAGAAGAACAGCATTGTATACAACACTGTACATCAACTACTAAACGTCATGAAAATGGTCGTTATGAGGTCCGTTTACCCTTAAAACAAGAAATCAAAACAAATTTGGGATCAACGAAATCAATGGCAATTGCACAGTTTCGGAATTTAGAAAGAAAACTTGTAAAACATGATAATTTCGCGAATAAATACAAATCCTTTATTAAAAAATATGAACAATTGAATCATATGAAACAATCGGACGGTCATACGATGCCGGAGTGTTATCTACCTCACCACGGTGTAGCGCGTGCCGAGTCAATGACCACAAGCCTCCGTGTCGTTTTTAACGCATCAGCAAAAACTTCGAGTGGGTATAGTCTTAATGACTTAATGTATAAAGGACTTAATTAACAACAAGATTTACAATGTTTATTATTAAAATGGCGTCAATATAAATATGCTTTCACCGCAGACATTGAGAAAATGTATCGGCAGATCATTATGAATGAACAAGACCAACGTTATCATAAAATTATTTGGAGAGGATCACCAGAACAACCTTTGCAATCTTATCGACTTACCACCGTTACATATGGCACAAAGGCGGTACCATATGAAATTTCGTATGGTACTGACAGCAAAAACACAATTTTTAAAACCTTTGTCTGTCTGTCGGGCTGTCTGTCTGTTTGTTCTAGCTAAACTCTGAAACAGCTAGACCGATTTTGACGTTACTTTCACCACCTGATAAGTGATGATATAAGGAGTAACTTAGGCTAATTTTATTTCAGAAAACAAATTAGAGTTCCGCTCAAAAATTAAATGCAAATTCGCGGGGAACAACTAGTAAGGTATAAATCGACATGCATTTCATTAAATTGAGCCACAATTTGTGATAGGTCTATTCTCTATACAAAAATACATTGGCTTCATTCTGAATTAAATCGGTTATGTTTATTTTATACTCGCATATAAAGGAGGACCCAATCTCTATACCATTTATACTATATATACTAATATTTTTAATTTTGCTGAAATTGGTGCTAGCCAGCCTAATGGGTCGTATAATTGAATTTGAAATTTCTGAAAGCAAACATCTTTTTGAGGGCTTACTTTCTTGAGTAGACATTTTACAACAGAAAGTAAATGTGTCTTTGTTGTTTAACCAACAGAGTCCAAGAGTCCGTGTTGCGTGTTCAGTTTCAAAATTAAATTTTCTTCTTTAATCTGACCTTTACCTCAGCTACAGAGCAGTTTGTTGTTATTCGACGGCCATTTTCTCAAAGTGAATTGTAATAATTTGTTTAAGTCGTTAACCAACTTTCTGCCTTGCTGAATGTTGTGGGCTCCATGGACGGGATCATTCATATAAGAAGCCTCTTTTAAAGCCGTTGATGCCTCCGGGTAGGCGGCCTGTTCGTCTTCTGCTAGCTGTTTTAACGTCATCATTGCTAAAAATGGTACCGCCTTTGTGCCATATGTAACGGTGGTAAGTCGATAAGATTGCAAAGATTGTTCTGGTGATCCTCTCCTAATAATTTTATGATAACGTTGGTCTTGTTCATTCATAATGATCTGCCGATACATTTTCTCAATGTCTGCGGTGAAAGCATATTTATATTGACGCCATTTTAATAATAAACATTTTAAATCTTGTTGTAAATTAGGTCCTTTATACATTAAGTCATTAAGACTATACCCACTCGAAGTTTTTGCTGATGCGTTAAAAACGACACGGAGGCTTGTGGTCATTGACTCGGCATGCGCTACACCGTGGTGAGGTAGATAACACTCCGGCATCGTATGACCGTCCGATTGTTTCATATGATTCAATTGTTCATATTTTTTAATAAAGGATTTGTATTTTTTCGCGAAATTATCATGTTTTACAAGTTTTCTTTCTAAATTCCGAAACTGTGCAATTGCCATTGATTTCGTTGATCCCAAATTTGTTTTGATTTCTTGTTTTAAGGGTAAACGGACCTCATAACGACTATTTTCATGACGTTTAGTAGTTGATGTACAGTGTTGTATACAATGCTGTTCTTCTAGGGATAACTCTGAATGTTCTGTTATTTGTTCTATTTCCCAAAATTTCTGAATGTTTTCAATGTCGTTTGTGACAACATTACATTGTTTTAACACTACCACACAACAACCACCCTAGCTGCGTTTGTTGTGCGATAGGCTGTGATGAATCTCCCTTTGAAATGCCATTCGATGTTCAACTCTGCAACGACCGTACGTTTTTTTTTTTTATAGAAGAGGGGCAAACGAGCATGCGGCTCACCTGATGTTAAGTGACTACCGCCGCCCATGATCAACCGCAACACCAGGAGAATTGCGGGTGCGTTGCCGGCCCTTTAGAAAGGAGTAAGCTCTTTTCTTGAAGGTCCCCAGGTCGTATCGGTCCGGAAAAATCGCCGGTAGTAAACTATTCCACAGAGAGGTTGTACGTGGAAGAAAACTCCTTGTGAAACGTACAGTGGTGGACCGCCAAGCATCCAGATGGTGTGGATGGTATCGGGACGTTTGCCGTATAGTGCTTTCACGAAATTTGGCGGCTGGGATTAATCCGAACAATTGCTCAGAGCACTCCCCGTGATAGATGCGATAAAATACGCAAAGAGATGCAACATCTCTTCGCAGCGCCAGTGAATCGAGCCGATCGGAAAGCACTCGGTCGTCGACGATTCGAGCCGCTCTGCGCTGGATGCGGTCAAGTGGAAGGAGCTGGTACTGGGGAGCCCCAGCCCAGAGATGGGAACAGTATTCCATGTGCGGCCGAACCTGCGCCTTGTAAAGTTGCAGGCGGTGTGCCGGCATGAAATACTGTCCCGCTCTGCTGAGCACGCCAAGCTTTTTAGAGGCCAATTTGGCCTTCCCTTCCAAGTGACCACGAAACTGCACGTCACTCGATATGTCGACGCCGAGGATTCCGATACTGGCTGTGGCAACAAGGGGAGTGCCTTGAAACTGAGGGGATACGACAAAGGGGTTCGTTTTAGCGGTTAACGCGCAAACTTGTGTCTTCTGGGGGTTAAACTGGACTAGGTATATATATATATATATATATATATATATATATATACCTATATATATATATATATATATATATATATATATATATATATATCTAGTCCAGTTTAACCGTTAGTTCGTCCTATAGTTTTACCGCGTAAGGATCATATTTTGAATTCATTAGTTATTTACCACCATAAATTGAACTTTTGTAATTGGCTTCGATTGTTAGAGCCCATTTTCAACCAGAATTACTGGATCCTTTCTGCACGTAATTTAATTCGCAATCGGGTGCACAGATGAATACCTTGCTTTCGAGTACGTCCTACGTCGTCATTTCCGGAAATGGCGGAGCTTAGGTCTTGTCGTTTAACACAACCTGCAAAGCCTTTTATGCACACCGGGTCAGACTTTGCTGGTCCGTTTAAGGTCTCGCTTACTCGCGAGCGTGGTATAAGGTCCACGAAGGCGTATATTTGTATTTTTGTAAGTTTGACTACTCGCGCTGTGCATATAGAACTTGTCGGTGATCTGAGCACAGCGAGCTTCACGGGTGCATTTAAAAGGTTCGTTTCTCGCCGTAGCCTTGTAAGTAAAATGTACTCTGATAACGGTAGGAACTACAACGGTGCGAAAAGTATTTTATCAGAATTACAATAATTTCTAATCTCTTACTATTATAATTCGGTAATGTTATTTTTAGGTGATTTACGGAATTCAAGAGGGGTTAAATTAACCTTAAAGATGACCAAAGATCCAAGGCCCTGCAAACAGAAGTAACAGCAGAAAAAGTATAGACTACTGAAATGTTGGTGCAGGATGACCCACTTATCACATATATGGACATCGAAAAGATTGTAGGCATTAGTTCTGGGAGCATTCATACCACCCTTCATCAACAACTTGGAGTGAGAAAGCTTTGTTGTCGATGAATCCCTCGTTTGCTCTCCAAAAGCGAAAAACAGACTCGCGTGGACTGGTGCTATTAAATGCGTCTACGTTTTGAAAACGGGGCATAAAGGCGTTTTCCAGGAAACGTTACTGGTGACGAGACATGGATCTATCAATATGTTCCTGAAAAGAAAAGACAATCATCGGTATGCGTCTACTCAGAAGGACAGTTACCGACAAAACCGCAAATATCTCGCAATTTCGGCAAAAAACGGTGGCTTTTTTGCCGAATTGAAGCAGACAATTGTCGACTTCAATGCTGGAAAATTGTAGGTCAGTTAACTCTAAATGGTACATTAAAGTTGTAAATCATATAGCATCATGATAACGCCTCTTCATATACGTCATATATGTAAGAAACTTCTTTAATAGATATAAAGATAATATAGATGAAATTTTCACTTTATGCCACTTTTCTGGACGGAACAACCATAAAAAGGAATAAATGCCAAAAAAATGAGATGACAGCGTTTAAACAAAGGTTATCTGTTCTAGAAATTTTAAAAAAGGCTTATAAATAAGTATTTTTTAAATCGTGCTTTTTTATTTAATTAGCTAGAATATCGTCACGTTCTGCCTCGTTAAATATTTTTCGCCAAGTACTTACTAGAACCCATTCGATCTTTACAGCTATCAATTTATGATTCAATGATGCAATCATGTGATAGTGTATACGCAATTCTCGCCTCCAGCTTTTGTAGATCACAAAGGGAAACTTCACACAAGTATAACATTTACCTTCTTACTAGTCGATGCACATCGACTAGTGTGATATGTATTTTTCTGTTTTCATCTGTCGCCTTTACTACACTGAAGGGACAATACGAGTTAATGAATATTACGTATAATATACCAAACTATACATTAATAAGATCATTAAAATCTTACACCCGTGGTAAAGAAATCGGATGATAATTGGTAAAAGATTGTGTTATTGAATGAAAGCTATCCAGTATTAGAAAAAGTAATTTGATCGGTACGGGGTAAATTGAATACCATAATTTATGGCACAGAACTTTAAACTCTAAGTATATAGTTATTATACAAATTCCGCATCCGTTGCACTTCTAAAACATATCTTTTAACTTTTTATAGCTATAGGTAAAAGGGTTGTATAAATATTTCCTTCCACTCTCCCTTGCAATATATAAAACAAAAGACCCCTGAAATTTCCTCTTAAATTAATGGTTTGAGAAGCCAGTCAGTGAATTCAGTAAACAGTACTTACGATGTCGCTGTTGGGTCATTTACGCCAAACAAAGTAAGCTTTCATTACAAGTTGTTTCTTTTTTTTAATAATTGGTTTCTATGATTATTAAAAATGTCTTTTTATTTTTTGAATTTCAATTGCTTTTGCGCAAAAAATGTGTTTAGAATCTTTTGAATATAAATTATATCTTGAATAAAACTATTATTTACGGATTTTATCGCGTTTAATTACTTTTAATATATTCCTGGGGGACCCCATGGCCCCCGTGACCATGGGCGCTGTAAAGCACCCGAAACGTCGGGATAATAATAAAAATAAATTAAAAGTAATTAAACGCGATAAAATCCGTAAATAATAGTTTTATTCAATGTGTAGTGTTCGCGTAAATTTAAGAAATCATAAATTATATCGTCATCAATATTATCAACGCCATATATTGGCAGCATACGTTATACACAACCTCATTTCATTGCGCTGGTGCAAACATTAAGAGACAACTTTAGGAAATAATAGAGAAAACTCATGGCTAAATGGAATACATTTCGTTAACGCAAGACGTAAAATTTGGCTGGTGAAGAAAAAAGGGTCAAGGGTGTGAGTTGTTTAATACTGTGATCGCCAATCCATCTACCAAGCATGCCAAGTATCCTCCCTAACAGCTCTAGCAGAGGACTTTTATGAGATGATGATGATGAAGATTATTATTATCACCACTGCAGTCCTTCCCAGTTCCGAGTTACCTGCATCTATCGATTCCCCGCTTACTTCATATCGCTATTCCATATAATGGGAGGGTTACCATTTACGCTTACCATGCTTAAAATTATTATTATTATCATTGCACACTATTTCTCATCATTTTCAGTTGATGAGAAATAGTGTGCAATTTTTAAAAAAATAAGAGTCATACATGAGCACTGAGTTAAGAATAATAATAATTTTTATTTTTCGTTTCCAATTACACATGTTTACATACAAGAGAAAATATGATTACAATTGTATAAAATAACAATACAGTCAAAAAAATATGCTATAATAAAATTAAAACTATGTGTAGCTTAATGACGTAGAATCCACAAAAGAAAAATTGAAAACTCAAGTTGATAATATAAGCTACCTGCCTGAACTAGTAGTACCTGTGTTTCTGACCATCATCCTAATAATCCTTAGAATTTCGTCTTAAATTCAAAAATTTTACGGCAGATAACCCTGTTATAAGGACGTTTCCAGCTAGCCATAGTTAACAATAAAATTTAACTAATCAGTAAGCTGAAGTGGCCATGGGGTCGGTCATATAGCTTGAAAAAACTGGTAACTGTTGAGGAACAAATGTTCTCTAGTGGCAGATTCGTACCGGTAAGTTAAGGACGGCCCTCAATTAGACGGAGTAACGACCATGTAAGACATGTAGGAAGTCAATGAAAACAGGTAGAACAGGAACATGTTTATTTGGAATCCGTTAGAGGAAACCTGCATACAGTAGTGGACTAGTTCATATATAGAGATTTCGTAACGATAAGAAACCCCCAGAAAATTATCGCGATTTTTAATTTCTCATACAAGTTCAAAACTATGTGGAAGTTTTTAGACGTTTTGGTAGCAAAGTAAGAAATTATATTATATGGGAAAGTGTAATATATAATATGTCCTACAAATATTTTCCTCATACTTTAATGTTTGACCATATGCATTGATTATGTACGTAAAACGCCTTAACGATGCGGGAGAAATTCGGAAGTGGAGAATTCCGTAGCGGTATGTTACCAAACCCTGTAGAATATCGTACACGGGGAAATGTTTTGCAACTGACTTCAAAAAACTAAAAATAGTTAAATAATTTACAATTATTAAATAGCTTCTGAAGTCAGTGATAAGGCAGACCTTAATTAAATATATTTTCCACATAAACTAACTAAATGAGACTTTCCCACCGCAAATAATAAAAAAACAATTTATGTACAAATCGTCATTTAATATGTTTTAAATTAAAAGAAAAGTATTTATGACTTACCCATTCATGTTTATCTTTAATATTAACTTCCGAAATCACTTTCAACAATTAATACTTTGCACGTAAACACACGACACCGCGTCACAGAACGAGCAACTGAACGGAATAAATGTATTACTATTTCACAGCTTCTATGGTTCGTTTATGAAGCGTGTGTGATATTAATTGCCGTCTTTGTTTAATTCCCCGCATGTTGTACCAGTTATAGGGAGATACGTATACTTTTACTAGGGCTGATTCGAATCTGAAGTTCATAAGTAAACAGCAACCTTCTGATGGTTGTGGACAGATGCGTACTTTTTGACAGCAACCTTTAGAAGGTCTTGGACTGACGAGAGGTTAAATAGTTGTAATCATATTTTCTCTTGTATGTATACATGTGTAATTGGAAATGAAAAATAAAAATTATTATTATTCTTAACTCTGTGCTCTTGTATGACCCTAATTTTTTTACAAATTGCACACTATTTCTCATTAACCGAAAAACCGCGTAACTGAAACTTTTTCAAGATAATTTTAAGCATGGTAAGCGTAACTGGTGACCCACCCATTAAATGGAATAGCGATATGAAGTAAGCGGGGAATCGATAGATGCAAGTAACTCGGAACGGGGAAGGACTGCAGTGATGATAATAATAATCTTCATCATCATCATCTCATAAAAGTCCTCTGCTAGAGCTGTTAGGGAGGATACTTGGCATGCTTGGTAGATGGATTGGCGATCACAGTATTAAACAACTCACACCCTTGACCCTTTTTTCTTCACCAGCCAAATTTTACGTCTTGCGTTAACGAAATGTATTCCATTTAGCCATGAGTTTTCTCTATTATTTCCTAAAGTTGTCTCTTAATTTTTGCACCAGCGCAATGAAATGAGGTTGTGTATAACGTATGCTGCCAATATATGGCGTTGATAATATTGATGACGATATAATTTATATTCAAAAGATTCTAAACACATTTTTTGCGCAAAAGCAATTGAAATTCAAAAAATAAAAAGACATTTTTAATAATCATAGAAACCAATTATTAAAAAAAAAAGAAACAACTTGTTATGAAAGCTTACTTTGTTTGGCGTAAATGACCCAACAGCGACACCGTAAGTACTGTTTACTGAATTCACTGACTGGCTTCTCAAACCATTAATTTAAGAGGCAATTTCAGGGGTCTTTTGTTTTATATATTGCAAGGGAGAGTGGAAGGAAATATTTATACAACCCTTTTTACCTATAGCTATAAAAAGTTAAAAGATATGTTTTAGAAGTGCAACGGATGCGGAATTTGTATAATAACTATATACTTATAGTTTAAAGTTCTGTGCCATAAATTATGGTATTCAATTTACCCCGTACCGATCAAATTACTTTTTCTAATACTGGATAGCTTTCATTCAATAACACAATCTTTTAGCTTATAGCTATAAAAAGTTAAAAGATATGTTTTAGAAGTGTATCTAATCATCACTGAACAGTTACAAAAGCGTAACTGTTCAGTGATGTCTCAGTGATCGCCAGGGTGAAAACTGGCAGCGATCACCGAATGGTTAGAGGAAAACTGAACCTAAACGTTAAGTTACAGAGATCTCGTCTGATGAAGTCAACGCTCCGTCCCCCTCGTGCTCTAAACCAGAATCCCGAAACCTTTTAGCTCGAGTTACAAAACCGCTTTCAGTGCCTATAGGATTGCAATGCAGTAGACGATATGAATGACAAGCTCGTGGAAACTGTCCATGCGGTCGGAGCTAAGTTCTGCAAGACCCGCCGCAGAAGAACACAAAAACTCTCCGATCACACTCCTAATCTCATGGCTGTTAGACGGGAGATGAGGCTGCAATCGTCAACAGATTTGACAGCATACAGGCAACTAAACAGACAGATCTCCAAATGCATACGGCGAGACTTACGCAACTTTAATACTTCTCGTATTAAAAAAGCGATCGAGCGGAACCAGGGCTCTAAAGTCTTTGCCAGAGATCTGTCTGCCAGAAAGAGCCAACTGTCAAAGCTGAAGACTGAGTGTAGCAACATCGTTTCCGGGACATCTGAGATTCTGAGTGAGATTGAGAGGTTCTATGGGCAGCTGTACACATCATCGTTGGAGCCACATGCAAGTGTAAGTAACGATCCAAGAGCAAGTCTTATCGGGCACTATTCCGATGATATCCCGGACGTCAGTCTGAGCGAGATTAGAATGGCTCTCCACCACCTTAAAAACGGCAAGGCCCCGGGTGAGGATGGAATTACAGCGGAGCTTCTGAAAGCGGGTGGAACACCGGTACTTGAAGTCCTTCAGAAGCTCTTGAATTCCGTCCTCCACACATCCGCACATCCCACATGGCACTACTCCTTAGACGTGGAGCAGAAGCACGGTGGTCTTGTTCTTTAAGAAAGGAGACAACGCTCTCTTGAAGAACCACAGACCGATTTCCCTTCTGAGCCGCGTCTACGTGCTGTTTTCGAGAGTCATTACTCCCGTACAAGCCGGTTTCCGAAAAGGCTTCAGTACTATAGACCACATACGTACCCTGCGGCAGATTGTACAGAAGACCGAAGAGTACAATCTGCCACTTTGCCTGGCATATGTGGACTATGAGAAAGCCTTTGATTCCGTCGAAATTTGGGCGGTGCTACTGTCTCTTCAGCGGTGCCAAGTTAACTGTCGGTATATTGAAGTGCTGAAGTGTTTGTACAGTAGGGCTACGATGGCTATCCGAGTACAAAACCAGAGTTCGAAACCTATCCAACTGCAGAGAGATATAAGACAGAGTGATGTTATATCCCCGAAACTCTTCACTGCTGCGTTGGAAGACGTTTTCAAGCTACTGGACTGGAAAGGATACGGTATTAACATCAATGACACTCAATCACTCGATCGAATCGTCGACACGACGATATGCTTAATGACCTCAATGGTGTCTCCCAACGGATAGGTCTTAAGATGAACATGGACAAAACAAAGATCATGTTTAATGTCCATGTCACACCTATGCCGGTAGTTTTTGGGAGCACTATGCTCGAAGTTGTTGATGAGTATGTTTACCTGGGACAAATAGTCCGACTAGGTAAGTCCAACTTCGACCGAGAGGTCAATCGACGGATTCAACTCGGCTGGGCAGCATTCGGGAAATTACGACACATCTTCTCGTTAGATATACCTCAATCTCTGAAAACTAAAGTGTATAAGCAGTGCGTGTTGCCAGTGATGACTTACGGATCTGAGACGTGGTCCTTCACTGCTGGCCGTATGAGGATGCTCAAGGTTGCTCAGCGAGCTATGGAAAGGGCTATGCTCGGAGTTTCACTGCGTGATGGACTCAGAAATGAGGATATCCGCAGTGAAACCAGAGTGACCGACATAGCCCAACGGATTAGTAAGCTGAAGTGGCAATGGGCCGGCCATATAGCTCGAAGAACCGATAACCGAAGGGGAAGAAAGGTTCCCGAGTGGCAGCCTCGTACCTGTAGGCGTAGTGTAGGGCGAACCCCGCACTAGATGTAGTGACGACCTGGTAAGACATGCAGAAAGTCGATGGATGCAGGTGGCTTAGGACCGTGCTTTGTGGCATTACTTGGGGGAGGCCTATGTTCAGCAGTGGAATTGTGAAGTGCTGTAATGATGATGATGATGAATTGGCAGAATATGTAAATTACACGAGTCAGTAATAGAGCGCAGCTTTTTAGTGCGGTGATTATTCTTTAACAAGCAAGTGTTAAAATCGCCCATAAAAATAATGTGATTGTATAGAGGATCAGGTCTTTAAGTGTTTTCTCAAACGAAAGGAAATAATTCACATGGAGGGATGGGCTATAAAAGACGCTTAGTAAGATTTTGGTGTTAGATAATATAATTTCCAACAAGAGATGTTCAACTTCATTAGGCAAGGGTGCTTGAGTAGACAATTTATTAATCTTAAAAGGAATATCATATCTAAGGTAAATTGCTACACCACCACCACTCTGGCCTACTCGGTCATTTCGAATAAGATAGAATCCTGGTAGTGAATAGTAGGTAGAAGGTAAACATGGTTTGAGCTACGTTTCGGATACAAGAATAGCGCTGAGGAAGCTAGAGTTAAACGATACAAGCCTGTCTGAAAAATGTGCCAGAATACTTTGGGCATTAATATGAATAACATTGAAATTTTTCAGAACATCTGAGAATTGAGAAGATAGGACTTCGTTTAGAGGAGTGAGATCTGTACTGTGAAAACTATCGTCACTACTGCCGCTTTCAGAGTAAGGTGTCACAAAGGAATGATTATTTGAAACAATATAATTGAACGACTCAGAACTCATAATAAGTCTTTCTTTTTATGAAAAATATATGATATGGTAATGCGTATATATATAACGATATAAAACGATAAGAATAATATATTAATATATAGAAACAAATAATATGAATAAATAAAAATGAACTACTTCTCCTTCACCAACCAGCGTTACCAGAAGATCGATCGATGAAAAACGCAACCAAACTATCAGTAGTACATAGTTACACTTCATACGTACACAACAGTTACCTACTGCAAAAAGTAGTATAGGCTAATAATATTACAAATGGTAGCACCAATTGATATTACAAACAAATAGAAAAATTAACAGTAGGTCTAAAAAGTAAACAGATTAATTTTATTGAACATTTTTTGTAAACAAATAAGATAATGTAAAACTTTGAGTATAAGTTGGCTGATTGGTCCTTTGGCCTTTGCCTATATAAACATCAACAATATTTACTTTGACAGACTTAAGTCAATTTCGAAATAGAGTATAATTTTACCCTTTTTATTTACATTTTTATCAAACAATTGAAATCACTTAAGACCATAATTTGTAATAATTTTGAAGTATCGGTAGAACGCATAATAATCCGACTTAAAGTACTATGCTAATGAACCAAACACTAAACGATTACAGAGAAATAATTATCTATCCAAAGTACCTAGCATTAGTAGCAAATATAGTAAACTAGTTTAAATATACTAAAGCTTAGCTAGCTTACTTAGCTTTATTATGAAAAATAATCAAGTGAACAAGGGTAATCATTTTGCAGTGTGTTGGTACAACACAGTAAATGCAGTTATAACCATTACCAATGTTATTTAATAAAACACTAGAACGATTACAGTACAGAGAAGAAAGAAATATTTACTTATTGTATTAACCTAAGATTCTTTAGTACCCATCTTTAGTAAAAGATATAATAAAGTTGCCTAAAATTATAAAGTGATGGTACAACAAAGTAAACACAGTCATATGCTGAAGTAATAATACATCTTGAAGTACCTATATTAATGAATAGAACACTTGAGTGGAAACTATGGCAAATGTTGGCCTTATCAATCAATCTGGGGTAATCGTTATGATTTGTTAACATAACCGTTACCTATGCCTTCCTAAATAAATATCGAATAGAATGCCCAGTTTTATACTAAATTCCACATTCATGCTAAAAAGATAATACCTATTGTGTATTTTAATAAATCAATTTTTTATTTCATTTTAGGTATATGTTTTGTTTAGATTTCTCTTGCAGCGCAATGATGTGAAGTTCTTATTAAATTCACGGATATATTCAGTATTTTCCAAGTTATTTACATCAATTTATATTTATTAAAATACACAGTGTGTAATACAAGCACATATTAAGCATATTTTTATAAAACTAAAACTAAGGAAATAATATAATTTTATTTCATATTATGGGTTGTCTGTCCTACTCAAAATACAATAAAAATGTTAAAATTTTGTTGTGTTACAGAACAAAAAGAGAAATAATCACTTTGGATATCAAACTAAAGAAACTAAGTTTAGTAAGAAATAGAATAAAGTAGCCAAAATATAATAAAGTGCTTAGTTTTTAATTATCAAATATAAAAATAGAACAAAAAAATAACACTACATAATGGAAAAAAAAATGGCTATTTAATAAAATGCACACATACATCGTTTAAAGAAACTCAATACAAAGTTATTTTGCCTTGATAACTCTCTTAGACCCAGCTGTAGAAATAATATTGTTTCCTTTAGCACTATCTTCGCTAACACTCTTTCTCGATAGTAACAACCCTTCCAAATCACCAGTAGAGCAAGGAATAGATTTCAGATCGGCGAATGAGGTGGCGGTATATCGCTGACCATTGGAACGAATTATGACTATATGACCATCTTTTGTCCAACATTTATTAATGCCAAACTGATCACGAGCAGCTAAGAAAAGGTCATGTCGAGTCTTGGTCAGAAATTCCGATGCAGTTATACTAGTGTTTTTGATTGCAGTTTTAGAATAAAATATTAGATTTTTATTTTCAATATTATTGAATTTGACCAGAATGGGGCGTGGTTTACCTTCTTTAGAAACGACTAGGCGATGACATCTGGTGATTACATCAGTGTGTATATCTGTCAATTTTAATTTGTCTGCAAACAATTTACATACTAAAGAGGGAAGGTCTTCTTTCTTCTCTTCTCTGATACCATGTAAAAGCATCATCTTACGTCTAGATCTCATTTCAGACTGGTCATATAATTTGAATAACAGTTGCATTTGTTCATTCAGAGTTTTTAAAGATGTGAGAACAAAAGATTGAAAAACTTCAAAATCTGTTGAGAATGAGGATGTATTACCTGCTGTTGGTATAGAGCTATTTGCTTGTAGACTTTTCTGAAACTCATCCATTCGAGTGTTGAATAAGGTTGACATGTCTTCAAGTGACTTCTGAAGTGTCTCCATTTTAGTGACAGTGTAAGGACAGGTTATGAACACACTGTGAGAATAATTTAGTGGCAAAATTCAGTTGCAGGTTTGTAAATAGTTGAAAGGAAATATGCTGGTAGGTTAGAGACTAATTTAGCACATCAGTCACACCAAACACTTGATAAATATATATATTTTTACTTAAATTACGCAGCCTGTTATTTTTACGTATAGTAAGCACACTCCTACCCGCAAAAAAACTATAAATTTTACTGAGACAAATTTAATAGCTGGGAATAAGAATTGATTCATTTCCACGAATTAATTTTCTGAAGAGTCGAGGATGAGGTAATTACGGAATAAAATAAGTGCACATAACGGTAATATGCAATTATCGGCATAAAAGTTCCTTTAATCACTCCAAACTCCAAGTAGGCCTCTTATCACGTAACACGTTCAAAACAGACAACCGAATTCGAGGCTGTCTGGCTCTGGCTGGCTGTCTAATTAAACCCCAATTTTAAATAGTAATTAACACAGATTTAGGCCTTCAATCAAAACACCGGCCGCCCGCGACCGAATATCAGTCACAAACAATATTTAAAACGGTTACAACAATAATTATATAATTCTGACCTCGTTATCACGATAACAAATTAAAATTACACTGCAAGAGCCTCGCGACGTATAATCGACACGGGCTTCGCGTAAATAAACTCAAGAATAAGCCTCGTTGTCACGTATATTAACAACAAAATACAACTCTATGGAGGCCGTCCTTTCGACGCAAAATTATATCAAACTCGCGACCTCTAAATCAACCCGGGAGTCGCGCCACAACTATTATGTAACGCCTGATATCTAACCGGCGCGGTTTCACCGCTCAAGGATTCCGGCCGACTGTTTTATTGGTGCGGCCTCAGCGCCCAAAGGCTTCCTGCCGATTGCCCTGCTTGCTGTGCGCGTACGACGCAGCAAGCCTCCGCATCCCGCGCAACGCTAACCGCTTCCTCACCCTCGCTCGATACGCGCGATGGAAGTATAACAATCGTGTGTGAACAACAATACTAACGAGTTTACGTTATGTATAATATACATTATATTAAAATCACCGATTTTGAATTCGACCATATTCTTTTTTTTATTTATTTATTGCAAGTTTCCTAACGATCAGGATTAAATGGCTATATGGAAGTACTTTTGTAATAACAGGCTTCCCTCAAGAAACAGTATAATTATTTTAGATCAATTTCAGACCTTTGACTTTAAAGCATTGGCATACAATATAAGGCGATTGGTCGAGGTCACCAAGCCATTTTTAATACTACATTGTATGAGTTCCGTAAGAAACTTTATGTTATAGAGAAGGTTCACTAGCTTACAGTCAACCTGCTGTAAAGTAAACGGTGGGCCATACACGTTTACGATCTCAAGGCCAACAAACCGCTACAGATTACAAATGCATCCCCAATCCTGATGTACGTTGTTAAATCAAATATTCCAGAGCCATAAATTATTATTAACCACACTAGACGACAGACTAACATCTTACGATGCGATTAGTGCCACTCTAACTATTCCTGATTTGTTGACACCTGCATGTAAAATATCAACTACTCCACGCGCGAGTTTCCTTAAATAGTTTACTGTAGATAATTGTTGATTGTTTGAAATGATTAATCAAAATAAATAGATACATTTTATCAAATAGTAATTTCTACAAGTGATATTGAGTTAGCTGCATAGAAAGTAAGGTAACAGCATAATATATATCCTTTAACTGAGCCTGATAGAAAACAGGCTATATTTGTTTTTCAGGTATAGAAAATATCTGAAAATAATAATTCTATTCCTACAATTGCACTTAAAAGAAGAAAAAGAAAAATGTATCAACACCGGTTTTACCAGAAAAAACTTGAAAGGCTCCAAGCTAAAAGTCTATTTTCTTAAGAAAAAAATTGCTGGATTAAAAAAAAATCCGTTTAAGAAACTCTCTATACTGATATTATAATTTCTAAAAAATCTAAATAAAAAAATCAAACCCACAAAAATATATTCGTTTTTATATACAAAACTAATTCATTTTAAAAACCAGATAAATCTATCACTGGTTTTTAAAAGTACATAAACATTAAGATTATTTTTAAATAATAAAGGCTAATTATAGTAGTAATAAAAAAGTCGTATAATATTTATTATAATATCCACCTTTTCATCGATAATGCGTATTGACATTTGTTACAGTCACGGCTCTATACAACTTGTCAATGATGTTGCAGCACTTCATTACACTTTTATGACATAGAATGTATATGTGAAATTTTCAATGTATTATTTTAATTGCTATGTGTGAGTTTCGTAGTGACAGACGATTATTTTTGTGGGAGTCTTAGAAAGTGTGCGTTGCGCAGATTTACCACCGCAAAAAACGACAGACGGTTGGGACTATGGTTTCTCCCTTCCTGTGTCCCAGTTAAACATACTATTTTTTAATTTTAATAAATTAATACGGAGCCCGATGTTCACTGTGACAACTAACGCCACCTATATATCGTTAAAACGATACCCTATTAACATTTCTATCATCTTATTCTAATACAGAATCTAACAAAAAACATTTACAAGTTGCAAAAATATAATTCCATTACCTACTTTCTTAATATTTTTGATATTTTCTACCAACGCACCGGTTCGTACGGGTTTTTGGTTTTTCTGTTAATAAGCTTTACAAGGTATCGCATCGCACCTATCCCTGCACAACCCTGTGGACTATATAGGAGGCTCTTGCCGTCCCTTTCTAACATTTTTACTTATCTTGCCCTTGTCCACACATATACACATTTTCACTCTAGCATTAAACTGTCTTTATCTTACACATTGAAATGCTTGATCATGTATTAGAACATCATATAAACAAACAAAGTGCTTAAAGCAATAAAATGTTTTTAATTCTTTATTCATATCGTTTCACATAGCCGATTACTAGGTAATTCATTACTAAGTTAATACAATGACATTTCTTTATTTCTTTTTACTCAGAAATCATCATATTAATAAAATGAATTCCTTTTTATATTTAATTCGTAAGAAATATTGAAAGATTTACTGAAATGTCTATCTCACGTCGCCAACAGTCTCTAATACAAACATTGCGCCCAAAACCTAAGCAGTAGAATATACATTGATTTATATAACACGTTGTATAACTCAATGATAACACATATAACATACCATACAATTTTGAAATTAATACCAACTTATTAGCAATAATTTTTAGAATAACATTCCCTCCCAACTCATTCAGCTGTGTTAAAGTGCTAAGTGCTTTTCACACCGGTTTATTTTCGAAGTTGTTTAGTATAGCCATTAAAGAATAAGCTTGTATATTTCACGAGCTTTGTTCCTCGGCTGTAACTGTCGGTATTATTAATAGAATTAACTACCGTTTATTGTATTTTATGACTCACAGTATAGTCTATTTGTTTTTTTTTTAAGTGTAACTTTTATATAACGTGCTAGGTGAAAGAAAACATAGCAGGGAATTTGTCCATGTTCATCTTTTAGACCTATCGATTGAGAGACATTATTAAGGTCATAAAACATAGTGCTTATTAGATCCTCCAACATTCCATCTAAAGGACTATATCGTCAGCAAATCATAGGTTAGTAAAGTACTCGTCATTAACGTTAATACCATATCCTTTCCAGTCCAGTAGCTCAAAAACGCCTTCCAATGCAGCGGTGAAGAGTTTCGTGGATATAACGTCACCCTATCTTACACCTCTCTGCATTTGGATAGGTTTCGTACTCTGGTTCTATACTCGGATAGCCATCGTAGCCCAACTGTACAAACACTTCAGCACTTTGATATATCGACAGTCAACTTGGCACCGCTGAAAAGACTGCAGAATCGCCCAAATTTCGACGAAATCAAAGGCTTCCTCATAGTTCACTTACGCAACACAAAGTGGCAGATTGTACTCTTCGGTCTTCTGCATAATTTTCCGAAGGATATATATGTACTCTACGATACTACAGCCCTTTCAGAAGCTGGCTAGTTCAGGAGGCGACAGAGTGAAACTGAGGCAGAAAATGAGCGGCTGCTTCTTTCTGATAACAGCAAAAAAAACAATAAAATACTAAAATACTTTATCGTTATTATTAGCAAATGCCTGAAACACTATATATTATTGTTAAGAAAATACAAACACTTTAAATATCACTTGTATTGTTGCATTGTCTGTGGTTAACCGTTACATAACTATAGAGCTTAGAACTTACACGATCCTTTACGATCCCTTTTCCGTAACAGTTTCTCTGTTAATGGACACAAATTTCGGGTAAAATTCAGTGTGTGAAAATATTTCTGTGTTAAATAAAACGTTTATTGTACTTGGTGTTTTATTAACTACATTTCCGACAACGTTTAGTTGCTTTTTCCAAGATTTTTTTTTCTTATACGCCGTAGAAAATGTCTACAGATTAACTAACAAGATATTTACTTATACTTTAAAACTGTTGTAGGTTATAACTGTTGTAAATGACAATTAATTTTAGATCCCACAATTCGTGCGTGTTTACCCGTTGCAACGAAACGAATCGCTTATGGCAGAGGCAGACTGGTCTCAAAGGCGCAACGTATGCGATTCATTATGACATTTGAACGTTTGATTTTGTTTAAAAAACTATGCATTAAAAACACACTTATCGTATTGCAACGCAATCACACGCGTCCGACCTATCTAGATCGGCGTGTAAAGGATGAGAGGATGTTCGTGTGCAATCCCACGCATACGACAAATGTGTTCTTAGAACTTACGCGTAGAACGTCATAAACCAATATACCTTTGCACACTGCACGTGTTTTCTTGTCAAAATTTAAGATTAACACATCGATCTAGTGAGGCGATATGAACGTATTTATAGTATTAAATGTGTATAATATCGCGATGCTAAATTACGTTATACAGTATGGGGAGAGATAAATAGCATATAATTTTTATTTACTAACAATATTTTTTTTGTATTTCTATCCTAGTTATGTTATGAAACATGATTTTATAAATATTCTAGAAATAACACATTGCATTCTACATATTCATGTATTTGCTTGCGTTATAAAACAAAATTTAACAGAATTACTACCGAAACTTTTTTTGGATTGGATACATTCCTTTATGAACATTAGACTAAGTAAAAACATGGTATATGTTTGTTCTCGTGCATCCGCTAAGAAGTGAAAAGATTGTCTGACGCCAAATGTATGTTGCGTAGGTAGGATAAGTGTGTACAACAACTTGGCATTCCATCACATACGTTGCATATCTGGGATCAGTCTGTTTTTCCTAATTTCCTGCACTATTGATCTGTAACTAATTCCATCATTATCATTTTTGTTCTTATTATCCCCAACTATAAAGTAATGTTAGGGAGAGGCCTATTTCCGGCAGTAGTCTGAAAATAATATTAACTGTAATATTTTGAGTGTATTTAAATGTTATTTCTTTTTACAATGATCAAGCTGATTTTGATGATAGTATTTTTATACTCTTCATTATGAATGCAAAAATAAAAAGCTGTCCCAATTCGTGTTGGTAGACTTCACATATTTTCAAGATATTAATTTACTTATCATTTTTCTGATAATATGATGATTTCCTTAAAATGTTGTCCTTCAACTCCGCCTCCGCCAAGCACGTGCTAAATATATAACGTGTTAGTATATAATGAATAAAAATCTCTATTGTTGCTATTCGAATGAAGCAATAAACCGATCATAAATTCTCGTTGAAGGCAACCTAAATAAATTACTCGGAGTAACGGGTCACTTATATTAAAACATTCTTCTTTGTACAATCATCCCCGATTCTTTCTCACAAAATCAGTGAATATCATTTATTAACACCGAAGCTAGGGAATCCACATACATATTTAAATTCAAAAGTTTTTATTCAGAGAAAGAAATTCAGAAGATTTTTCTTAAGGTTGAAGGGATCCCTTAAGTGCATTTGAATCTATGACGTCACCGTTTGTATATGTAGGCACAAGGCTACGTTAAAGTTATAGTGAAATTTACAGCCTTTATATGACACACTACTGAGCACAGGCCTCCGCTTATTTCTGAGAGGAATTCAGGGCAAGTAAATGTACACCGCTCTGTCCAAATTCGTGTTGGCAAATTTCATAATAAGTCTTCGAAATTTTTTTTCTTATGTCTCAGACATACAGGTTTGTCTACGATGTTTTCCTTCATTGCCGAGCACGTAGTAAATGAGTACTTAAAACTGCAATTAACAATGTTTTTGGTGCCGGCTAGCATCGAACCCGGGTTGCCCACGTACTGTAAAACTTACAGCGAGTGCTTAGCCCCTGAGCTACCACGGCTCGGTGCTAGGTGTTCGACGTCATATTATGCGAAGAATCTGAGTTCGATCCCCACCTGTGACAAATTTAAATTTTAAGTACTTAGCGGTGAAAGAAAAAGTCGAGGGAAAACATCGCGAGGAAACATGTGATTAATCGTTTTTAAACGTCTCTCTCTTAAGTATATTTTTGTAATATTTTGGAATATTATAAAATAAAAATGAAATATTTATATCTATTATTTAAATTAATAATTATTAAGAAATTTTTACTTTCCATTTATACAATAAAATATTTTTAATAAGTTGTGAAATTCCCTTCTACATTACACAAAAGCAAGTCAAACTTTGCCAAATTTTAAGAGAGACTAAATTATTATTCCTATAAGGAATAACTTATTTTTAAAGGATTAATTATTTTTTTATACGAAGAGGTTTTAATTTTTGTATAGAGAATATTAGTGTTACTTACGTAGAGTATATAATTTTTGCTTCTTTTGGCGGAGCAAGAGAACATTCCACATGTTTTGTGTGTCGCAAGACGCAACAGCAGAATATGAACAGGACGTGGGTAGTTGCACAACATTTCAAAACCTGCGGTTGCATGCCCACCTGCCAAGTGTGGCAACTATGGCAAATATATAAGGCAATCTAAGGAAGAGGAACATGTTCATCAGTGAACTTTTGACAGCCTATAATGAATGTAAGTATTAATGACAAATGCGTAACAGTTTAGGTAAAGATAAACTGCTACAACAGCTGGACACCTACAATTATCTTCAAACACAGATTCATAGACACCTCTAGAAAATAAAATGGATTCTTTTTGTCGCCCCTTACAACACATATACCCTATATATACGGTGTATCGAAAGTGCTTACGCCGGCACTACGTGGATAAACTACTACACATCTTCACACTATTGCTATGTAAAGTAAAACTATCGAATTAAACTTATTTTACAGCTTTTGTCGACTTTATTTTTAACACCTGAATTTCATTAAAATTGGTTTTGCTTAATATGTTGTATTCGCTTAAATTATATAATATGAAATCATTATCAAAAGCAAATTTTGCTAATACGAAACATCATGTTGTACAAAACATCTAAATTGAATAGCATTATTTTTTAATGTACACAACAGTTTATATTCATTTTTACAAAGACGCATACTTACAGTTGCAACACGCTTTATACGCATCTTTGAGAAAGTTAGATAAATAATTTTATGAAAAAAGAAACAAGTTAGCGACACATGCGTGTTAAAAGGTTGTAAAATGAAGTATTGTTAAAATAGACGTTTTGTATAAACGTATTAAAACAACGCCAGGGATTCGACTTGGTAATAAAGGTGATTTGGGATAGAAGATTTGGGAAATAATGTTTCATATTGGAAAAATCTACCAATCTTATAAGGCCGTAGTTTTTTTATCAACTAATCGTATAACAAACCTTTAGTGTTGAAATAATAAATATAAATACGTCTTGGTATAGTCGCTGAACGAAACATTTAAGTATTTCCACTTTTGACATTACAGAATGCGATTCCTTTATAGTCAGTTTGTAATGCTTTACCGATTAATAAACGATGTTACATATTTTCTACCTCGAGTTATTCGTTTCTATGGTTATGTGCCAAAACATTTTTAAGAAGTATGAGGCACCGGTTATATACAGCGATAATCAAAGCTCTGTCAAATTTTCAGGTTCCGATGGCTATCATTTTAGAACTAAGCGTATAGGTGTGATGTAGCAATTTGTATGTGATAAAATTGTTCAAGATACATTGATGTTCAATATGTACAAACGGATGTGATGGTAGCTGATGCCCTTACCAAAGCAACAGCGCAGCAAAACTGGCTTATTGTGCTTTCAAGATAGGGTTGATTTCTGTTTAAGGGAAATTAAAACAGTAAATATAAATATTTATTGGTGAACTAAACAAAAAAATTAGGTAGAACTACCTTTTTTTTAATTTATTTTTGTATATATGACGTTACGGAAAGTTATTCCTTCCAAAGTCACATTGTAGTGCTTTACCGCTCAATAAACGTTAATGTACATTTTTATCTCGAGTTATCAAGTTCTACAATTAGTAGTATTTGTTGGTTTCGGCAATTATTTCAATATTACTTTTTTATGATATCAGTATTGTATATTACCCTTTATCAATTATATATTTCTCATACTATTAATTTAGTGCAATTTCTTAAAATATTGTTTTATTAATATTTTTTAACATTAACAACTTGGGATTTTGATAGTTTTCGTTGCTGTGACTTTTACTTACTTTTATTTTTATTAATCAGTTGTATTTTTAAACCGTTTCGTTTTAAAAAAATATTATAAATTAATACATTACCAATATTTTACTAACTAAATAAATATATTTTTGTAGTAAAAATTTGAAATCGAAAGCTGCAATAACTTTAGATGAGAAAATCTTTGAGTATAAATATGTCGATTCCAGAAATTTAAAATTGGATAAGAAAGTAAAATAATCAATAATAACAAATGGAGAGAAGACACGCAACTTTGACATTTCCCCCATACACCAAAGCGGTTAATTTTTTATAAAAATTAAATGACAAACAAACTCACAGTCCACCTGACGGTAAGCGGCTTTTACAATCATTAGATACCTGCGTTTAATTGCAAACAAAGAAGGCCAAAGATAAAGCTAAAGAAGGTTATCTCTTTTGCGGACTAAGTAGAATACCTCTCAGCCTGTAATTGCATATATAAGTAAGAGCACCTTTAAGCCCACCCTCAGACGGACTCCTAGGCAGAATGGGAGAACTACTGTCATGTAATATTTTTGTAATTTCAAAGCGATGAACGGACTTAATCTACGTATTTAGTTAATGACTCAAAATACTAACATCATAATTCATATTTAGTTCCTATTCTAAAAATACTTTAAAAATAAATACCATCAAAATAAATATTTCTTACTGTAGGTTACAGCAGATTTTCGATTCCCGCGTGTAACAAATATGTATACATTACTACAAGTAATACTTTTGAATCTAAGTGTTTTTCCATGTCCAATTTAAGAACATAAAACATATTCCAGAAGGATATAAGTATTAAATTTTGCATTGTTTGTTGTCCAAAATAACATTACTTATGATTGTAAAATTAACTGGGCTAAAGTTGATCCTCGCTATAGTCAGTTAATGCAATATACGTATCTAGTTTACGTTTAATCAAACTTTGTTGTGACATTCTACTTGACCTTACTTTGATGAAATTAATTATAGTTCACTTAGGAAATTATTATTATTTTAATAAAGAATTTGAGAATGTAAGAACTGTTATTTTTTATTCAAAATTTACATCAGCACCAAGAGTTGGAATTCGTTGCACAAGTATAAAAATTATACATACATACACAAAATCTCACGGCTGCTACATACATGTAGGACATTCATTTGATACTATCCTGACACACCCTTCTCGCTTCTTTCACATCTAATTATCTATGCTCGCCGAGTAATTTAACCCATGTTCATAACATTATATATTTTATATAATATACCTAAAAGGGTACCCTGGCGTAAGATGTTTTATTCTCAAATATACTAAGAGTTTTTTAAATACAACAAAACCTCATTTAATATTGTATAGTGTAGAGCCCACGACAAAATAATTAAACTCACATTTTAATCAACGGTTCTAAATTTAATATACCCTTATACCTCAGTGAAGTTAATTTGGCCTCTGAGGAACATCGCAGCTTTTAATTTATTACTATTCTTTAGCTCGTCTTGTCAATATAATGCCTTTGCAGTTGTTAAATGTTAGTGAAAGGTAAATTATGCTTTACTGCACTTTATCTTCGTCTACATCTACAAATTATAATTATGTGTAGGAATTTCGTATCTATAATTATTTTATTTTCTGAAAAAATCCAAGGACCAAATAATGCTGAAGTTACTTATTTTCAGAGTTTTTTGATTCATACACAATTTACAGAATTTAATGATTTTGTATGCAGATAGTTATTGAGCTAGGGATTATAGAGAGATTTATGTCTTTTCCTACTTCAGATGTTTATTTTATGAATAGCTGCTTAGTCACTTTTATACAAAATAGTTATAAATTTAATATTTATTTCTGAAATATTAAAATTGATAAACAAAACTACGGATATTACAGAAAAAATAATAGAAATAGTGAATAAATAATAGAAAAAAAAAATAATACAATGAAAAAGAGAGGTAAAAACGTTCAAAAAAAACCTCCCAAACGGCAAGCGTCCAAATTTGACCGCTTCGATATTCCGTCAAAATTCAAGAGGTCAAATGTGACGGCACCGCACAACACTTTAACCCATAACGTCTTATATTTAGAGACTACTTTTCCATGAATAAGTTTGGCATTATAGAATCAATATGAAATTTTCTATCCTCTAGTGAAATAAAAAGTCATTCACAAGCCATTCACGTTCACTTCATATGCCATTTTTGTGTGTATGTTATTGTGTTGATTTTTGGATTTTTTTAGTGTTTCAGTATAGTGTTTTGTTATAAAATTGTAATAAAAGTATTTGTGTGAATATAATTTATCTTTCAACGAAAATAATTTCAAGTAATATATATTGAAATAAATGTGCTCTTTACGCTGCCGACATCCTCTTGGTATTTTTTTTTGTTATCAAAATACATTAAAATTCTTTTTGTAATGAAGTAAAACCTGACTATTGTTTAAACCACTGGATAGAAAATGTTGCGTAGATTTTATAATGCTAAACTTCTTACTAGAAAAGTATTCTCTAAATATAAGTTTTAATGGTTTAAAATGCTGTGTGTGCAGTCGCATGCGCTCGCTCGTGATTGGTCAGGCTCAGACTGCATGGAATTTTTATGGGGATTGAAGAGATAAAAACTACCACTGAGGTATTTTAGGTAATTAAGTATTTATAGATTAGAAACAAAAGAACTTTTATTTGAAATGTAGTTTTTTATTCATCGTGACACCACGTAAAAAAATAAAAACATAACAATCCTTATTTTATTAAAAGCCATCTAATCAAATGAAGATTGTTATATTTTTCCTTTTGTTACTATATATCATAAAATATTGCAATAATTCATTTATAAAAAGATAAATGTTTTGATATGTTGTATGTAAAAATTTTTTTCTAAAGTTTTGACTACCAGTATTTAAAAATTAAACAACTCCATATTATCCACCTTAAAATAGTATTATATATATTCTGCTGTGTTGTGTACTTGTATAGTATGTGGAAGAGAACTAGATTTTTTAATGATAACGAGGCATTCCACTTTAGTCATAAGGGATGAAAACGCATCTGCATTTTGATTCGTGATCAACGACGTTAGATGTTTATGGTCCATAGCATCCACTTACCACCAGCTGAATTACGTGCTCGTTTGTCAATCTTATCCTATAAAAAATCGTTATTGATCTATTTGAAATTATAATTATTATATAAATTAAAATATACCTTTTTCTGAAATTTTTATATTTTGATTTCGTTATTTAGAATGATTATAGCATCAATTATAATTAAAACAAGTAACTAATATGTATTTATGTACTACTTTGAAAAACAAATTGTTTTATTAAAAATGGCGAAAATTTATCATTTAACGTCAAAATTAATCGCTTTCATTATTGAGCTCAAGCAAATATTTCATCGTAAATAACACGAAACTTATTACTCTATACGAAAACTTACTCAGCGTGACCATACGAAATGTTCTCAGACTTAATATAGATGTACCAGTGGCCGTTATTGGTGTATTTTGCAGTAATTTCCGCGACAGTCAAGTGCATACTGCTTTATTAGATCCTAAGTTTATGACTACTCAGACTCTATACGTAGCTCACATGATTATACGCAAACGAACAAACTTTTGAAAAATATTCGAAAATATTAACATTATGAAAAAGTGGTAATTTTTTAAAGAAAAGTACATAAATTCATGGAATTTTGATAAATACTGGCCAGAGTTGTGATGGAACAGATTCAAACGTGAAAAATAAAAGCCTGCATTTTATGGTGTCCGTCACAAGAGTCAACGATGCGAATCTAATGCTGCCAGTAAGCATTTTGGCGTGAATTAAACAAAGGCATACCACATTACAGGAGCGGATAATATATAACTGACACCGATGTAATTTTTTTTTGCGTTCTCCTCTGAAATTGGTTGTCCGATTTCGATGAAATTTAGAACAGATAACCTACTGTCTCAAGCTATTTAATCGTGATTTACACATGTATGCCATTGATTGATTCAAAGAATAAGTGAATGAATGAATGACATCTACGTTAGCGTCAAGAAATTACAATTAGATGATAATATGCTTAGTATATTTTGATAGTTGGGACATATGTTTATAATACTGTTAAATGAGGTATACATCCATTCATCCATTACAGCCTGTAAAACCACACTACTAAGAGCACACTACAGAAAATAATATTATCGCTACGAAACCAGCGCTACGAAACACAGCCTACGCTGTTAAACTGTGGTGAGCTACAAACTTTACTATTATTTCTCGGCTAATTACATGTAATTAACAATGCCGTTAAAACGCACTACGCTGCCTCAAAAATTATTTTCGGATTCTAATCTCGATGACGTGGGCCTAAGGGACAAAGTGTTAATGGAAAAAATCGCAGAATAATAAGGTACGTCTGAAACGTAAACGGGAGATCGAAGGATCTGGATTTATTGACGAGATTCGCAGTTTTTTTAAAAAAAAATCACTGAGCAACAAAATAACAAACTTGAAAGCCTACAGTCTGCCATTAAAGAGATTAAAACACAGAATTCTGAAAATACGGCCACGATACAATTATTGTCGGATAAATATGATGACTTTCGTAAGAAGTTGGATCCGTTAAAACACGAGCGTAAAGAACAACTCGCTTATATAAAAATACTTGAAAACTGGCTTGATAATTTCGAAAGTAACACGTGTGCCGCGCAAAAATTGAAGTACGTAATATTCCTAAAATTCCAAATGAGCCAAAACTAGAACTTACCAGGCAGAGCATTGGAGATCTTATAAATACCCCAATTCTAACGACGGACATAAAAGATCTCCATCGAGGATTCGCCAAACCCCATTCGCCTAAACCTATCATGATCGAATTTGTATCCGTCCTCAACAAGGTCCTTATGTTAAAATCTGTTAGGACTTAAAACAAATCTGCAAGTGAAAAGAAACTTAACAAATCACTTCTAAAATTGGATAGCCCTTCAGTACCTATTATCATTTCTGAAAGTCTTACTTTCAAGGGTAAAGGATTATTTTTCCTCGCTCGCAACTTTGCTAAAACACATGGATATGCTTTTTGTTGGTCATCTTATGGAAAAATAAACTTGCGGAAGAAGGAAGGAAGCCCACAAATAAAAATTTATGAAGAAGTAGATCTTGCAAAACTAAAGGAATCCATCGTATGACTATCATTCCAGTTTATAGTGTATATAATAAGTAAAATGTTTTTGCTTCTAATTATTCAAATAACGTATTGTACTAGCCTAGATTATGCATTATTTTATTTTATTCTACACACATTACCTTATTACTTTTTAATTACTCTTCACTCTACTCACTTATGATAGCTACAGTTCATGACCGCAATAAAAGTAACAGCCCAAGGTGCTGGCTGGTGTGCACGGCTGTGGGGAAAGGGGCCATCTTCGACTTAGCTGCACTAAGCGATCTGTAAAAAGGGACGGTGATCGACCTCCAAAGGGTAGTGCGACTAACAGCACCGCCTAGAAGCAGCAGGCATACGACTTGACTATCAAACACTGCAGCTGGAAATGGCCTTATCCTGATGATTGCAAGAATAGTGCTAGGCAAGAGGGTAAGGAAGTGGTATCTGTGAGGATTCTCAGGATAGACCATCTTAGCAACGAATGGAAAGGCAGCCTACGACATGCACATCGGGAAGATTCGGACATCAAGCCGATTCCGGAATGGATGAAGGCCAGTGTTCGCAAGCCCAGGTAGAGCGACGTCTCAGCGATGAGTTCGACCACGAAATGCTATTGGGCCCAATGGGACAGTTTTCTGATTTCAAGGTGCCGTAAATGGGAAAATGGTCGAGGAGACAGTTGTCGTTTCCACATGTTTGTCCCTAAAGCTAAGGTGTCGGATGTTCTACAGCTGTACCATAATGGTTGTTCAGGGGTCCATCTGAGAGTTAAACGAACTCTACTGAAGATCCGAGAACGGTTTTACTGGATCGATTATCGTGACGATGTCGGGGATTGGTGTCGCAAATGTACAAGTTGTGCGGCTGTGACGGGGCCTCAGACTCGTAGTAAAGGTGCATTGAAGTTGTAAAATGTTGATGCACCATGGGAGAGGACAGCCCTTGACGTTGCGGAGCCGTTTCAGAAAGGTGCAAGAGTTACTCCTAAGATCGTCCATGTAGATCGACTGGGGCGTTATTATGGGGCCAATAATGATCGGGACGAGCATGTCTTAGGAGGGGAAATTGTTGTGCGCCACAGTTGAAAGTACTAGCGTCATCTGTTATCGAATAGAAGAACTAAGCTTTCTAGATAACTCCACATTCGAATTTTCTACATCTAGTTGGTCGGGGCCGGTATTTGCTGGAACATTCTAAATGTTTTGGTAGAAAAGGTCCATTTATAGCCGTTTAAGGCCGCGACCGGGGGAGTATTGTATAGACGATACAAGCGAAACCTCGAAACAATGTGAACTAAAGTGATCAGTGTAATTAATTATCAGTGTGTTTTAATTTTTAATTGGTCTTCGGCAATTAAAGTGTCAATTTCGGTAATTCAATCGACAGTTTTTACTGTCACGAACCTTGAGACTGGAGACTGTTCCGCCTACTGATCTACCAATCGACGGGTCTGTTCCTGCTGTTCGCGCTGCAACTGCTCTTTCAACCGATGGGCCTGTTCTTCCTGTCGGCGGGCTTGTTCCTACAACATCATCATCAGAGCACCAAAGTCAGGTGCTGCAGATGTATTAGCTGCTCACGGGCTGGCCTTCGTAGCCGGTGGCTGGCCCTCCGACGTTTGCGGCGTTGCACTACCGAATCGTCTCTAGTCCGTCTCCTGCTGACGTTGAATTCGGGTACGGACACCCTCCGTTTTGTCCTTCTGTAAAATTGGCATCGACAACCCGCTTGTCTAGCGTGATAACTATGGCAAAATACCTCCATCAGGCAATCTATGAGAGAGGCCTATGTTCAGCAGTGGACTTTTATGGGCTGTAATGTATGAATGGATAGATGAAATGTTTTCGTGTTTCTCCGGGTTTTTTAACGAGAATTTTGGAGATACGATGTAAGAAAGCTTTGTTCAAAAATATATCATACGCGCCTACGTCACAGTGAACGAGTAAAGCCGGCCATAGCGAGCGTATACATGCTAAATTGCCATATATTAGAGGAGTCCCTGACAAGATTGGGTACATCTTGTAGCGCGCTTCCATTAAAACATACTTCAAGCCGCCGAAGAAGATTGGTTAGTTTTTACTATCAGTCAAGTGTTACGTCCCTCTGCAATATGCAGGAGTGTGCAAGCTTGATTGTGAATGTGGTCTCTCCTGCATAGGACAAACTAAAAGATAAATTAAAACTCGCGTTAAAGAACTTATAGCTGATGTGAAGAATCGACGCTCAGGGAAGTCTGCAGTCTGTGAATACGTACAAGATCGCCCCCGTCACTACATCAGATTTAATAGACTACAAATCCTCGCTAAAGAACACCGATTCCTTCCAAGGATGATTCGTGAGGCTACTGAAATAAAAAAAAATCCTAATTTCAATAGGGATGTGGCTGGGCACTGCCATCTGCTTGGGATTCTATAATTATCAAAATTAAATCCCAACCCAAGCATACAATTGCAAGACTTCAAGATACTTTAAATTCATACTGTGTAGATCGGAACAAAAATTAATAATTTTAACCTATGGTAATCGCGGTTAACTATAACTTCAGGACGTTCAACGTCTTGGTCGCCCCCGTGACAATGGGTGCTGTAAAGTACTCAAAACGTCGGGTACATAGAAAAGTTAATGTACGCGATGAAATCCGTAAAACTAGTATTATTTATTAAAATCTGTTGGTCATGCAGGCTATCCCTGGAAATTCCCACCATGTTCAATCCCGAAACTCCCGAAAAATATTTTTTCGAACTGATTTTTGACTCATTATATCAAAAACGATCCAAGAAAAGATTTCGAAGTTATTAAAACAAACCTTTTTTGAAATTTTTTGACAACGATTACTTTTGAACGGATCAACCGATTTTGTTGTAATTGGTGGTAATCAACGAAATATTTTAAGAACTGTGGCGCGTCACACTACCACCTCTTAAGACATGCTCGTCTCTCGTGTCTCGATAATAGGAGATTACCCGTTTATTATATTTTTCTAATTGTTTATAAAATAATTATAAGAAAACGATGAGACTATATTAAATTCATCGATATTAATTGATTGCTACATCTGTTTAAAAGCCATATATCCGTGCCATTTACAATCCAATCGTAAAATATTTGTTCAAGTCAACTTAAGGAAGAATGTATAAAGTGCTGCTTCTGTTTGAGTAGTTTGGAGTAGTAGCGGCGTAAACTCAAAATATATTTAAACACAATGTCTTCTAATGTTCGCTTTTGCAATTAAACAAAGCAAATAGTACTGTGGGTAATTTATTATTGAAGATTGGGCTAAGTGGCGTACCTTGGGAGATAACTACGACCATCTGTGGACTGACGCAGGTTGATGATAATTATGATGATTGCTGCGTTTGCATTTAGATCATATTGAATCATGTTTGTATGTTTCCTTAATATACCTAACCTAGATTGTATATAATTGGACAGTATGGCAAACTTTTAAAATTTCTATAATATTAATATCCAATTTTAATGACAAAACAGACCGAATCTATCTTATTACATAAAATTTTAGGGTATATAATTAAAGTAACATTTCTAACTAGGTTCAACATTATAATAGTGGTTAGAAAGTTCTAACATGGATCTTTATAAAAGCATCTTAACTCTCTCTGTTCAGCTACTTGATACTAGAGGGTGCTAGTGGTAACTAATGTCGCAATGTATCAGGCATTAATTGTGGTGTAACAATAATAACGATTATCGACCGTATTCTGTTTTTGGTAGCTTTAAAATTGGTCGTGTATCTACGTAGTGCCGTGTTCAATTTGACGTCTATTTAACCATAGGAGTACTGCTCTTGAATGGGAATCAGATGTACATCCGATATAAATAATAATAACAATTAGAAAAATATAATAAACGGGTAATCTCCTATTATCGAGACACGAGAGACGAGCATGTCTTAAGAGGTGGTAGTGTGACGCGCCACAGTTAATGCCTAATGCCATGGAGACATATGTTACTACTACCGCCCCCCAGTACCGAGTAGCAAAACTACGAGAGTCAAAATCTTTCTAGAAAGATCCATGCTAGAACTTTTTACACCTAGTCAGTCGGGACCAGTATGTACTCGAACATTCTAGATGTATCAGTAGAAGAGGCCCTATATAAGACCGGTATAGACCGCAACAAGAGACAGTATTGAATTGGCGATCAAGTGAATACTTCGAAGCAATACAACTGCGAACTACAGTGATCATTAGTACAATTATTGTGTTTTGTTTTCAGCGTGGTTTTAAGTTTAATTGGGGTTCCGTATATAAATTGGCAGTTTTTATTATCTCGAACTCCAAGCTCGTAACAATTGGTGCTAGAAGTGGGATCAAATCATGCCGATTGCGGACGTTGGAGGGCCGGCTAGCGACCGCGGAGGCCAGCTCGTCAGCAGCTTCTACATCTGCAGCACCTGACTTGGGTGCTCTGATGATGATTCCACTGAAGTAGGCACGCCAACAGAAGGTGCATGCCTGTTGGCAGGAAGAACAGGCCCATGGATAGGAGAAACACGCCCGTCGGTAGGGAAAGCAGCTGCTAGCTCTAAACAATATTTTTCTGGAAGCTGATTTTTAGTTTATTTGACTTTGACTCAGAAATATGATGACCATAATGTAACAATGTCACTCTGTCAATAAGTAGAGTTGAAGTTAGTTGATGAGCATGTCGAAAGGAAAAAATTACCAAAGTATAAAAAGTACCTCGTAACTACTACAAGGTTATTGCGGCATATATTTCCTTGCGTGATTAGCGTTTAGTACGACAGTTGTTGACGTACTGATTTGAAGCTAAATAAAATAAAATAGTTACGAATTAAACATGGGCCCCGAAAGAAATCGCAAACGTGAGCGCCTAATAAAGTTGAATGTACGATGGCTTGCCCGTACATATTGGCAACCCGAAAAAAAAAATAAGTTAAACTAGAGAGAAAAACTAACAAGGTAAAGTAATGACAGTATAAAGCAAATAGTGTATGTATTAATCGTAAAAATTAAAAGTAAGGTGGTTTTTCGCTGTAGTCGCCGTAGTAAGTGTGATCGCTGATCGCGCGGCTGCAGCGCGGGAGACTGCGCTGGACTCGGTGCTGCAGGTTCGCGTTCTAACGCTCCATTTTTATGTGATTTAATGTCTCTGTGTTTACTGCAATAACGGCTAAAAAGCTTTATTACATAACAATCAGTCAATCATAGCAATACAGTCTACATTACATTACAGATTACAATACGGATAAATTATGGCAAGTTAACCCGATAATGTTTTTCGCTGTATTTTTCAGAGTTGGGATATCGAAGTAGTAGTTGTCGATTTTCATTTTGGTACTGTACTCATCCTGTGAGTGAATAGTGAAGTCTTTGGATTGTAATACACACCCTTGCGCGCGTTTTACAATGCCATATGACGTCATACATTGCGACGTCACGTCAAATTTGCATATCGTACGCAAAGTGCAGGCTACGCAGCAAACGGAGAAATCGGCGTATGTAATGCAATCCATGCGACATTGCATGATACCAACTTGACGTCACAGGTTGTCCCCAAATTGTGACTCAATGACTTAGCTTAAGTAGTAAGTTGAACACTGGTTTTTCTAACATTTTGGTTTGTGTCGGCATTAACACTATTGCACCTACAGAGGCACCCTTAGACACGGGGATGGTCCTTGATGTCTACGCGCAGCCATTGCATGGTCAGATCCGAACCTTTACGTCTGCCCAGGCACTGAAAGCAGCTGTCCTACCTGACGTACGTGCAAATTCAAGCCCAGGGTACAAAGGAGTTTAAGTAGAGGTTTTAGTCTTCGGAAGAGAAAACACATAAATGTATTTGGTTTCTTAGTCGAGGATAAATCTACAAGTATGCAGCGGCTAGGTCGCAGCAACTGTTTATCATCAGAAGGAGAGTGTCTTATTGACTATGTCCTGAATTGACTTTCAATCTACCCATTACAGTCCTTAAAATGAATATACATCTCTCTCAAGGAAGCACGAAACAAAACCCGGTCTTGAACCACCTGCATACATCGACATCCTGCATGTCATACATATCCGGTCATCACTTGATACATTGTGGGCCGGCTTACACTTCGCTTACTGCTATGAGGCTTCAAGGCTGAAGGATCAGTGTATAGTGAAAAATAAATAAACATGAAATACAATCAAAAAATCGCCAACTGATTGGTAAGAAAGTTCTATCGCAGTACTCTCGTATCAGCAAGCACCGAATGAGTCATCCCTATAATAGATGAACCAGCCTACAAGACACGGAGGTAATATGTAATGCATACGATGCGTTCAGGTGATCAAGAGAATGCTTTGTGTCAGAGCACTTGTAAATATTCTAGAAAATAATAAAAGTAACTTAATCGTTTTTTTTAATTTGTAAATCCATCAGTCTATCACTGGATATCCTAAACTTTTTAAACGTGGTAGAGCCATCTTGCAGCTATATAATAGTGTTAAGTCTAATGGATCGTCTCGACCGGGGAAGAACCACGCTCTCACATAATACAGCATAAAATTATAGCAGCTTAACGCTGTTGTGTTGTGTATGGTCATTGTAGAAACCGGAAACCGCTTTCACTAGAAACAGGCATTCCATGTTAGTCCTCACAGGTGACAACTCATCTACAGTTTGATTTGAAATCTAGTATATGGGCCACCGCAACCACTTACCGTCAGGTGGACTGTGTGCCCGTTTGTCACCCTTTTCATATAAAAAAACTTACCTTTTTGGAAATTGAATAATCATTTTTAATAAATAAAAATCTTTCCATTATACTTGGATTCATTCATTCAGGTCTTAAAAATGTTCCTTATATTTTTTAATAAAATCTTTTTTTTTACTTCATTAACATAAAATTAAGCTATGCTACACTATTCATGAAACAAAAGAAATTCAAGGAATGTTTGCATTATTAAAAATTATTAAAATTGTATAAAAACATAAAAAGGCTTATAAAATAATTTTTTTATGATGAATACAAAATTTATTTTTGTCGTACCTAAAGCATGTATTTTTAGCAATTGCAAGTTCACTTGAAAAATAGATGCATAAAGCTCCAACTGAAATAAATTAGCACTAAATTCAGCACAAAGCTTTCAATTAATTTACTTAAAACCAAAGCGAAATGAACACCGTATTTATTAACCAGCTGTTTTTAGTTTGGATTCTTTGTCAATTACATTACGTTGTAAAGCCTCTGTTTGTGGTTAGATCAACACCAAACAAATGGAACAGCCTAAATAAAAATAACATAAAAATTAAATAAATAAAATAGTTACTGCTTATGTAGCCATACTATGAGTATATGCTATGAAGCAATAAGCGAAGTGTAAGCCAGCTCCTCAATAGATGAAGTGAAGTTCTGGTATGACATGCAGGGTGTCGATGTATGCAGGTGGTTCAAAACAGGGTTTTGTTTCATGTTTCCTTGGTGTTATGCAGTAGATATTTGAAGGACTGTAATTGATATATTGAAGGTCAATTTAGGACATAGCCTATAAGACACTGTTCATCTGATGATAAACAGATGTTGCGATCGAGCTGCTACATACTTGTAGATCTATCCTCGACTAAGAACACCATATACATTATGCGTTTATTCTTCTGAAGACTAAAATGGACTCGCTACAAGTAAGGAGAGACTAACTCTGCTCCAGATAGCTTTTTTTTTGGTTTTTACCTGACAGAGAAAATTGAACTTCCTGTTTATAGCCTGCTTAGTGACTTTTAGTTATCTTATATGTCTAAAAGGAAAATATTGTGTTTCGTTTCTATTGTGTAACGGGTGTTTTCCCTCATCATTCATCATCATCATCATTACAGCCCTTCACAAGTCCACTGCTGAACATAGTCCTCCCCCAAGGTACGTCACAAAGTACGGTCCTGAGCCACCTGCATCCATCGACTTCCTGAATGTCTTACCAGGTCGTCACTCCATCTAGTGGGGGTCGCCCTACACTTCACCTACCAGTACGAAACTGCCACTTGAGAACCTTTTTTCCCAACGGTTGTCGATTCTTCGAGCTATATGGCCGGCCCATTGCCACTTCAGCTTACTAATCCGTTGGGCTATGTCGGTCACTCTGGTTATGTATATCCTCATTTCTAAGTTTCACGCAGTAAAACTCCGAACATAGCCCTCTCCATAGCTCGCTGAGTGACTTTGAGCGTCCTCGTACGGCCAGCAGTGAAGGACGTAGGTCATCACTGGCAACACGCACTAGTTGTACAACTTAGTTTTCAGGTTTTGAGGTATACCTGACGAGAAGATGTAAACGATGAAGATGAAGACGTAATTTCCCAAACGCTGTCCAGCAGATTTGAATCCGTCGATTGACCTCTCGGTCGAAGTTGGACTTACCTAGTCAGAGTATTTGTTCCAGGTAAATGTACTCATTAAAAACTTTGAGCTTAGTGCTCCCAACAACTAACGGCATAGGTGTGACATAGACATTAAACATGATCTTTGTTTTGTCCATGTTCATCTTAAGACCTATCCGTTGGGAGGCACTATGGAGCCAATTGAGAATAGTGCTTAAGTACTCCAGCGATTCTGCCATAAGGACTATATCTTTGGCAAATCGAAAGTGAGTGAAGTAATCGCCATTGATGTAAAGACCGTATCATTTCCAGTCCAGTGGCTTGAAAACGTCTTCCAATGCAGCGGTGAATAGTTTCGGGGAAATAACTTCACCCTGTCTTACACCTCTCTGCAGTTGGATAGGTTTCGTACTCTGGTTCTGTACTGGGATAGCCATACTGTACAAACACTTCAGCACTTCGATATACCGACAGTCAACTTGGCAACGCTGAAGAGTGTAGCACCGCCCAAATTTTGACGGAGCAAAGGCTTTCTCATAGTCCACATACGCCAGGCAAAGTGGCAGATTTTACTCTTCGGGCTTCTGTACAATTTCCCGAAGGGTATGTATGTGGTCTATGGTATTAAAACCCTTTCGGAAACCGGCTTGATCGGGAGGGGAAGTCGTCGAGTCTGTGTGCGAGACGATTCGTAGTGACTCTCGAAAACAGCACGTAGACGCGGTTCGGAAGGGAAATCGGTCTGTAGTTCTTCAAGAGAGCATTGTCGCCTTTCTTGAAGAACAAGACCACCGCACTTCTGCTCCACGTCTCCAGAGTGCCACCATGGAGGACGGAATTGAAGAGCTTCTGAAGGACTTCAAGTACCGGTGTTCTACTCGCTTTCAGAAGCTCCGCTGTAATTCTGTACTCGCTTGGGGCCCTGCCATTTTTAAGGTGCTAGAGAGCCATTCTAACCTCGCTCAGACTGACATCCGGGATGTCATCGGAATAGTGTCAGATAATTCTTGCTCTTGGATCATTTCTCACACTTGCGTGTGGCTCCAACGATGATGTGTACAGCTGCCCATAGAACCTCTCAATCTCACTCAGAATCTCGGGACTATCGGAAACGATGCTGCCACACTCAGTCTTCAGCTTTGACAGTTGGCTCTTACTGGCAAGCAGGTCTCTGACAAAGACTTTGGAGCCCTGGTTCCGCTCGATCGCTTTTTCAATACGAGCAGTATTAAAGTTGCGTAAGTCTCGCCTCATGCATTTGAAGATCTATCTGTTCAGTTGCCTGTATGCTGTCAAATCTGTTCATGATTGCAGCCTCATCTCCCGTCTCACAGCCATGAGATTAAGAGTGTGATCGGAGTGTTTTAGTGTTCTTCTGCGGCAGGTCTTGCAGAACTTATGTCCGACCGCATGCATAAAGAGTCCCTCTTTCTCCATAAAGTTGGCCAGCTGCTACGGTGCCCCTACGGTTCTGTTGCCTACTCCAAATTTCCCTATTTTTAGCTCATCGCTTTTTCTTGTGCCTAATTTTACCTTAAAGTTTGCAATCAACACCGTGTAGTGAGTTTTGGAGGAATACATTGCTCTAGAAATATCCTCATACATTTCCTCCACCTCCTCATCGGGATGTGCCGAGGTTAGTGCGTAAACCTGTATGATCTTCAGCGAATACCATTTGGTTATTCTGAGCTTCAGGTACGCGACCCTCGTCGACACACTCTCAATCTTTACAACATTGTTGACGAGAGACTTGTGGACTACAAATCCGACACATCCTTGGGACAGATGGTCGCCCTCCCGGTGATAGAACACGTTGCCGGGCTCGAGGATTACCCTGTCCTCCCCCCCTCTTCAGACCTCGGATAATCCAATAATATGCCAGCGCAACTTATCTACCTCTGATTCCAACTCCAGTATCTTCTTGTCATTCCTCAGGGTGCGTGGGTTATATGTTGCCAGGTCGAGTCGTCGTAGGTTGGAACCGAACCTCAATCGGGTCGCCAGAGACTGGGAGCCGTTTGTTTGCTTCGTTACTCATGGCGGGATATTTGCCATAGTTGCCACGCTTGGGGAGCGGGTTTCCAACCGCAGTTTTTTATAATATTATTGTTGTTATTAGGAAGATGCTGCTGCCCATCTCCTGCCTGTTTCCCTCTGTCGCCTCTTACGACACCAACGGGAAGATATGGGGTAGTGGATATTCACAATCGCCAATAAACGGTGTTTTCCCTGGCTTAATTTAAATATGATGATTCATGTTCAAATCGGACTACAGGTGTAATAAAATAGAATTACTTCAGCGTGTTTCGTTGTTTGTTGAATCTGTGTGTTCTGGGTTTCTAAAAATTGTTTTTGTTTTGTTGTTTGTTGAATCTGTGTGTTCTGGGTTTCTAAAAATTGGGATAAATAAAAATTCTAGTAGAGATAAATACAAATGTATTGTTTTCTTTATATTTCATATATGTGCATACTCAACTCGAAAAATACCGTAACGTACAACGCTCCTCCTATTGTTCAGCTTAAATAAATAAAATATTGTTCGTGAGTTCTTAAGATTCCAAGTACTGTCTGTATGCTTCGCTCAGTTTGTTTTAATTTTCGTATAAGTGACCATACAAGGTTTACCCTTGTATGGTCACTGTAATGTACTGATTGATTTTTTATGCTGTTAAGTACCGTATTGCCGTGCAGGTAGTTTACTTAAATTAATTTCACTAGAACAAAACTTCCAGACTCCGAAATAATATTTGTAAGACATATAAATAATCTTTCCATGTTGGATTTGTACCCATTGCTCTAAGCATCATTAAGAGCCCTCTTACATTTCCGTGTTCTGCAAATTTAGATACATTGCGCACCGAGGAAGCGATGCTTCCTTTCATATCTGTTTATTCGCTGGCACTATAATACTGTGAGTGTGGCGACTAAATAATCTTGATTTTTTATAATACAAGTTATCTTAGAAAGGAGTTCAGTGGATGTAAAATTTTATGTTGTGTCATTTTTATGTTATTTAATTAATTTATTATGATGTATTTTGATTTATATTTTTATTAGTTATGAAACTTGTGTTGAAATAATTTTATATAAATATTTTAATTGTTACGCAGTAATCGATTGTTAACCGACGTTGGCTACACTATTGGACTTAGTAGGTATTTTTTTATTATAAACATATTTTCCGCAACGGCATTGACCGAGCTTATCTCTAGTCGATAATTTTAGGCAGTACACAATTTTCCATAAAACGCTTGTAACTTGGGTAACATATTATTCAAAATCTAAAATCAGTCATATTTGCAGATTTTTAGTACTTTTACTTCATAATATGGGCGAGCAAATATGGCAAGTATGCAGACAATTTTATTCTCCATTATTATTTCTCCAGAGAGAGGATATTTCTTTTTTTACGGCTTATGATGTATTGATACTAATAATGTTCAAACTTTATAGAAATTTGTTGAATATTGATATACTTAGGGAGTGACAAGGGCGATACGTCAATTAGACAAGCTAGTTAATTGCACACTGGTTTAATGAGACAGTGACCGCTCGGTGGGGGACGCAACCTGCACACCCTTACATACATAGACATACACAACATCCCTCCACCTTATAGCTAACATAATATACAAAATTTATAAGTACATATAAAATGTCCCTTTCCGACTTTTCCATTCACTTCTGCAATTTTCCGCATTCATTCTTTCTACATGACCAAACCACCGAAGCATTCCTTTCTTATTCCTGGTCACCGCATCATCTTGCAAACCACACTCTTCTTTTATCACACAGTTTCTCACCCTGTCACTCAGATTCAGCCCTAACATACTCCTTAGCGACCGCATTTCTACTGCATTTATTCTACTCTCGTGCTTCTTCTGCCACACCCAACTTTCATTACCATACGTTAAAGTAGGGACTAATACAGCACTGTGAATTGCCATACGTGCCTTTTTTGACACATTTTGACTTTTCACAATAGAGTGTAGAGCCCCATTTACTTTATTTCCTGCATTCACTCGTCGTTCAATATCCTTATCATATCTCCAATCCCTGCTGAACTCATCGGACGTACACATCCCAAATATACGAACTCATTGGACGTCCTAGGCGTAAGTTTGTCGACCAAATTGACGATATACTAAAAATGGGCCTAATTAAGAGTACCCTTAACCGACGAGCATGTATGCGTAGGTATATGGATGTGGAAGAGGCGAGAAAGTTATGTCAGGATCGTGCTAAATGGAAGTCTTTAGTCTCTACCTAACCCTCTGGGTGACAGGCGTGAGTGTTTGTAGTATTATGTATGTATATAAAATGTGGAAACATTTTCCAAGCTATGACAACATAGATCACGTTGGGAAATATCAGCCTCCATCTAGGTATCCCCCTGTTCCGATGTCGGCGTAGAGAATATCGGACTTATAGCTTGTCTTCTTCGAGTAGGGGCGCTAGCGCGGAGCGTAGTCTTCGGGCACTCGCTAATATCACCTGCCAGGTTTGGTTCCGTTATGTCCCGTCCTTCCCCTCCTACATGAGCTGCGGTTCCAGGCTGGACTCCGTCGCTAGAAGCAGTAGCGGTCAGCTCGTCGGGTACCACATTCGGGTTCCATCGCCGGTCATCTCTAGCCGGTGAGTATAACTGTGCTCTTAACTGATCGACATGTCTCGTGACTTCGCAAATATATTGAGTTACGTATATTCTATACATTACATTTCCAATTTTTATTTTCACTATATTAAAAATTTTAATTATTTTGCAACCTTCCGCTAACTAAATACAATGATGTGTCTTACCTGGATTGAAGAGCACCTCCCGCCATCCCTCAATTGCATGCACTAACTCTGTTACCACTGGTCCCATCACCACTACTTCCGGCACCACTACTTCCAATACCACTATTCCAGGTAAGACACACTATCGACGATAATACGACACGTGTTTTGCCTCTACACGAGGCATCCTCAGGTGATGTAGTCTCTACGACGGCTGACCGCTAAGTGAGCGGCGAACCACAACAGCTGATACTTATACACGCAGACACCACCAATCCCCACCAAAGTAGCAAGCAACCGCGTCGTGCTATAAAAACCTGTGACTAATTATCATTATTATTATGGTAAGTGTTTTCACTTCTCAGCTCTAGGCTGGATTTCAACTACATTTACGGGCCGAAGCCAAAGCAAATGCAGCGTGTGGTGTGTAGTGTAGTTCATGTGATTTGATGAGGTCCTATTTCGTTTTCTTCTATCTGCATGAATTTCCTAACTATTCCGCATGTATTTAATATAGCTGCTTTTTTAAGTGTAATATATAGAGTTTCTTTTAGTTGTAATAATTTTAAGCTACGGAGGAGATGATTTGGGATGACACCTGTTGTGGAGAGGACTATAGGGACCACATATACTTTTTCTTGTTGCCAGATTCTAGTCACTCTATCTGTAAGTTCTGTGTACTTACTGATTTTTTCAGTTATCGTCTTCTGTAAGTTTTGTGTGTTGGGGACTGCAATGTCTATCAGGTAAGTAATATTATTTATTTTATCTTGTAGAATTATATCTGGTTGGTTATAGTGGATTGTCCTATCGGTGAGAATGCCGCGGTCGTAAAAAAGTTTATGTGTAGTGTTGTCTAGAGTAGGTTTTGGTATATAATTGTAGTACGGAGTGTTGGCATCTTGAATGAGTGTGTGTTTGAGTGCTAGTTTTTGTTGAATGGCATTGGCCACCTGGTTGTGTCTGTGAGTGTAGTCAGTCTGTGTGAGAGTTGTGCATGCGCCTGTGATGTGTCGAATGGTTTCTGGATGTGTGTGGCATTTGCGACATTTGTCATTATTTACTGTAGGGTCTTTGATTATATATTTTCTGTAATTTTTTGTCTTTATGATCTGGTCTTGAATAGTTATAAATCCTTCTGTTTCTGGGAATAAGTTGCCTATTTTCAGCAACTTATTTGAAGCTAACTTATTTATGTGGGATTGCTCTAAGTCATGAGGGTGCCGACCGTGGAGTACTTTCTTCTTCCATTCGTCAATTTTGTGTGTCTGTGGGTTATCACTAGTAGTGTTTTGGGGTTCAATCTGATTGCTTAAGTTAAGTGGAGTGTTGTTAATATCATTCGTTACGATGGCTTTATGAATATTGCTAGTATGGGATTTTGTATAGAAGAATGATTTTAATCGACTAACTTGTTTCCGCCATAGGTGTTGGATATCTATTAGGTCTCTCCCTCCATGTTCTCGTTTTATTGTTAGTCTCTCTATGGCGGATTTAGTGTGTAGGTTGTTGTGTTTCGTGAGTGTTGTACGTGTAGTTCGCTCTAATTTTTCTGCGTCAGTTTTGGACTATTTTATAACTCCGAATTATTATAACGTTAATATGGGGATGGCATAGGTGGTAATGGCTTTGATGAGATGTTTACTTGAATGTTGAGTTTTACAAACGGCGTTAAGTCTTCTCTTGTATTCCGTAGTCAGAGAATTTTTAATTCGTACATGGTCAAGACTTTTAAGTTGGACATACCCATTATTATTGTGGGGTATCTATATAATTTTCTCACCTGTTAGGGTGCTATAAATATATAATTATAAATTAAAATGAAAATATAAATATACATAAATATCAATAAAACAAAATAAATACAAAAACTACATAAATAAATAAGATCAGACCGGATGGGAGCCCTCGGCAGGGGAGATCAAACAGCCGAGGGTTAGGGGGAAAGTGAAAGAAACCGGCGGACGATGCGGGCGGTATCGAGAAGCACCGCCTTCTGCATTTGAGCCCGGAGCGGTCCGTCACGGAATCCCAGTCGCCTCAGATGACCCGAGAGGCTGACTGGGATTAGCCCATTCGCAGAGACGATTACAGGAATAATTTCGGTCTTCATACCACCACACATGTCGGTCACCTCGTGAGCCAGGTCCAGATATTTTGTTCGTTTATCTGTTTCGGCTTTCACGAGGTTCTCGTCATACGAAATGGTAATGTCGATCAAAAATATCCTTGACTGTGCCCGGTCCATCAGCACAATATCAGGCTTATTCGCAAGAATAGTCCTGTCCGTGATGATGGCCCGTCCCAGTAGAGCCTGGTGCGGTCATTTTCGAGCACGGCTTCCGGCAAGTACTTGTAATACGGCAATTTTCGGTCCACGAGACCGTATTTCAGAGCAAGCTCCTGGTGTAGAATTCTGGCTACTAGGTTGTGCCTGTGCAAGTACTCAGAGTTAGAAAGCGCCGAACAACCGGAGATAACATGCCTAAGCGACTCCCGGGATAGCGACAAGCTCGACAGATGTCGACAGTGCCATCCTTTAGGATGTATCTCCGATAGTTGTCGGTCTTAATAACCTGATCCTGTATTGCACAGACAAAACCCTCGGTTTCCCCGAAGAGGTCACCGAAACGTAGCCAGTTGAGGGAGGCGGCTGTATCTACGTGAGGCTCATGTAGAGCCCTGTAGTACCTCCCGTGGAGCTCCTTCTCCTTCCATACGGTCTCCCGGTCGGAAATTCACTGTACTGCCGGGTCTTGCCATTGCTCGTTGGCTAAGGATAGAGGGGTAATACCTTTATCACTAGAAATGACGCCATTACAGAATGGATCATCCGATCTCGCCAGAAAGTATTGACGGAGGCTGCACACTTCGCGATTATGCATGGTGAGCGCGCTCAGGAAGCCACGCCCACCATGCTTTCGCGGCAACTACAGCCTCATTACCGACGATCTCGGATGATGCATTCTATGGGACGTCATTGAAGTGCGGACTTTTCTATCCAGGGCGTTAAGTTCAGTCTGAGTCCACCTGCGTATGCCAAAGGTATACATGAGGACAGGCATGACCCAACCATTATATGCATGTGTCTTATTCACACCGGACAAAAGGCTGTTAAGCACTTTATTCAAGCGTGCATAAAACACGTCGCAAACTGACTGTTTCATACCAGCCTCATCGATACCGATGCTATCGCGTTTATTTAACTGATTTTACTTATTTTTAATTCCCGACGTTTCGGGTGCTTTACAGCAACCATGGTCACGGGGGGGACTGAGATGTTTGACGTCCCAATGTCATTGTTAGCCCGGCTACCTTCAGTTTTTGAATATTAATTTTTTGGTCCGATTTACGCAAAACGAACTTACAGTATCTTGAAGTCTTGCAGTGGTATGCCTGGGTTTGGGTTTAATTTTGTTAATTATAGGATCCCAAGCAGATGGCAACACCCAACCATCTTACCTACTGAAATTAGGATGTTTTTTAATTTCAATACCCTCGCGTATCATCCTTGGTAGGAATCGGTGTTCTTTTGCCGGGATTTGTGGTTTATCAAATCTGATGTAATGGTGGAGATGTACTTGAACATGTTCACAGACTGTAGACTTCCCGGAGCGTCGGTTCTTTCACCCGGGTTTTTATGGATCTTTTTGTTTGACCTATGTAAGAGAGACCACATTCACAATCTAACTTGTACACTCCTGCATCTTGTAGAGGGATATTGCACTTGACGAATGGTAAAAATTGACTAATCTTCTTCGGCGGCTTGTAGTATGTTTTAATGGAAGCTCGCTTCAAGATGTAGCCAACCTTGTCTTTTTTTTTTTTTTTTTTTTTTTATAGAAGAGGGGGCAAACGAGCATGCGGCTCACCTGATGTTAAGTGACTACCGCCGCCCATGATCAACCGCAACACCAGGAGAATTGCGAGTGCGTTGCCGGCCCTTTAGAAAGGAGTAAGCTCTTTTCTTGAAGGTCCCCAGGTCGTATCGGTTCGGAAAAATCGCCGATGATAAACTATTCCACAGAGAGGTTGTACGTGGAAGAAAACTCCTTGTGAAACGTACAGTGGTGGACCGCCAAGCATCCAGATGGTGTGGATGGTATCGGGACGTTTGCCGTGTCGTGCGTTCACGAAATTTGGCGGCTGGGATTAATCCGAACAATTCCTCAGAGCACTCCCCGTGATAGATGCGATAAAATACGCAAAGAGATGCAACATCTCTTCGCAACGCCAGTGAATCGAGCCGATCGGAAAGCACTCGGTCGTCGACGATTCGAGCCGCTCTGCGCTGGATGCGGTCAAGTGGAAGGAGCTGGTACTGGGGAGCCCCAGCCCAGAGATGGGAACAGTATTCCATGTGCGGCTGAACCTGCGCCTTGTAAAGTTGCTTGTAACTTGTAACTCCTCTGACATATGGTAGTACAGCAGGCACACGCTCGACTGTGGCCGGCTTCACTCGGTCACTGTGACGCATATCCGAAGCTTATTGTCTTGCAACACTTGCTTGACATGCTGCAGCTCGGCGGCCAGATGTTTTCTGTCACAGATCCCTCGTGCTCTCTGAAACAAAGAAATATAGAATATAGAATATAGCAATGCAGTTAATTTGTCAGATGGTAAAATTGTATTGTGATGGTAAAACGACACCTTCACAATTTTACTATCTGACAAAATAACTGCATTTTTAAACCACCTTGACTCTATAAACTCAAAAATACAATTCGAAATGGAGTTAGAGGCAAATAATTCTTTAGTTTTACTAGATGTTTTAGTCATTCGAAATCCTGATAACAGTATTGGTCACACTGTGTATAGAAAAAAGACCCATACTAACCGATATTTAAATGGTGAATCTCACCATCATCCTTCACAGTTAGCTACCGTGGGTAAATCTTTTTATCAGAGAGCACGAGGGATCTGTGACAGAAAACATCTGGCCGCCGAGCTACAGCATGTCAAGCAAGTGTTGCAAGACAACAAGCATCGGATCCTGCGCCTACGTCACAGTGACTGAGTGAAGCCGGCCACAGTCGAGCATGTGCCTGCTGTACTACCATATGTCAGAGTAGTCACAGACAACGTTGGCTACATCTTGAAGCGAGCTTCCATTAAAACATACTACAAACCGCCGAAGAAGATTAGTCAATTTTTACCATCCGTCAAGTGCAATATCCCTCTACAAAATGCAGGAGTGTACAAGTTAGATTGTGAATGTGGTCTCTCTTACATAGGTCAAACAAAAAGATCCATAAAAACCCGCGTGAAAGAACATATAGCTCACGTGAAGCACCGACGCTCCGGGAAGTCTGCAGTCTGTGAACATGTTCAAGATTATCCCCACCATTACATCAGATTTGATAAACCACAAATTCTCGCAAAAGAACACCGATTCCTACTAAGGAAGATACACGAGGCTATTGAAATTAAAAATCATCCTAATTTCAATAGGGAAGATGGTTGGGTGTTGCCATCTGCTTGGGATCCTATAGGTAATTGACAAAATTAAACCCAAACCCAAGCATACCACTGCAAGACTTTAAGATACCGTAAGTTCGTTTTGCGTAAATCGGACCAAAAATTAATATTCAAAAACTAAAGGAAGCCGGGCTAACAATGACATTGGGACGTCAAACATCTCAGTCCCCCCCGTGACCATGGTTGCTGTAAAGCACCCGAAACGTCGGGAATTAAAAATAAGTAAAATCAGTTACATAAACGCGATAGAATCCGTAAATTTAGTTTTATTTAAAATCATGAATGTTAAGTTTTTTCCGAAATTACACTCACTCTATATATATATATATATATATATATATATATATATATATATATATATATATATATATATATATATATATATATATATATAATTAATATTCAATAATATATATATATTTATATATATATATATATATAATTAATATATATATATAGAGTGAGTGTAATTTCGGAAAAAACTTAACATTCATGATTTTAAATAAAACTAAATTTACGGATTCTATCGCGTTTATGTAACTGATTTTACTTATTTTTAATTATATATATATATATATATATTAATATATATATATATATATATATATATATATATATATATATATATATATATATATATATATATATATATATATATATATGTGGAGTAAGTGTAATTTCGGAAAAAAAAACTTATTCATCATTTTCCAGTGTTAGCCACTAACAAAAAGCTATTAAGTTATACGGGCGAACACATGAAACGAACACGTGAAAAATCTTTAATCTTTTATAATAATTTTAAAATTAATATTAATAAATAATTATAATAATATCAACAAAAAACAATAATAATAATGATATTAAAAATAAATAATAATTATTACTATTTGGGGTATCTATATAATTTTCTCATCTGGTTAGTTCTATAAATATATAATTATAAGTTAAAATGAAAAGATAAATATATATAAATATCAATAAAATAAAATAAATACAAAAAATACTTAAATAAATAAGATCCAACCAGATGGAATCCCCTGGCAGGGGAGACTAAACGGCCGAGGGTTAGGAGGAAAGGGAAAGAAACCGGCGGACGATGCGGGCGGTATCGAGGAGCACCGTCTTCTGCATTTGAGCCCGAAGTGGTCTATCACGGAGTCCCAGTCGCCTTAGATGACCCGAGAGGCTGACTGGGATTAGCCCATTCACAGTGACGATTGCAGGAATAATTTCGGCCGGCAGACCACCCCACACTCTCTCTCTCTCTCTCTCTCTCTCTCTCTCTCGTCTGAATGCTCGAAGGGTTTTAAAATGCCTAATACCAACAAACGATCAATCTCTTTGTCTATTTTTTCCTTTAGGGCATATGGTACGGGTCTAGCTTTGAAAAATATAGGTTTTGCGTATGATTTTAGATGTAAATCAACAGTGTACTTATTAAATGCCCCAAGCTTACTAGAAGAAACATTAGATAATTTTGAGCCTAATTTATTTACTATTATTTCGGGCAATCACCTTGCTCTTGCGCGTATACCGCATGCACACGCTGAGAGCAGCCACTGACGATTGGCTGCGTATGCGCTAGTTCTAAGTTAAAAACACGAATAAAGTCCCTGCTCACATGCGACGGTCCACCATTGCGCACTACATACACGCTTAGAGTATGCGAGATCCCACTATATTCTATAGGTAATGAAACTAACCCGATGCTTTCTATGTGTTCGCCCGTATAACTTAATAGCTTTTTGTTAGTGGCTAACACTGGCAAATGATGAATTATCTATAATTATAAGTTTTTTCCGAAATTATACTTACTCCCTATATATATATATATATATATATATATATATATATACATTTTTCGTAAGTGACCTTTCCTATTAGTTAATAAATTAATTAGATAGAAATAAATTAAATAGAAAAATAAAAAAAAATTAATTAGATGTCGTGTGTATGTCGGAGACCAAACGGAAAGGCAGTGGTATTGAAGAGCTCCCTGGCGGGACGTTAGCTATATGGTCCGGAGTCCCGGAAAGCGAGAACGCCTGCCAAGGAGTGGGAGTGCTGTTGTCGTCCCGGTTGGTCGATCTTATGACTGAATACAAGGTTATGAACTCAAGACTTCTCTGGGTTCGCTTCAAAATAGGACTGACGAAGTTATTCCTTTTGGCTGTTTATGCGCCAGTAGCTTCGTCGTCCAGGGCTGAGCTGGAGGAGTTTTGGGAGAATGTAAGAGAAGTTCTAGATTTGGTGAAGGGAAACGAAAGAACTGTTGTATGTGGTGATTTGAATGGATGGGTAGGTATCGCTCGACCAGGATACGAGTCGGTGCTTGGAAAGTTTGGCGATAAAAGGGTTAATGATGCTGGCAAGCTTATATTGGCTGTATGCAAGGAAAATGGTCTTCTTGTGACAAACACTATGTTTAATCGCAGGAAAATCCATATGTACACTAGAGAAAGAAAGAATGAGAAAAGTATGATTGATTTGTTCCTGGTGGATGACCGACTGCGAAAACAGGTGATGGATACACGAGTGTTCAGGGGTGCTAACCTGGGAACGGATCATTATCTAGTAATTACTAGATTTAGGGGTTTGTTCGCGGGTTGGCGCTACCGGATGGCAGTAACAGAACCATAGTCGGTCTGTAGCATCCGAAGCTGGAAGCTTCAGGAAGCGAATACTAGGGACAAATATCACACGAGGGTAGCCGAAAAGCTTGACACCATCGATGGCAGGAAAGAATGTGTGGAGAGAACATGGCAGAACCTTAGGGATGGAATGGTAAGTGCAGCGGAAGAAGTATGTGGAACGACAAAAAGAGGTAGTAGTAAAAGAAGAGATGCATGGTGGAATGATGAAGTGAGAGAAGCTGTAAAAAAGAAGAAAAAAGCATGGTTAGACCATTTGGCCTCTAGTAACGATGAGCATATGAGAGAGAAGATGAAAGAAAGATATAAGCTGCAGAAAGTTCATGCGAAAACATTGATTGAGGAAGTACGTGAAAGGTGAAGAATAGAAGCGGACGAGAGGTTGTCGCACAACTTTAGGGAAAACTCCAAACTCTTCTGGAAAGAGGTTGGAGGGTCCCGGAGTGGTGTGACAGCTTTAAGAATGAACAAAGTGCTTTCGAGAACCAATGACGTCCTCTCAGAAAAATCGGACGTCATGCAGCGATGGAATGAATTTTATAGAGAAATGTATGCGTGTCATGATCTTAGTGAAGGATCCGGGGGTAACGCCGTGACTGGCACGCCAGACACGGACCTCGATGACACTGAGGTTGAACGTGAACGTGAAAGAGATTGAACGTGCGATTCGAAGTTTGAAATGTGGTAAGGCTGCGGGACTAGACAGAGTTACTGCTGAAATGGTCAAGTACGGTGGGCCTCGCGTCTGGGACAGCTTTCATCTGCTGTGCAATTTGTGCTGGCGGACGGGAGATGTCCCGGATGATTGGCGATCCGCAGTCATTGTGCCTTTATATAAAGGTAAAGGTTCACATTTTGACTGCGGGTGCTATCAGGCGATAAGCTTGACCAGTTTAGCAAGTAAAGTTTACTCGAAGGTTTTGACACGCAGGATGCAAGAGAAATCGGAAAGATTCTTATGGGAGGCACAATGCGGATTTAGACCTGGAAGAGGATGCACGGATCAAATGTTTTCTCTCCGCATGATCACGGAGAAGCTTCTGAGTGTTAACCAGAGGATTTTCTGTGCTTTTGTGGATCCGGAGAAAGCATTTGATAAGGTTATAAGGAAGAAAATGTGGGAACTGTTGCCGGGATATGGTGTGGATGGTCGATTGTTAAGGGTTGTGCAGTCACTTTACTATGACTGTAAAGCCTGTGTGCGGGTAGGGCATGACCTGTCACCCATGTTTAGCGTCCAAGCGGGCGTAAAACAGGGTTGTGTCATGTCTTCCTGGCTGTTCGTACTGTATCTCGACAGCTGTTTACAGAAGCTGAAATGTAGCTGTTTGGGTGTGAAATTGGGTGACATAAAAGTTAATTGTCTGCTGTAT
>JAUPFT010000022.1:23353697-23430639 GCA_036936625.1 Parnassius smintheus behrii
ATAGTGTAAATTCTATTATTTTCAGGAACCAAATCCCCTATTCTTCAAATTACTTTTAAATTATATTATACATTTTTGAGTCGTAGCACAGGGAATAAAAAATTGGTTTTAATTTTTAGAAACTACGAACAAAGAGAATACGTGCCCCATGAAACCGCTGTAATTATTTTATATTATGAATGCTGATTTGCTATGCACATTTACATGACGAGCAGATATTTCAAAGACGCGTAAAGTATGACAAAACGCATTGATACAGCGTGGTGGGCTATTCCAGATGTCACAACCTTTCAATAATGAGAGGAAGCTTCTACTTACAAACAGGAGTTCATACTGGTATGTATAATAAAAATTAATTACCAGAGTCTTAGATCATTCCATCCGATTTGTGTCAGTTAAGCAGGAGAGCGAGAATTATACAGCTAAAACTTCATCCATCTTATTACAAAATGTAGTTAAATATAATTATTAATAGTCTCGGTTTTTAGCTATTGTTTAGGATATGACATTTGAATATTAAAGAAATAAAACAAGTAATAAGTTAGTAATAAAAACAAGACTTCGTGGCTAAGGCCGCGACGACAGTCATTGTTGAATTTGATATTTTTTCTTTTTATTAAGAAGGGCGTCCAGTTCTCCACACTCACCATACGAAACACAACAATTTTACGCTGGTATTCTGTGAAAGCGTTAAACTTCTCATATCCATTTGTGCTACAACCATAATAATAGTTGCAGCATGGAGAGGCATGGTAGAGTACACGTGTATTTGCTGTTATCTTCCATGCTTTACATTTTAATTCGCATATTTTCCTCAGTACTTCATTTTTAATTAGATCTAGTTCAGACCAAATTTATCTAGCAATTTACCGTAATATGGTGGTATATACTACTCGTCTATACTACTCGTCTAATTTGAATTATAATAAACAAAACACAATCATAGAGTCCTCTTAAACGTCGACTTGCAATAAGGATCATTAACAAATTACATTGTGAGGCAGTTTCAAAATAAACCAAAGGTTTATTTAAATTTAGCTTAGACATTCCCGAGTTAAGATTTGTTTTAAAGTCAAGAGTGTTGACTATTTAAAACTTTATTGCTTTATTACTTTCGCACAATATGCTATTTCTTTGCAAAAGTATTTGTATAAATTAAGCATTTTGCTACAAATAATAGTTTTCGTCCTTATTTTAAACATTTGGTTTTTGACAAGATAGTTTTGATTCCTAGTTTGATGTTCTAGTTCTATTTTTTATAAAATAAGGGTGACAAATGGACATACAACCAACACGATAATAAGTGGATAATGTGACCTATATACATCGTATACATATGTCTTCTATTAAGAATAAAAATTCGGCGCAGGAAGCGCGGGAGTGCTATCAACTTTTACGGAGACCCCGGAGACGGAGGCTTTTACCTCCGCGCTGTTTCTTTGCTTTGGAACAACCTCGATAGTTTGCTGGGTTGCCCCCTTCGCGGAAATTAATGCACCTCGGAGGCTCTGCCGTCTCGGACGTGCGGATGCACTTGACGTGCCTAGGCCTTGCGTAGCAATTTTGGCCGAGTAGCTATAGAAATGGCATGGCTGTCACGATGCCCTTATTTCACCCCGAAATAGGAGCTCAATTGCAATCCCGGTAAGATTGCAGATAAGTCGGACATTTAATATCTCCTTGCCTTCCTCGTTTCTTAGGGAGTTTTTTAGGGAGTCCTCGAACGACCATGCGAAGGTTACAGTCCTCTGGTAGGGTGTAGGTGTGAAAGCTAGTTTCCTGAGCGCGTAGGTGACTAATCACGCTTAGGAATTCCATGGTCGAGTAAACGTACATTCTGATCCCCTGACCGGCGTTTTGCACCTTTGGGCAGTACGGAATTGGCATTCAACCAATTGGACAGATTGTTCCACTGGGTTTTGTCCTGAATGACGACGAGTTGCGGCGGCTTTTTCCTACGTTCAGCAGAGGACCCTTTATTCGCGGGCTTAGCCACGGATTTGGGAATTTGAGCGCGCGCCGCGAGGGCTGACTTTTTAGCCGGAGTGAAGTGGGGGACGGAAGGTTCGTGTTAGTTTTGCCGCATCTGAGAAAACCGAAGAGCGGATGCGGGTTGACATCGCGGAGGACATAGGGGACGCAGCATCGTTTACCGAAGCGAAAGAAATTGGTGATAACGGGCGGAAGAAGGAAAAAGGGGGTTTTCCTTATGACATATCAGCGTATGGAACGCCGACCAAATATCGGGGAAAGCTCGACGCAGGAAGTTGGCAAGTTCGTTGTTTGAAAACGACGCCATATTGCCTATGCTAACACAATTAACCCAGATGATCCAGTTCCAAGCACCCCCTCCTTTTGCCGGGGGCGGTATAAAATAACGCACACCAAGCGCGTTGGTAGGGTATATAGGGTATGTATGTACCTACTTACCTAGGGTATGGACCTGGTAATAGCCTACAGAGCGCCACGCAATACTAGGCGTGAAGACAATACTGGGCGCATGAGCTAAGAGAGTAGAGTGACGGGAGTGAACTCAACCGACACGTCCGGAGTCCACAAAGCCCAAGGCAGGAATCACCATCATCATCGGAAATTTTGAAAAACGTTTCGTTGTATATTTAAAAATATTTGAGGGTATATATGGAAATATTTTGTCACCAAAGTCAAAGTCAATCATTTTAGCAGAAGCTGCTTATAGTTTTTGTTGACTAAGTTTCTAGTCTAGTTTAAATTCACCATCAGGTTTTGTGTATTCCACAGGACGTGTTTTTGATGATTCTCTTTCCATTAAATAGGCTAAACTTCCTTTACAAATTTGTGGTCTCAGTCACAGCATTTCACGTAAGTAAATTAAATAAATCAAACAAAACCGATATGACCCCTATAATTAGTTTTATTCAAATATAGGCAAAATAATGAAATAATCCTTAAGTACACATGTAAATCTCGAAACTTAGTTATTTGGGGAAGTTTTTACAATACTTAGTATGTAGCTAATAATATCACTAACTTGGTAACTGCTGTCTCTTTTTCTCATTATATTAAGACCCCTTTCAATTTTAAAATTAAAGTTTTAATACGAATATTAACTGAACTAAAATGTCATTGTAGTTTTTTTATTACTAACAAGCTAAGAACGAATCTACTTTAACTCATTTCAACAGTTTTACATTACTTTTCTAATTTTATTTATTATGAATAAAATACACTTAATAGTTCCACCTAAGATATGAGAAGATTACTATATATTTCGATTTCTTCAAAGTCTTTGGTATACCTACATGTGACGTTGACAACCTTTTATTGCTTTTGTTAAATCACAAATGTAGATGGACTCAACATGTTTATGTCGGTAAAAGAGGTAGTTAATACGGACGAAGAGGTACATATTGATGACGGTCACCGAGTTATTTTGGTTATTTGAATCATTTCGGATAAGGACATGTAGGTACTTACATAAAATAAACTTGTAAATATACACTAAGTACCCGGTTGACCGAGCTTTACTCGGTATTTTTCGCTTTTTTTTTATTCGTGTGTTTTGGAAATATATTTAGATACAAATTACATACTGAGGAAATACGAATAATATTTTTTGATCTTAGCGATATAATAGAAAAAACTGAACTGGTTATTCGAATAAAAAATCATGAGTGCAATTAGTTTAATTTAAATTTTCATGTTTTTAAAAAATACTAAATAAGGGCTCGAAAAAATAGATTTTCTCTAAAAAGAAAGGAACTTGAAAAAAAAAGTCGGTCGGTCTGGGCTCGAACCATAATATTGCGATTTTTTGATCGCCCAATATACCAATTAGGCTATTTGTAATCATTAATAAACTGTCAAAATTTACCTTCTTATTCTAACGATATTGAAGCAGTTTTTCATTGCCTAAAAACACGGACAAAAAGACATTTTCTAAAAATAAATCCTAGCTAGATAGATTTATTGCCCTTGAAACTCCCTGCGCACAAAATTTTATTAAAATCGTTGGAGCCGTTTCCGAGATTCTGATTATATATTTATATATACGGGGTGTCCGGTAATGAATGGATAACCTTGAAATGTCTTATAGTACAACTTATGGCCGTCCTGAAAAAAATACGAAAAATAATATATCACAAGTAGTACCTTTGATATATTTTTTTTAAAGAAAAGTCGATTCTTTTCTATCTTATTTTACTGTCTTGAACACTATGACCAAAAATGAATGATTTCTGTTGGTTTTTTGTTATATTATTATTATACACTAACTGTGCTTATAGGTAAAATGTAAACAATATGTATAGCTTTTGCAGTTTTTATTTAAAAAATTCGCAAATCAATTTATTTCTGAAAAACATGCAAAAAATATTATTTAAGCGAAGTTCAAACCTCTTGGGTATGAAAAAAATGTATGAATGTATGGGTTACCAATAATTTTACAATAATATCGGTTTCATGTAGATTTTGCAATGGTATAATTCATAAATGTATCGTCCATAAATAGTGACTTATTGCCATTAATGTAGAAAAGGAGAAAATTTGACTAAGTAACAAAATTTGTAATATGGGGACATTTTTAAATTGAATTGTCCCTGATCATTGGGAATTAATAAAAACACATCAGGAGTTGATCATACATGAAAACAGCTATTTTTAAACAAATTGAAACCAAACTAAGTATTAGAAATTAACTTATTTAAATGTATTAAAATAACCAATTTAAATCTTGAAATGGTTACTTTACTAGCGTGAAATGGGTCGTGTGACCTTCATATTTGCTACCTGCTGCCTTTTGTGTTAGACAAAGAGAGTTCTGAATTGGGTAAGTGGGAGAGAGAAGAGCTAAACGTAAAAGAGAACTTAGTGCGTCACACGACCTGCTCGACTTCGCATGTATTTATTTTGTCTCCTTTGCAATTATTTAAATCAGTGTTAAAACGACCACTTGGCTATTTTACTGGACTATTTGTTTTTCTTATTGATTTGGACTTGTTTTGCGTTTGGTGATATTTGCGACGATTTGGCTTGTTTCTGGACTAAACTGGACTTTTGTGTACCTATCAAAATGCCACGTCATCAGTACACGGCACAAGAATATGCAAACATGCATTTTATTTATGGAGAATGCAGAGGCAACGCAAATGCAGCCGCAGCTCTTTATAGGGAGAGGTACCCTAATGCTCGCCACCCAGACTGGCGTGTATTTATAAGAGTCCACGGTTGTTACTCTGAAGGAAGAATGCCGGGTAGTGGTGTCGGTGGTGCTAGCGCTGGAAGAATCGCTCGTCCTGATGTAGAAGACGTGGTGCTTGAGGATATTGAAAACGATCCTTCAACCTCTACGCGAGCAATAGCTCGACGCACAGGTATCGGAAAATCGACCGTACACGATATTTTAAAGAAAAACGAATTCCACCCTTACCACGTTACACGCGTGCAAACACTCCAACCAAGAGATTATCTCTCAAGAGTGCGTTTTTGCCGGCAAATGCTGGCAAAGATGGAAGAAGACCCGCAATTTTTTAATAAAATTTTGTGGAGCGATGAGTCAACGCTTAAAAGAGACGGTTACTTAAATTTACACAATTTACCTTCTGTGTACTAAATACCGGGAATTTGTCAATAAAACAAAAAATACAAATTATTCATCTAAATTTATTTTATCGCCTTCAAAGGAGGCCCCATCGCTTGCAATACAACGTCTCCAACGCTTCACCCAGTCTTCCATACATTTTTCATAGGCTATTTGCGGTATGGCCTTTAGCTCATTCAGCGATTTTTTTGTTATGGCTTCTATCGACTCAAAACGTTTTCCTCGAAGTGGTAATTTTAACTTGGGAAATAAAAAAAGTCAGACGGAGCCATATCAGGTGAACACGGTGCTTTGTCGAGAACTTTTGTTGAATTTTTTGCTAAAAACTCTTTCACTATAATGGCTGTGTGTGATGGTGAATTATCATGGTGCAGCATCCATGAGTTGTGTTGCCACAAATCTGGACGTTTTCGGCGGATACTCTCACGCAAACGCTTCATGACGCCTAAATAATATTCTTTATTCACTGTTTCTCCCTTTGGAAGGAATTCGGAGTGAACCACACCACGGTAGTAAAAAAAAACTGTCAGCATCACCTTGATTTTGGAGCGACTTTGCCGTGATTTTTTTGGGTTTTGGCTCGTTTTCGAGACGCCATTCTGAAGACTGTTGGCTTGTTTGCATGTCGTACTCATAAACCCATGTCTCGTCGCCAGTTATTATACGTTTCATAAAGGTCGGATCCGTAGAAGCTCGGGAAACCATGTCTTCAGCGACATGCTTTCGCTCCGCTCTTTGAACAAAATTGAGCTCTTTTGGAACTAGTCGAGCGGCGACGCGTTTCATGCCTAAAATGTCAATGAGAATGTTGTGGACGGACTTAAAAGATATGTTCACCTCACTAGCCAACTCTCTCAGACTCATACGTCGATTTTCGAGCACTAGCTTCTCGATTTTGTCGATGTTTTCTTTGGTCGTAGCGGTTGAAGGTCTACCAGAACGAGGCAAGTCTACTACTACTTCTCGGCCTTCTTTAAAAGCCTTATACCATTCATAAGCCCTTGTTTTCGATATACACGATTCACCGTAGGTATTTCGCAACATTTTTAGTGATTCACCACATGAAATATCATTCGAAACACAAAATTTAAGGCACACTCTTTGTTCAACAATATTTTCCATTGTAAAAATCGCCGAGAAATCAAAACTATGACCAACAAAAAGTGTAGTTTAAAACAAATTAAATGACAGATCCCGCTCAAACTATGCGCGCTAAATCAGTACAGTGTTACCAACATGCAGTAAAAAAATTAGAACGACCTCTTTTACGCGGGTCTTTTTATTGACATATTCCTGATAGTTTTTACACAGAGTAGTACATAGTTGGGAACTAGAAAATCCCCATCTTATGCGTGAAGACAGGTCACAATACCAATTTAAAATAAATTATTGGACCGGAATATTAAATGGTATGATAATTGGCCCATTTGAATTACCGGGGAATTTAACGGGGCAAAGTCATTTGGAGTTTCTTCAAAATGATCTCCCCAATTTATTACAAGAGGTTCCCGAGGAGCTGAGGGAATCGTATTGGCTGCAAAATGACGGTTGTCCTGCGCATTATGTTGTTCCGGTTCGTGCATATTTAAATAGCAGATACCCAAATAGATGGATCGGACGTCTAGGGCCAATTTTGTGGCCTCTACGTTCACCGGATCTAAATTCATTGGATTTTTTTTACTGGGGCTGTCTGAAAGAGGAAGTATACTGTAAGCCCGTGCGGTCTTTGGACGAACTACGCAGTCGTGTCAGAGAAGCCGCATCAAAAATATGCGAGCGACGGTACACTAGACTGCTCAGAAGACCATTTATCCGAAGATGTAGGGCATGCATAAGAGTGTCAGGCAAACAATTTGAACATTTGTTGTAAATTAACGAAAAATAAAATATTTTAATTTTAAATGTTGTTTTTTATTAATCCCCAATGATCAGACACAATTCAATTTAATAAATGTTCCCATATTACTAATTTTGTTACTTAGTCAAATTTTCTCCTTTTCTACATTAATGGCAATAAGTCACTATTTATGGAAGATACATTTATGAATTATACCATTATAAAATCTACACAAAACAGACATTATTGTAAAATTATTGGTCACCCATACATTCATACATTTCTTTCATACCCAAGAGGTTTGAACTTCGCTTAAATAATATTTTTTGCATGTTTTTCAGAAATAAATTAATTTGCGAATTTTTTAAATAAAAGCTGCAAAAGCTATTCATACAGTTTACATTTTACCTATAAGCACAGTTAGTGTATAATAATAAAACAACAGAAAAACCAATAGAAATCATTCATTTTTGGTCATAGTGTTCAACACAGTAAAATAAGATAGAAAAGAATCGACTTTTCTTTAAAAAATATATCAAAGGTACTACTTGTGATATATTATTTTTCCTATTTTTTTCAGAACGGCCATAAGTTATAATATAAGACATTTCAAGGTTATCCATTCATTACCGGACACCCGATATACATGAATTGCTCGTTTAAAGGTATAGGATATGAAAAAGACAATAATATATAAATTATTGGTTGTTGTTATTATTATTCATTATAATCGAAATGAATCTTGTCTTTAGTTTATAATTGTCATTTAAAATAAGCAAATTTGGAGTTTTTACATTTTTTTTACACCGAATAATTGATTTTTCGTCAAAACATCAACTTTGGGACTTATTTTTCCATTCCGTTTTGAATTAGCAGAAATTTTTAAACCTTCAACTATAGAAATGAAATTAATAATGAATTAAAACTGCAAAAGGCAGGTAATAATGGGTGTAAAAATTGTTGAGCGTAAATTTTGAAAACTTTTACTACAAATTTCAAGAAAATTCTACAAAATCAGCCAAATTACTAATAAATGAATGCAAGCATAGCAGCAGTAGTGATCTAAAGTTAAATTATCTATGATAATAATTTTACTTTAGACGACTCGTGATTTTAACTTTTAACTTATTTTTACGTGATAGAGCCATGCTGCAGCTATATTATGATTGTAACGTGAATGGGCAAGAACCAAACTCTCACAGAATACCAGCGTAAAATAGCAGCTCAATGTCTATGTGTTTCGTATGGTGGTGAGTGTGGAGAATCAGAGTCCATTTTTGCTGGAAATGAAATATTCTATCTTATTTCTCAGGAGTGACGATGCTTCTGCATATTGGAGTTGAGTTATATAGTGAAGTTCTGTATATGTCTTTGGGCCACAGCATCCACTTACCATCAGTCGGAGTTTATGCCCGTTTGTTATCCTTATTTTATAAAGTAATATCTGTCAAATTATAATCAGCCCTATGACGAAAAATTTGTACAATATTTGTTTTTACATCATATAGGGAATGTCACTACTGCGCGAAACACTCACTATTTTTCAATATTAGTGTATAATATTAATATTCTTTTCCTCTGATTCCACTTTCTATTATTTTTCTAAATATTTATAAATTGTCTATAAAAAATAAAAAGTAATAAGTAAATAAATTAATATTCATATTAGAAAAATTGGAGGATGAATTTTTTAAATTTGTTTTAGTTTTTCCCGTAAATTTTACTTAATGCAAACACTTAAGTGTTTTCTAACTTAAAATAAATGAATAAAATACTATGCAACAATTATTTCACGGGATAAACAATAAGAATGTAAACAAAGGTCCAAGTAAAATTTGATATATTCACCACCGCTCTCTCTTTGAAAGTAATAAATCTAAATCCAAAATGTTCTGTGGCATTTATTTTCTGGGTGTGAATGCCTGATTGCTATCACCTAGACAAATAAGACGTTTCGTGTCAAGCAAATAAAACAACAAATTGAACAAATACCGTGGCTTGCCTTTACCCATTCACTGCGTTGAATTGTTTGAAATAAATGTATTCTGTTTTCTACTCTCTTTTCAAACATTTTTAATTAAATGATAATTGACCTAGTATTTTCACAATAAATTTATTACTGATTACCAAATTTTATTGCTTCAGAGAGAAGAACAATACTTTTTAAAAACGAAACATACTATGGTCCGGTGCTGCGGCATGCTGTGGACCCTGACGAGATTTTAACAACAATCATACTAATTAGTCTCCTGTATGCTCCACAGCACTAACAGGAAATTCGACAACCGATATTTCATTTTTAAGGTGTTAAAATAGGGAATAAAATGTTTAATTATAGTGCGATTGGGATATTCATTACTAGTCCACTCAAAAGGGGAAAATATTTTTACAAAAGGTAAAAGTCGACTTTAAAGGATTAGATATAGTTCCATAACTTCATATTCTGAAGTCGGGACATTGATCTGTGTTAGGGATTGAAGTTATTGTTAATCCCATAGGCCTAAGAACATTTCAAAGATTTTGAAAAAACAAATTCGTCAGCAAGTCCATGGTTTAGAGAAGACATTGTTCACGAAACATGCTAACATTATGTTGGCGTATAATAGCAGAACAATAATGTTGTTTGTCTATGTCAAATGACGAAAACCGCAGGCTCTGGTTTTCTTATATTTTTGACAAACGAACTTACAGTCCACCTGATGGTGAGTGGCAACTGCTTTCCATGGACGCCTGCAGCCAACATTAAACAAAGTTGGCTACAGATGGGTTAATTTGGCTGAAAATTTGCCTTTTCCGTTGAAATTTACTTTTAAATAGTACAAATAACCGCCCCCCGTATTCCCATATAGTTTGTTTTGTAAATTTTTACATTTAAATATAAAATTTTCATAGTTTTCATCTTTTTATAGTCTTAAATTCACCAAATTTTTAAACTTTTTTAAATTTTCGTTTATCTCGTTCTTTTTGCTCCTGTTAGGTCCGTATTGTGTAGAAACTACCATCTGCACACTAATTTCCTTCAGAAAACACACGAAATACGAAAAAAACACTACTTACCTAAACCGAGGTATAGTGGTGGATCCCTACAACTGCATAAATTTAACTATATATTTGTTAATAACTTTCCCGAAAATTGGTATTTTAAGTTCAAATCTTCTGTAAATAGTGCAGTTGATTGCCCCTCGTATTATTTTATAGTTTTTTCAGTAAATTTTAGCCCCCATATAATTAATTTTTATATTTATATTCTCTTATTATCGTAAATTCGTAATTTTAAACATAAATTCATCTTTAATTTGGCTGAAAATTTGCCTTTTCCGTTGAAATTTACTTTTAAATAGTACAAATAACCGCCCCCCGTATTCCCATATAGTTTGTTTTGTAAATTTTTACATTTAAATATAAAATTTTCATAGTTTTCATCTTTTTATAGTCTTAAATTCACCAAATTTTTAAACTTTTTTAAATTTTCGTTTATCTCGTTCTTTTTGCTCCTGTTAGGTCCGTATTGTGTAGAAACTACCATCTGCACACTAATTTCCTTCAGAAAACACACGAAATACGAAAAAAACACTACTTACCTAAACCGAGGTATAGTGGTGGATCCCTACAACTGCATAAATTTAACTATATATTTGTTAATAACTTTCCCGAAAATTGGTATTTTAAGTTCAAATCTTCTGTAAATAGTGCAGTTGATTGCCCCTCGTATTATTTTATAGTTTTTTCAGTAAATTTTAGCCCCCATATAATTAATTTTTATATTTATATTCTCTTATTATCGTAAATTCGTAATTTTAAACATAAATTCATCTTTAATTTGGCTGAAAATTTGCCTTTTCCGTTGAAATTTACTTTTAAATAGTACAAATAACCGCCCCCCGTATTCCCATATAGTTTGTTTTGTAAATTTTTACATTTAAATATAAAATTTTCATAGTTTTCATCTTTTTATAGTCTTAAATTCACCAAATTTTTAAACTTTTTTAAATTTTCGTTTATCTCGTTCTTTTTGCTCCTGTTAGGTCCGTATTGTGTAAAAACTACCATCTGCACACTAATTTCCTTCAGAAAACACACGAAATACGAAAAAAACACTACTTACCTAAACCGAGGTATAGTGGTGGATCCCTACAACTGCATAAATTTAACTATATATTTGTTAATAACTTTCCCGAAAATTGGTATTTTAAGTTCAAATCTTCATTAAATAGTGCAGTTGATTGCCCCTCGTATTATTTTATAGTTTTTTCAGTAAATTTTAGCCCCCATATAATTAATTTTTATATTTATATTCTCTTATTATCGTAAATTCGTAATTTTAAACATAAATTCATCTTTAATTTGGCTGAAAATTTGCCTTTTCCGTTGAAATTTACTTTTAAATAGTACAAATAACCGCCCCCCGTATTCCCATATAGTTTGTTTTGTAAATTTTTACATTTAAATATAAAATTTTCATAGTTTTCATCTTTTTATAGTCTTAAATTCACCAAATTTTTAAACTTTTTTAAATTTTCGTTTATCTCGTTCTTTTTGCTCCTGTTAGGTCCGTATTGTGTAGAAACTACCATCTGCACACTAATTTCCTTCAGAAAACACACGAAATACGAAAAAAACACTACTTACCTAAACCGAGGTATAGTGGTGGATCCCTACAACTGCATAAATTTAACTATATATTTGTTAATAACTTTCCCGAAAATTGGTATTTTAAGTTCAAATCTTCTGTAAATAGTGCAGTTGATTGCCCCTCGTATTATTTTATAGTTTTTTCAGTAAATTTTAGCCCCCATATAATTAATTTTTATATTTATATTCTCTTATTATCGTAAATTCGTAATTTTAAACATAAATTCATCTTTAATTTGGCTGAAAATTTGCCTTTTCCGTTGAAATTTACTTTTAAATAGTACAAATAACCGCCCCCCGTATTCCCATATAGTTTGTTTTGTAAATTTTTACATTTAAATATAAAATTTTCATAGTTTTCATCTTTTTATAGTCTTAAATTCACCAAATTTTTAAACTTTTTTAAATTTTCGTTTATCTCGTTCTTTTTGCTCCTGTTAGGTCCGTATTGTGTAGAAACTACCATCTGCACACTAATTTCCTTCAGAAAACACACGAAATACGAAAAAAACACTACTTACCTAAACCGAGGTATAGTGGTGGATCCCTACAACTGCATAAATTTAACTATATATTTGTTAATAACTTTCCCGAAAATTGGTATTTTAAGTTCAAATCTTCTGTAAATAGTGCAGTTGATTGCCCCTCGTATTATTTTATAGTTTTTTCAGTAAATTTTAGCCCCCATATAATTAATTTTTATATTTATATTCTCTTATTATCGTAAATTCGTAATTTTAAACATAAATTCATCTTTAATTTGGCTGAAAATTTGCCTTTTCCGTTGAAATTTACTTTTAAATAGTACAAATAACCGCCCCCCGTATTCCCATATAGTTTGTTTTGTAAATTTTTACATTTAAATATAAAATTTTCATAGTTTTCATCTTTTTATAGTCTTAAATTCGCCAAATTTTTAAACTTTTTTAAATTTTCGTTTATCTCGTTCTTTTTGCTCCTGTTAGGTCCGTATTGTGTAGAAACTACCATCTGCACACTAATTTCCTTCAGAAAACACACGAAATACGAAAAAAACACTACTTACCTAAACCGAGGTATAGTGGTGGATCCCTACAACTGCATAAATTTAACTATATATTTGTTAATAACTTTCCCGAAAATTGGTATTTTAAGTTCAAATCTTCTGTAAATAGTGCAGTTGATTGCCCCTCGTATTATTTTATAGTTTTTTCAGTAAATTTTAGCCCCCATATAATTAATTTTTATATTTATATTCTCTTATTATCGTAAATTCGTAATTTTAAACATAAATTCATCTTTAATTTGGCTGAAAATTTGCCTTTTCCGTTGAAATTTACTTTTAAATAGTACAAATAACCGCCCCCCGTATTCCCATATAGTTTGTTTTGTAAATTTTTACATTTAAATATAAAATTTTCATAGTTTTCATCTTTTTATAGTCTTAAATTCACCAAATTTTTAAACTTTTTTAAATTTTCGTTTATCTCGTTCTTTTTGCTCCTGTTAGGTCCGTATTGTGTAGAAACTACCATCTGCACACTAATTTCCTTCAGAAAACACACGAAATACGAAAAAAACACTACTTACCTAAACCGAGGTATAGTGGTGGATCCCTACAACTGCATAAATTTAACTATATATTTGTTAATAACTTTCCCGAAAATTGGTATTTTAAGTTCAAATCTTCTGTAAATAGTGCAGTTGATTGCCCCTCGTATTATTTTATAGTTTTTTCAGTAAATTTTAGCCCCCATATAATTAATTTTTATATTTATATTCTCTTATTATCGTAAATTCGTAATTTTAAACATAAATTCATCTTTAATTTGGCTGAAAATTTGCCTTTTCCGTTGAAATTTACTTTTAAATAGTACAAATAACCGCCCCCCGTATTCCCATATAGTTTGTTTTGTAAATTTTTACATTTAAATATAAAATTTTCATAGTTTTCATCTTTTTATAGTCTTAAATTCACCAAATTTTTAAACTTTTTTAAATTTTCGTTTATCTCGTTCTTTTTGCTCCTGTTAGGTCCGTATTGTGTAGAAACTACCATCTGCACACTAATTTCCTTCAGAAAACACACGAAATACGAAAAAAACACTACTTACCTAAACCGAGGTATAGTGGTGGATCCCTACAACTGCATAAATTTAACTATATATTTGTTAATAACTTTCCCGAAAATTGGTATTTTAAGTTCAAATCTTCTGTAAATAGTGCAGTTGATTGCCCCTCGTATTATTTTATAGTTTTTTCAGTAAATTTTAGCCCCCATATAATTAATTTTTATATTTATATTCTCTTATTATCGTAAATTCGTAATTTTAAACATAAATTCATCTTTAATTTGGCTGAAAATTTGCCTTTTCCGTTGAAATTTACTTTTAAATAGTACAAATAACCGCCCCCCGTATTCCCATATAGTTTGTTTTGTAAATTTTTACATTTAAATATAAAATTTTCATAGTTTTCATCTTTTTATAGTCTTAAATTCACCAAATTTTTAAACTTTTTTAAATTTTCGTTTATCTCGTTCTTTTTGCTCCTGTTAGGTCCGTATTGTGTAGAAACTACCATCTGCACACTAATTTCCTTCAGAAAACACACGAAATACGAAAAAAACACTACTTACCTAAACCGAGGTATAGTGGTGGATCCCTACAACTGCATAAATTTAACTATATATTTGTTAATAACTTTCCCGAAAATTGGTATTTTAAGTTCAAATCTTCTGTAAATAGTGCAGTTGATTGCCCCTCGTATTATTTTATAGTTTTTTCAGTAAATTTTAGCCCCCATATAATTAATTTTTATATTTATATTCTCTTATTATCGTAAATTCGTAATTTTAAACATAAATTCATCTTTAATTTGGCTGAAAATTTGCCTTTTCCGTTGAAATTTACTTTTAAATAGTACAAATAACCGCCCCCCGTATTCCCATATAGTTTGTTTTGTAAATTTTTACATTTAAATATAAAATTTTCATAGTTTTCATCTTTTTATAGTCTTAAATTCACCAAATTTTTAAACTTTTTTAAATTTTCGTTTATCTCGTTTTTTTTGCTCCTGTTAGGTCCGTATTGTGTAGAAACTACCATCTGCACACTAATTTCCTTCAGAAAACACACGAAATACGAAAAAAACACTACTTACCTAAACCGAGGTATAGTGGTGGATCCCTACAACTGCATAAATTTAACTATATATTTGTTAATAACTTTCCCGAAAATTGGTATTTTAAGTTCAAATCTTCTGTAAATAGTGCAGTTGATTGCCCCTCGTATTATTTTATAGTTTTTTCAGTAAATTTTAGCCCCCATATAATTAATTTTTATATTTATATTCTCTTATTATCGTAAATTCGTAATTTTAAACATAAATTCATCTTTAATTTGGCTGAAAATTTGCCTTTTCCGTTGAAATTTACTTTTAAATAGTACAAATAACCGCCCCCCGTATTCCCATATAGTTTGTTTTGTAAATTTTTACATTTAAATATAAAATTTTCATAGTTTTCATCTTTTTATAGTCTTAAATTCACCAAATTTTTAAACTTTTTTAAATTTTCGTTTATCTCGTTCTTTTTGCTCCTGTTAGGTCCGTATTGTGTAGAAACTACCATCTGCACACTAATTTCCTTCAGAAAACACACGAAATACGAAAAAAACACTACTTACCTAAACCGAGGTATAGTGGTGGATCCCTACAACTGCATAAATTTAACTATATATTTGTTAATAACTTTCCCGAAAATTGGTATTTTAAGTTCAAATCTTCTGTAAATAGTGCAGTTGATTGCCCCTCGTATTATTTTATAGTTTTTTCAGTAAATTTTAGCCCCCATATAATTAATTTTTATATTTATATTCTCTTATTATCGTAAATTCGTAATTTTAAACATAAATTCATCTTTAATTTGGCTGAAAATTTGCCTTTTCCGTTGAAATTTACTTTTAAATAGTACAAATAACCGCCCCCCGTATTCCCATATAGTTTGTTTTGTAAATTTTTACATTTAAATATAAAATTTTCATAGTTTTCATCTTTTTATAGTCTTAAATTCACCAAATTTTTAAACTTTTTTAAATTTTCGTTTATCTCGTTCTTTTTGCTCCTGTTAGGTCCGTATTGTGTAGAAACTACCATCTGCACACTAATTTCCTTCAGAAAACACACGAAATACGAAAAAAACACTACTTACCTAAACCGAGGTATAGTGGTGGATCCCTACAACTGCATAAATTTAACTATATATTTGTTAATAACTTTCCCGAAAATTGGTATTTTAAGTTCAAATCTTCTGTAAATAGTGCAGTTGATTGCCCCTCGTATTATTTTATAGTTTTTTCAGTAAATTTTAGCCCCCATATAATTAATTTTTATATTTATATTCTCTTATTATCGTAAATTCGTAATTTTAAACATAAATTCATCTTTAATTTGGCTGAAAATTTGCCTTTTCCGTTGAAATTTACTTTTAAATAGTACAAATAACCGCCCCCCGTATTCCCATATAGTTTGTTTTGTAAATTTTTACATTTAAATATAAAATTTTCATAGTTTTCATCTTTTTATAGTCTTAAATTCACCAAATTTTTAAACTTTTTTAAATTTTCGTTTATCTCGTTCTTTTTGCTCCTGTTAGGTCCGTATTGTGTAGAAACTACCATCTGCACACTAATTTCCTTCAGAAAACACACGAAATACGAAAAAAACACTACTTACCTAAACCGAGGTATAGTGGTGGATCCCTACAACTGCATAAATTTAACTATATATTTGTTAATAACTTTCCCGAAAATTGGTATTTTAAGTTCAAATCTTCTGTAAATAGTGCAGTTGATTGCCCCTCGTATTATTTTATAGTTTTTTCAGTAAATTTTAGCCCCCATATAATTAATTTTTATATTTATATTCTCTTATTATCGTAAATTCGTAATTTTAAACATAAATTCATCTTTAATTTGGCTGAAAATTTGCCTTTTCCGTTGAAATTTACTTTTAAATAGTACAAATAACCGCCCCCCGTATTCCCATATAGTTTGTTTTGTAAATTTTTACATTTAAATATAAAATTTTCATAGTTTTCATCTTTTTATAGTCTTAAATTCACCAAATTTTTAAACTTTTTTAAATTTTCGTTTATCTCGTTTTTTTTGCTCCTGTTAGGTCCGTATTGTGTAGAAACTACCATCTGCACACTAATTTCCTTCAGAAAACACACGAAATACGAAAAAAACACTACTTACCTAAACCGAGGTATAGTGGTGGATCCCTACAACTGCATAAATTTAACTATATATTTGTTAATAACTTTCCCGAAAATTGGTATTTTAAGTTCAAATCTTCTGTAAATAGTGCAGTTGATTGCCCCTCGTATTATTTTATAGTTTTTTCAGTTAATTATAGCCCCCATATAATTAATTTTTATATTTATATTCTCTTATTATCGTAAATTCGTAATTTTAAACATAAATTCATCTTTAATTTGGCTGAAAATTTGCCTTTTCCGTTGAAATTTACTTTTAAATAGTACAAATAACCGCCCCCCGTATTCCCATATAGTTTGTTTTGTAAATTTTTACATTTAAATATAAAATTTTCATAGTTTTCATCTTTTTATAGTCTTAAATTCACCAAATTTTTAAACTTTTTTAAATTTTCGTTTATCTCGTTCTTTTTGCTCCTGTTAGGTCCGTATTGTGTAGAAACTACCATCTGCACACTAATTTCCTTCAGAAAACACACGAAATACGAAAAAAACACTACTTACCTAAACCGAGGTATAGTGGTGGATCCCTACAACTGCATAAATTTAACTATATATTTGTTAATAACTTTCCCGAAAATTGGTATTTTAAGTTCAAATCTTCTGTAAATAGTGCAGTTGATTGCCCCTCGTATTATTTTGTAGTTTTTTCAGTAAATTTTAGCCCCCATATAATTAATTTTTATATTTATATTCTCTTATTATCGTAAATTCGTAATTTTAAACATAAATTCATCTTTAATTTGGCTGAAAATTTGCCTTTTCCGTTGAAATTTACTTTTAAATAGTACAAATAACCGCCCCCCGTATTCCCATATAGTTTGTTTTGTAAATTTTTACATATAAATATAAAATTTTCATAGTTTTCATCTTTTTATAGTCTTAAATTCACCAAATTTTTAAACTTTTTTAAATTTTCGTTTATCTCGTTCTTTTTGCTCCTGTTAGGTCCGTATTGTGTAGAAACTACCATCTGCACACTAATTTCCTTCAGAAAACACACGAAATACGAAAAAAACACTACTTACCTAAACCGAGGTATAGTGGTGGATCCCTACAACTGCATAAATTTAACTATATATTTGTTAATAACTTTCCCGAAAATTGGTATTTTAAGTTCAAATCTTCTGTAAATAGTGCAGTTGATTGCCCCTCGTATTATTTTATAGTTTTTTCAGTAAATTTTAGCCCCCATATAATTAATTTTTATATTTATATTCTCTTATTATCGTAAATTCGTAATTTTAAACATAAATTCATCTTTAATTTGGCTGAAAATTTGCCTTTTCCGTTGAAATTTACTTTTAAATAGTACAAATAACCGCCCCCCGTATTCCCATATAGTTTGTTTTGTAAATTTTTACATTTAAATATAAAATTTTCATAGTTTTCATCTTTTTATAGTCTTAAATTCACCAAATTTTTAAACTTTTTTAAATTTTCGTTTATCTCGTTTTTTTTGCTCCTGTTAGGTCCGTATTGTGTAGAAACTACCATCTGCACACTAATTTCCTTCAGAAAACACACGAAATACGAAAAAAACACTACTTACCTAAACCGAGGTATAGTGGTGGATCCCTACAACTGCATAAATTTAACTATATATTTGTTAATAACTTTCCCGAAAATTGGTATTTTAAGTTCAAATCTTCTGTAAATACCAGTTGATTGCCCCTCGTATTATTTTATAGTTTTTTCAGTAAATTTTAGCCCCCATATAATTAATTTTTATATTTATATTCTCTTATTATCGTAAATTCGTAATTTTAAACATAAATTCATCTTTAATTTGGCTGAAAATTTGCCTTTTCCGTTGAAATTTACTTTTAAATAGTACAAATAACCGCCCCCGTATTCCCATATAGTTTGTTTTGTAAATTTTTACATTTAAATATAAAATTTTCATAGTTTTCATCTTTTTATAGTCTTAAATTCACCAAATTTTTAAACTTTTTTAAATTTTCGTTTATCTCGTTTTTTTTGCTCCTGTTAGGTCCGTATTGTGTAGAAACTACCATCTGCACACTAATTTCCTTCAGAAAACACACGAAATACGAAAAAAACACTACTTACCTAAACCGAGGTATAGTGGTGGATCCCTACAACTGCATAAATTTAACTATATATTTGTTAATAACTTTCCCGAAAATTGGTATTTTAAGTTCAAATCTTCTGTAAATAGTGCAGTTGATTGCCCCTCGTATTATTTTATAGTTTTTTCAGTTAATTATAGCCCCCATATAATTAATTTTTATATTTATATTCTCTTATTATCGTAAATTCGTAATTTTAAACATAAATTCATCTTTAATTTGGCTGAAAATTTGCCTTTTCCGTTGAAATTTACTTTTAAATAGTACAAATAACCGCCCCCCGTATTCCCATATAGTTTGTTTTGTAAATTTTTACATTTAAATATAAAATTTTCATAGTTTTCATCTTTTTATAGTCTTAAATTCACCAAATTTTTAAACTTTTTTAAATTTTCGTTTATCTCGTTCTTTTTGCTCCTGTTAGGTCCGTATTGTGTAGAAACTACCATCTGCACACTAATTTCCTTCAGAAAACACACGAAATACGAAAAAAACACTACTTACCTAAACCGAGGTATAGTGGTGGATCCCTACAACTGCATAAATTTAACTATATATTTGTTAATAACTTTCCCGAAAATTGGTATTTTAAGTTCAAATCTTCTGTAAATAGTGCAGTTGATTGCCCCTCGTATTATTTTATAGTTTTTTCAGTAAATTTTAGCCCCCATATAATTAATTTTTACATTTATATTCTCTTATTATCGTAAATTCGTAATTTTAAACATAAATTCATCTTTAATTTGGCTGAAAATTTGCCTTTTCCGTTGAAATTTACTTTTAAATAGTACAAATAACCGCCCCCCGTATTCCCATATAGTTTGTTTTGTAAATTTTTACATATAAATATAAAATTTTCATAGTTTTCATCTTTTTATAGTCTTAAATTCACCAAATTTTTAAACTTTTTTAAATTTTCGTTTATCTCGTTCTTTTTGCTCCTGTTAGGTCCGTATTGTGTAGAAACTACCATCTGCACACTAATTTCCTTCAGAAAACACACGAAATACGAAAAAAACACTACTTACCTAAACCGAGGTATAGTGGTGGATCCCTACAACTGCATAAATTTAACTATATATTTGTTAATAACTTTCCCGAAAATTGGTATTTTAAGTTCAAATCTTCTGTAAATAGTGCAGTTGATTGCCCCTCGTATTATTTTATAGTTTTTTCAGTAAATTTTAGCCCCCATATAATTAATTTTTATATTTATATTCTCTTATTATCGTAAATTCGTAATTTTAAACATAAATTCATCTTTAATTTGGCTGAAAATTTGCCTTTTCCGTTGAAATTTACTTTTAAATAGTACAAATAACCGCCCCCCGTATTCCCATATAGTTTGTTTTGTAAATTTTTACATTTAAATATAAAATTTTCATAGTTTTCATCTTTTTATAGTCTTAAATTCACCAAATTTTTAAACTTTTTTAAATTTTCGTTTATCTCGTTTTTTTTGCTCCTGTTAGGTCCGTATTGTGTAGAAACTACCATCTGCACACTAATTTCCTTCAGAAAACACACGAAATACGAAAAAAACACTACTTACCTAAACCGAGGTATAGTGGTGGATCCCTACAACTGCATAAATTTAACTATATATTTGTTAATAACTTTCCCGAAAATTGGTATTTTAAGTTCAAATCTTCTGTAAATAGTGCAGTTGATTGCCCCTCGTATTATTTTATAGTTTTTTCAGTTAATTATAGCCCCCATATAATTAATTTTTATATTTATATTCTCTTATTATCGTAAATTCGTAATTTTAAACATAAATTCATCTTTAATTTGGCTGAAAATTTGCCTTTTCCGTTGAAATTTACTTTTAAATAGTACAAATAACCGCCCCCCGTATTCCCATATAGTTTGTTTTGTAAATTTTTACATTTAAATATAAAATTTTCATAGTTTTCATCTTTTTATAGTCTTAAATTCACCAAATTTTTAAACTTTTTTAAATTTTCGTTTATCTCGTTCTTTTTGCTCCTGTTAGGTCCGTATTGTGTAGAAACTACCATCTGCACACTAATTTCCTTCAGAAAACACACGAAATACGAAAAAAACACTACTTACCTAAACCGAGGTATAGTGGTGGATCCCTACAACTGCATAAATTTAACTATATATTTGTTAATAACTTTCCCGAAAATTGGTATTTTAAGTTCAAATCTTCTGTAAATAGTGCAGTTGATTGCCCCTCGTATTATTTTATAGTTTTTTCAGTTAATTATAGCCCCCATATAATTAATTTTTATATTTATATTCTCTTATTATCGTAAATTCGTAATTTTAAACATAAATTCATCTTTAATTTGGCTGAAAATTTGCCTTTTCCGTTGAAATTTACTTTTAAATAGTACAAATAACCGCCCCCCGTATTCCCATATAGTTTGTTTTGTAAATTTTTACATTTAAATATAAAATTTTCATAGTTTTCATCTTTTTATAGTCTTAAATTCACCAAATTTTTAAACTTTTTTAAATTTTCGTTTATCTCGTTCTTTTTGCTCCTGTTAGGTCCGTATTGTGTAGAAACTACCATCTGCACACTAATTTCCTTCAGAAAACACACGAAATACGAAAAAAACACTACTTACCTAAACCGAGGTATAGTGGTGGATCCCTACAACTGCATAAATTTAACTATATATTTGTTAATAACTTTCCCGAAAATTGGTATTTTAAGTTCAAATCTTCTGTAAATAGTGCAGTTGATTGCCCCTCGTATTATTTTATAGTTTTTTCAGTAAATTTTAGCCCCCATATAATTAATTTTTATATTTATATTCTCTTATTATCGTAAATTCGTAATTTTAAACATAAATTCATCTTTAATTTGGCTGAAAATTTGCCTTTTCCGTTGAAATTTACTTTTAAATAGTACAAATAACCGCCCCCCGTATTCCCATATAGTTTGTTTTGTAAATTTTTACATATAAATATAAAATTTTCATAGTTTTCATCTTTTTATAGTCTTAAATTCACCAAATTTTTAAACTTTTTTAAATTTTCGTTTATCTCGTTCTTTTTGCTCCTGTTAGGTCCGTATTGTGTAGAAACTACCATCTGCACACTAATTTCCTTCAGAAAACACACGAAATACGAAAAAAACACTACTTACCTAAACCGAGGTATAGTGGTGGATCCCTACAACTGCATAAATTTAACTATATATTTGTTAATAACTTTCCCGAAAATTGGTATTTTAAGTTCAAATCTTCTGTAAATAGTGCAGTTGATTGCCCCTCGTATTATTTTATAGTTTTTTCAGTAAATTTTAGCCCCCATATAATTAATTTTTATATTTATATTCTCTTATTATCGTAAATTCGTAATTTTAAACATAAATTCATCTTTAATTTGGCTGAAAATTTGCCTTTTCCGTTGAAATTTACTTTTAAATAGTACAAATAACCGCCCCCGTATTCCCATATAGTTTGTTTTGTAAATTTTTACATTTAAATATAAAATTTTCATAGTTTTCATCTTTTTATAGTCTTAAATTCACCAAATTTTTAAACTTTTTTAAATTTTCGTTTATCTCGTTTTTTTTGCTCCTGTTAGGTCCGTATTGTGTAGAAACTACCATCTGCACACTAATTTCCTTCAGAAAACACACGAAATACGAAAAAAACACTACTTACCTAAACCGAGGTATAGTGGTGGATCCCTACAACTGCATAAATTTAACTATATATTTGTTAATAACTTTCCCGAAAATTGGTATTTTAAGTTCAAATCTTCTGTAAATAGTGCAGTTGATTGCCCCTCGTATTATTTTATAGTTTTTTCAGTTAATTATAGCCCCCATATAATTAATTTTTATATTTATATTCTCTTATTATCGTAAATTCGTAATTTTAAACATAAATTCATCTTTAATTTGGCTGAAAATTTGCCTTTTCCGTTGAAATTTACTTTTAAATAGTACAAATAACCGCCCCCCGTATTCCCATATAGTTTGTTTTGTAAATTTTTACATTTAAATATAAAATTTTCATAGTTTTCATCTTTTTATAGTCTTAAATTCACCAAATTTTTAAACTTTTTTAAATTTTCGTTTATCTCGTTCTTTTTGCTCCTGTTAGGTCCGTATTGTGTAGAAACTACCATCTGCACACTAATTTCCTTCAGAAAACACACGAAATACGAAAAAAACACTACTTACCTAAACCGAGGTATAGTGGTGGATCCCTACAACTGCATAAATTTAACTATATATTTGTTAATAACTTTCCCGAAAATTGGTATTTTAAGTTCAAATCTTCTGTAAATAGTGCAGTTGATTGCCCCTCGTATTATTTTATAGTTTTTTCAGTAAATTTTAGCCCCCATATAATTAATTTTTATATTTATATTCTCTTATTATCGTAAATTCGTAATTTTAAACATAAATTCATCTTTAATTTGGCTGAAAATTTGCCTTTTCCGTTGAAATTTACTTTTAAATAGTACAAATAACCGCCCCCCGTATTCCCATATAGTTTGTTTTGTAAATTTTTACATTTAAATATAAAATTTTCATAGTTTTCATCTTTTTATAGTCTTAAATTCACCAAATTTTTAAACTTTTTTAAATTTTCGTTTATCTCGTTCTTTTTGCTCCTGTTAGGTCCGTATTGTGTAGAAACTACCATCTGCACACTAATTTCCTTCAGAAAACATACGAAATACGAAAAAAACACTACTTACCTAAACCGAGGTATAGTGGTGGATCCCTACAACTGCATAAATTTAACTATATATTTGTTAATAACTTTCCCGAAAATTGGTATTTTAAGTTCAAATCTTCTGTAAATAGTGCAGTTGATTGCCCCTCGTATTATTTTATAGTTTTTTCAGTAAATTTTAGCCCCCATATAATTAATTTTTATATTTATATTCTCTTATTATCGTAAATTCGTAATTTTAAACATAAATTCATCTTTAATTTGGCTGAAAATTTGCCTTTTCCGTTGAAATTTACTTTTAAATAGTACAAATAACCGCCCCCCGTATTCCCATATAGTTTGTTTTGTAAATTTTTACATTTAAATATAAAATTTTCATAGTTTTCATCTTTTTATAGTCTTAAATTCACCAAATTTTTAAACTTTTTTAAATTTTCGTTTATCTCGTTCTTTTTGCTCCTGTTAGGTCCGTATTGTGTAGAAACTACCATCTGCACACTAATTTCCTTCAGAAAACACACGAAATACGAAAAAAACACTACTTACCTAAACCGAGGTATAGTGGTGGATCCCTACAACTGCATAAATTTAACTATATATTTGTTAATAACTTTCCCGAAAATTGGTATTTTAAGTTCAAATCTTCTGTAAATAGTGCAGTTGATTGCCCCTCGTATTATTTTATAGTTTTTTCAGTAAATTTTAGCCCCCATATAATTAATTTTTATATTTATATTCTCTTATTATCGTAAATTCGTAATTTTAAACATAAATTCATCTTTAATTTGGCTGAAAATTTGCCTTTTCCGTTGAAATTTACTTTTAAATAGTACAAATAACCGCCCCCCGTATTCCCATATAGTTTGTTTTGTAAATTTTTACATTTAAATATAAAATTTTCATAGTTTTCATCTTTTTATAGTCTTAAATTCACCAAATTTTTAAACTTTTTTAAATTTTCGTTTATCTCGTTCTTTTTGCTCCTGTTAGGTCCGTATTGTGTAGAAACTACCATCTGCACACTAATTTCCTTCAGAAAACACACGAAATACGAAAAAAACACTACTTACCTAAACCGAGGTATAGTGGTGGATCCCTACAACTGCATAAATTTAACTATATATTTGTTAATAACTTTCCCGAAAATTGGTATTTTAAGTTCAAATCTTCTGTAAATAGTGCAGTTGATTGCCCCTCGTATTATTTTATAGTTTTTTCAGTAAATTTTAGCCCCCATATAATTAATTTTTATATTTATATTCTCTTATTATCGTAAATTCGTAATTTTAAACATAAATTCATCTTTAATTTGGCTGAAAATTTGCCTTTTCCGTTGAAATTTACTTTTAAATAGTACAAATAACCGCCCCCCGTATTCCCATATAGTTTGTTTTGTAAATTTTTACATTTAAATATAAAATTTTCATAGTTTTCATCTTTTTATAGTCTTAAATTCACCAAATTTTTAAACTTTTTTAAATTTTCGTTTATCTCGTTTTTTTTGCTCCTGTTAGGTCCGTATTGTGTAGAAACTACCATCTGCACACTAATTTCCTTCAGAAAACACACGAAATACGAAAAAAACACTACTTACCTAAACCGAGGTATAGTGGTGGATCCCTACAACTGCATAAATTTAACTATATATTTGTTAATAACTTTCCCGAAAATTGGTATTTTAAGTTCAAATCTTCTGTAAATAGTGCAGTTGATTGCCCCTCGTATTATTTTATAGTTTTTTCAGTAAATTTTAGCCCCCATATAATTAATTTTTACATTTATATTCTCTTATTATCGTAAATTCGTAATTTTAAACATAAATTCATCTTTAATTTGGCTGAAAATTTGCCTTTTCCGTTGAAATTTACTTTTAAATAGTACAAATAACCGCCCCCCGTATTCCCATATAGTTTGTTTTGTAAATTTTTACATATAAATATAAAATTTTCATAGTTTTCATCTTTTTATAGTCTTAAATTCACCAAATTTTTAAACTTTTTTAAATTTTCGTTTATCTCGTTCTTTTTGCTCCTGTTAGGTCCGTATTGTGTAGAAACTACCATCTGCACACTAATTTCCTTCAGAAAACACACGAAATACGAAAAAAACACTACTTACCTAAACCGAGGTATAGTGGTGGATCCCTACAACTGCATAAATTTAACTATATATTTGTTAATAACTTTCCCGAAAATTGGTATTTTAAGTTCAAATCTTCTGTAAATAGTGCAGTTGATTGCCCCTCGTATTATTTTATAGTTTTTTCAGTAAATTTTAGCCCCCATATAATTAATTTTTATATTTATATTCTCTTATTATCGTAAATTCGTAATTTTAAACATAAATTCATCTTTAATTTGGCTGAAAATTTGCCTTTTCCGTTGAAATTTACTTTTAAATAGTACAAATAACCGCCCCCCGTATTCCCATATAGTTTGTTTTGTAAATTTTTACATTTAAATATAAAATTTTCATAGTTTTCATCTTTTTATAGTCTTAAATTCACCAAATTTTTAAACTTTTTTAAATTTTCGTTTATCTCGTTTTTTTTGCTCCTGTTAGGTCCGTATTGTGTAGAAACTACCATCTGCACACTAATTTCCTTCAGAAAACACACGAAATACGAAAAAAACACTACTTACCTAAACCGAGGTATAGTGGTGGATCCCTACAACTGCATAAATTTAACTATATATTTGTTAATAACTTTCCCGAAAATTGGTATTTTAAGTTCAAATCTTCTGTAAATAGTGCAGTTGATTGCCCCTCGTATTATTTTATAGTTTTTTCAGTTAATTATAGCCCCCATATAATTAATTTTTATATTTATATTCTCTTATTATCGTAAATTCGTAATTTTAAACATAAATTCATCTTTAATTTGGCTGAAAATTTGCCTTTTCCGTTGAAATTTACTTTTAAATAGTACAAATAACCGCCCCCCGTATTCCCATATAGTTTGTTTTGTAAATTTTTACATTTAAATATAAAATTTTCATAGTTTTCATCTTTTTATAGTCTTAAATTCACCAAATTTTTAAACTTTTTTAAATTTTCGTTTATCTCGTTCTTTTTGCTCCTGTTAGGTCCGTATTGTGTAGAAACTACCATCTGCACACTAATTTCCTTCAGAAAACACACGAAATACGAAAAAAACACTACTTACCTAAACCGAGGTATAGTGGTGGATCCCTACAACTGCATAAATTTAACTATATATTTGTTAATAACTTTCCCGAAAATTGGTATTTTAAGTTCAAATCTTCTGTAAATAGTGCAGTTGATTGCCCCTCGTATTATTTTATAGTTTTTTCAGTTAATTATAGCCCCCATATAATTAATTTTTATATTTATATTCTCTTATTATCGTAAATTCGTAATTTTAAACATAAATTCATCTTTAATTTGGCTGAAAATTTGCCTTTTCCGTTGAAATTTACTTTTAAATAGTACAAATAACCGCCCCCCGTATTCCCATATAGTTTGTTTTGTAAATTTTTACATTTAAATATAAAATTTTCATAGTTTTCATCTTTTTATAGTCTTAAATTCACCAAATTTTTAAACTTTTTTAAATTTTCGTTTATCTCGTTCTTTTTGCTCCTGTTAGGTCCGTATTGTGTAGAAACTACCATCTGCACACTAATTTCCTTCAGAAAACACACGAAATACGAAAAAAACACTACTTACCTAAACCGAGGTATAGTGGTGGATCCCTACAACTGCATAAATTTAACTATATATTTGTTAATAACTTTCCCGAAAATTGGTATTTTAAGTTCAAATCTTCTGTAAATAGTGCAGTTGATTGCCCCTCGTATTATTTTATAGTTTTTTCAGTAAATTTTAGCCCCCATATAATTAATTTTTATATTTATATTCTCTTATTATCGTAAATTCGTAATTTTAAACATAAATTCATCTTTAATTTGGCTGAAAATTTGCCTTTTCCGTTGAAATTTACTTTTAAATAGTACAAATAACCGCCCCCCGTATTCCCATATAGTTTGTTTTGTAAATTTTTACATATAAATATAAAATTTTCATAGTTTTCATCTTTTTATAGTCTTAAATTCACCAAATTTTTAAACTTTTTTAAATTTTCGTTTATCTCGTTCTTTTTGCTCCTGTTAGGTCCGTATTGTGTAGAAACTACCATCTGCACACTAATTTCCTTCAGAAAACACACGAAATACGAAAAAAACACTACTTACCTAAACCGAGGTATAGTGGTGGATCCCTACAACTGCATAAATTTAACTATATATTTGTTAATAACTTTCCCGAAAATTGGTATTTTAAGTTCAAATCTTCTGTAAATAGTGCAGTTGATTGCCCCTCGTATTATTTTATAGTTTTTTCAGTAAATTTTAGCCCCCATATAATTAATTTTTATATTTATATTCTCTTATTATCGTAAATTCGTAATTTTAAACATAAATTCATCTTTAATTTGGCTGAAAATTTGCCTTTTCCGTTGAAATTTACTTTTAAATAGTACAAATAACCGCCCCCGTATTCCCATATAGTTTGTTTTGTAAATTTTTACATTTAAATATAAAATTTTCATAGTTTTCATCTTTTTATAGTCTTAAATTCACCAAATTTTTAAACTTTTTTAAATTTTCGTTTATCTCGTTTTTTTTGCTCCTGTTAGGTCCGTATTGTGTAGAAACTACCATCTGCACACTAATTTCCTTCAGAAAACACACGAAATACGAAAAAAACACTACTTACCTAAACCGAGGTATAGTGGTGGATCCCTACAACTGCATAAATTTAACTATATATTTGTTAATAACTTTCCCGAAAATTGGTATTTTAAGTTCAAATCTTCTGTAAATAGTGCAGTTGATTGCCCCTCGTATTATTTTATAGTTTTTTCAGTTAATTATAGCCCCCATATAATTAATTTTTATATTTATATTCTCTTATTATCGTAAATTCGTAATTTTAAACATAAATTCATCTTTAATTTGGCTGAAAATTTGCCTTTTCCGTTGAAATTTACTTTTAAATAGTACAAATAACCGCCCCCCGTATTCCCATATAGTTTGTTTTGTAAATTTTTACATTTAAATATAAAATTTTCATAGTTTTCATCTTTTTATAGTCTTAAATTCACCAAATTTTTAAACTTTTTTAAATTTTCGTTTATCTCGTTCTTTTTGCTCCTGTTAGGTCCGTATTGTGTAGAAACTACCATCTGCACACTAATTTCCTTCAGAAAACACACGAAATACGAAAAAAACACTACTTACCTAAACCGAGGTATAGTGGTGGATCCCTACAACTGCATAAATTTAACTATATATTTGTTAATAACTTTCCCGAAAATTGGTATTTTAAGTTCAAATCTTCTGTAAATAGTGCAGTTGATTGCCCCTCGTATTATTTTATAGTTTTTTCAGTTAATTATAGCCCCCATATAATTAATTTTTATATTTATATTCTCTTATTATCGTAAATTCGTAATTTTAAACATAAATTCATCTTTAATTTGGCTGAAAATTTGCCTTTTCCGTTGAAATTTACTTTTAAATAGTACAAATAACCGCCCCCCGTATTCCCATATAGTTTGTTTTGTAAATTTTTACATTTAAATATAAAATTTTCATAGTTTTCATCTTTTTATAGTCTTAAATTCACCAAATTTTTAAACTTTTTTAAATTTTCGTTTATCTCGTTCTTTTTGCTCCTGTTAGGTCCGTATTGTGTAGAAACTACCATCTGCACACTAATTTCCTTCAGAAAACACACGAAATACGAAAAAAACACTACTTACCTAAACCGAGGTATAGTGGTGGATCCCTACAACTGCATAAATTTAACTATATATTTGTTAATAACTTTCCCGAAAATTGGTATTTTAAGTTCAAATCTTCTGTAAATACCAGTTGATTGCCCCTCGTATTATTTTATAGTTTTTTCAGTAAATTTTAGCCCCCATATAATTAATTTTTATATTTATATTCTCTTATTATCGTAAATTCGTAATTTTAAACATAAATTCATCTTTAATTTGGCTGAAAATTTGCCTTTTCCGTTGAAATTTACTTTTAAATAGTACAAATAACCGCCCCCCGTATTCCCATATAGTTTGTTTTGTAAATTTTTACATTTAAATATAAAATTTTCATAGTTTTCATCTTTTTATAGTCTTAAATTCACCAAATTTTTAAACTTTTTTAAATTTTCGTTTATCTCGTTCTTTTTGCTCCTGTTAGGTCCGTATTGTGTAGAAACTACCATCTGCACACTAATTTCCTTCAGAAAACACACGAAATACGAAAAAAACACTACTTACCTAAACCGAGGTATAGTGGTGGATCCCTACAACTGCATAAATTTAACTATATATTTGTTAATAACTTTCCCGAAAATTGGTATTTTAAGTTCAAATCTTCTGTAAATAGTGCAGTTGATTGCCCCTCGTATTATTTTATAGTTTTTTCAGTTAATTATAGCCCCCATATAATTAATTTTTATATTTATATTCTCTTATTATCGTAAATTCGTAATTTTAAACATAAATTCATCTTTAATTTGGCTGAAAATTTGCCTTTTCCGTTGAAATTTACTTTTAAATAGTACAAATAACCGCCCCCCGTATTCCCATATAGTTTGTTTTGTAAATTTTTACATTTAAATATAAAATTTTCATAGTTTTCATCTTTTTATAGTCTTAAATTCACCAAATTTTTAAACTTTTTTAAATTTTCGTTTATCTCGTTCTTTTTGCTCCTGTTAGGTCCGTATTGTGTAGAAACTACCATCTGCACACTAATTTCCTTCAGAAAACACACGAAATACGAAAAAAACACTACTTACCTAAACCGAGGTATAGTGGTGGATCCCTACAACTGCATAAATTTAACTATATATTTGTTAATAACTTTCCCGAAAATTGGTATTTTAAGTTCAAATCTTCTGTAAATAGTGCAGTTGATTGCCCCTCGTATTATTTTATAGTTTTTTCAGTAAATTTTAGCCCCCATATAATTAATTTTTATATTTATATTCTCTTATTATCGTAAATTCGTAATTTTAAACATAAATTCATCTTTAATTTGGCTGAAAATTTGCCTTTTCCGTTGAAATTTACTTTTAAATAGTACAAATAACCGCCCCCCGTATTCCCATATAGTTTGTTTTGTAAATTTTTACATATAAATATAAAATTTTCATAGTTTTCATCTTTTTATAGTCTTAAATTCACCAAATTTTTAAACTTTTTTAAATTTTCGTTTATCTCGTTCTTTTTGCTCCTGTTAGGTCCGTATTGTGTAGAAACTACCATCTGCACACTAATTTCCTTCAGAAAACACACGAAATACGAAAAAAACACTACTTACCTAAACCGAGGTATAGTGGTGGATCCCTACAACTGCATAAATTTAACTATATATTTGTTAATAACTTTCCCGAAAATTGGTATTTTAAGTTCAAATCTTCTGTAAATACCAGTTGATTGCCCCTCGTATTATTTTATAGTTTTTTCAGTAAATTTTAGCCCCCATATAATTAATTTTTATATTTATATTCTCTTATTATCGTAAATTCGTAATTTTAAACATAAATTCATCTTTAATTTGGCTGAAAATTTGCCTTTTCCGTTGAAATTTACTTTTAAATAGTACAAATAACCGCCCCCGTATTCCCATATAGTTTGTTTTGTAAATTTTTACATTTAAATATAAAATTTTCATAGTTTTCATCTTTTTATAGTCTTAAATTCACCAAATTTTTAAACTTTTTTAAATTTTCGTTTATCTCGTTTTTTTTGCTCCTGTTAGGTCCGTATTGTGTAGAAACTACCATCTGCACACTAATTTCCTTCAGAAAACACACGAAATACGAAAAAAACACTACTTACCTAAACCGAGGTATAGTGGTGGATCCCTACAACTGCATAAATTTAACTATATATTTGTTAATAACTTTCCCGAAAATTGGTATTTTAAGTTCAAATCTTCTGTAAATAGTGCAGTTGATTGCCCCTCGTATTATTTTATAGTTTTTTCAGTTAATTATAGCCCCCATATAATTAATTTTTATATTTATATTCTCTTATTATCGTAAATTCGTAATTTTAAACATAAATTCATCTTTAATTTGGCTGAAAATTTGCCTTTTCCGTTGAAATTTACTTTTAAATAGTACAAATAACCGCCCCCCGTATTCCCATATAGTTTGTTTTGTAAATTTTTACATTTAAATATAAAATTTTCATAGTTTTCATCTTTTTATAGTCTTAAATTCACCAAATTTTTAAACTTTTTTAAATTTTCGTTTATCTCGTTCTTTTTGCTCCTGTTAGGTCCGTATTGTGTAGAAACTACCATCTGCACACTAATTTCCTTCAGAAAACACACGAAATACGAAAAAAACACTACTTACCTAAACCGAGGTATAGTGGTGGATCCCTACAACTGCATAAATTTAACTATATATTTGTTAATAACTTTCCCGAAAATTGGTATTTTAAGTTCAAATCTTCTGTAAATAGTGCAGTTGATTGCCCCTCGTATTATTTTATAGTTTTTTCAGTTAATTATAGCCCCCATATAATTAATTTTTATATTTATATTCTCTTATTATCGTAAATTCGTAATTTTAAACATAAATTCATCTTTAATTTGGCTGAAAATTTGCCTTTTCCGTTGAAATTTACTTTTAAATAGTACAAATAACCGCCCCCCGTATTCCCATATAGTTTGTTTTGTAAATTTTTACATTTAAATATAAAATTTTCATAGTTTTCATCTTTTTATAGTCTTAAATTCACCAAATTTTTAAACTTTTTTAAATTTTCGTTTATCTCGTTCTTTTTGCTCCTGTTAGGTCCGTATTGTGTAGAAACTACCATCTGCACACTAATTTCCTTCAGAAAACACACGAAATACGAAAAAAACACTACTTACCTAAACCGAGGTATAGTGGTGGATCCCTACAACTGCATAAATTTAACTATATATTTGTTAATAACTTTCCCGAAAATTGGTATTTTAAGTTCAAATCTTCTGTAAATACCAGTTGATTGCCCCTCGTATTATTTTATAGTTTTTTCAGTAAATTTTAGCCCCCATATAATTAATTTTTATATTTATATTCTCTTATTATCGTAAATTCGTAATTTTAAACATAAATTCATCTTTAATTTGGCTGAAAATTTGCCTTTTCCGTTGAAATTTACTTTTAAATAGTACAAATAACCGCCCCCCGTATTCCCATATAGTTTGTTTTGTAAATTTTTACATTTAAATATAAAATTTTCATAGTTTTCATCTTTTTATAGTCTTAAATTCACCAAATTTTTAAACTTTTTTAAATTTTCGTTTATCTCGTTCTTTTTGCTCCTGTTAGGTCCGTATTGTGTAGAAACTACCATCTGCACACTAATTTCCTTCAGAAAACACACGAAATACGAAAAAAACACTACTTACCTAAACCGAGGTATAGTGGTGGATCCCTACAACTGCATAAATTTAACTATATATTTGTTAATAACTTTCCCGAAAATTGGTATTTTAAGTTCAAATCTTCTGTAAATAGTGCAGTTGATTGCCCCTCGTATTATTTTATAGTTTTTTCAGTTAATTATAGCCCCCATATAATTAATTTTTATATTTATATTCTCTTATTATCGTAAATTCGTAATTTTAAACATAAATTCATCTTTAATTTGGCTGAAAATTTGCCTTTTCCGTTGAAATTTACTTTTAAATAGTACAAATAACCGCCCCCCGTATTCCCATATAGTTTGTTTTGTAAATTTTTACATTTAAATATAAAATTTTCATAGTTTTCATCTTTTTATAGTCTTAAATTCACCAAATTTTTAAACTTTTTTAAATTTTCGTTTATCTCGTTCTTTTTGCTCCTGTTAGGTCCGTATTGTGTAGAAACTACCATCTGCACACTAATTTCCTTCAGAAAACACACGAAATACGAAAAAAACACTACTTACCTAAACCGAGGTATAGTGGTGGATCCCTACAACTGCATAAATTTAACTATATATTTGTTAATAACTTTCCCGAAAATTGGTATTTTAAGTTCAAATCTTCTGTAAATAGTGCAGTTGATTGCCCCTCGTATTATTTTATAGTTTTTTCAGTAAATTTTAGCCCCCATATAATTAATTTTTATATTTATATTCTCTTATTATCGTAAATTCGTAATTTTAAACATAAATTCATCTTTAATTTGGCTGAAAATTTGCCTTTTCCGTTGAAATTTACTTTTAAATAGTACAAATAACCGCCCCCCGTATTCCCATATAGTTTGTTTTGTAAATTTTTACATATAAATATAAAATTTTCATAGTTTTCATCTTTTTATAGTCTTAAATTCACCAAATTTTTAAACTTTTTTAAATTTTCGTTTATCTCGTTCTTTTTGCTCCTGTTAGGTCCGTATTGTGTAGAAACTACCATCTGCACACTAATTTCCTTCAGAAAACACACGAAATACGAAAAAAACACTACTTACCTAAACCGAGGTATAGTGGTGGATCCCTACAACTGCATAAATTTAACTATATATTTGTTAATAACTTTCCCGAAAATTGGTATTTTAAGTTCAAATCTTCTGTAAATACCAGTTGATTGCCCCTCGTATTATTTTATAGTTTTTTCAGTAAATTTTAGCCCCCATATAATTAATTTTTATATTTATATTCTCTTATTATCGTAAATTCGTAATTTTAAACATAAATTCATCTTTAATTTGGCTGAAAATTTGCCTTTTCCGTTGAAATTTACTTTTAAATAGTACAAATAACCGCCCCCGTATTCCCATATAGTTTGTTTTGTAAATTTTTACATTTAAATATAAAATTTTCATAGTTTTCATCTTTTTATAGTCTTAAATTCACCAAATTTTTAAACTTTTTTAAATTTTCGTTTATCTCGTTTTTTTTGCTCCTGTTAGGTCCGTATTGTGTAGAAACTACCATCTGCACACTAATTTCCTTCAGAAAACACACGAAATACGAAAAAAACACTACTTACCTAAACCGAGGTATAGTGGTGGATCCCTACAACTGCATAAATTTAACTATATATTTGTTAATAACTTTCCCGAAAATTGGTATTTTAAGTTCAAATCTTCTGTAAATAGTGCAGTTGATTGCCCCTCGTATTATTTTATAGTTTTTTCAGTTAATTATAGCCCCCATATAATTAATTTTTATATTTATATTCTCTTATTATCGTAAATTCGTAATTTTAAACATAAATTCATCTTTAATTTGGCTGAAAATTTGCCTTTTCCGTTGAAATTTACTTTTAAATAGTACAAATAACCGCCCCCCGTATTCCCATATAGTTTGTTTTGTAAATTTTTACATTTAAATATAAAATTTTCATAGTTTTCATCTTTTTATAGTCTTAAATTCACCAAATTTTTAAACTTTTTTAAATTTTCGTTTATCTCGTTCTTTTTGCTCCTGTTAGGTCCGTATTGTGTAGAAACTACCATCTGCACACTAATTTCCTTCAGAAAACACACGAAATACGAAAAAAACACTACTTACCTAAACCGAGGTATAGTGGTGGATCCCTACAACTGCATAAATTTAACTATATATTTGTTAATAACTTTCCCGAAAATTGGTATTTTAAGTTCAAATCTTCTGTAAATAGTGCAGTTGATTGCCCCTCGTATTATTTTATAGTTTTTTCAGTTAATTATAGCCCCCATATAATTAATTTTTATATTTATATTCTCTTATTATCGTAAATTCGTAATTTTAAACATAAATTCATCTTTAATTTGGCTGAAAATTTGCCTTTTCCGTTGAAATTTACTTTTAAATAGTACAAATAACCGCCCCCCGTATTCCCATATAGTTTGTTTTGTAAATTTTTACATTTAAATATAAAATTTTCATAGTTTTCATCTTTTTATAGTCTTAAATTCACCAAATTTTTAAACTTTTTTAAATTTTCGTTTATCTCGTTCTTTTTGCTCCTGTTAGGTCCGTATTGTGTAGAAACTACCATCTGCACACTAATTTCCTTCAGAAAACACACGAAATACGAAAAAAACACTACTTACCTAAACCGAGGTATAGTGGTGGATCCCTACAACTGCATAAATTTAACTATATATTTGTTAATAACTTTCCCGAAAATTGGTATTTTAAGTTCAAATCTTCTGTAAATAGTGCAGTTGATTGCCCCTCGTATTATTTTATAGTTTTTTCAGTAAATTTTAGCCCCCATATAATTAATTTTTATATTTATATTCTCTTATTATCGTAAATTCGTAATTTTAAACATAAATTCATCTTTAATTTGGCTGAAAATTTGCCTTTTCCGTTGAAATTTACTTTTAAATAGTACAAATAACCGCCCCCCGTATTCCCATATAGTTTGTTTTGTAAATTTTTACATTTAAATATAAAATTTTCATAGTTTTCATCTTTTTATAGTCTTAAATTCACCAAATTTTTAAACTTTTTTAAATTTTCGTTTATCTCGTTTTTTTTGCTCCTGTTAGGTCCGTATTGTGTAGAAACTACCATCTGCACACTAATTTCCTTCAGAAAACACACGAAATACGAAAAAAACACTACTTACCTAAACCGAGGTATAGTGGTGGATCCCTACAACTGCATAAATTTAACTATATATTTGTTAATAACTTTCCCGAAAATTGGTATTTTAAGTTCAAATCTTCTGTAAATAGTGCAGTTGATTGCCCCTCGTATTATTTTATAGTTTTTTCAGTTAATTATAGCCCCCATATAATTAATTTTTATATTTATATTCTCTTATTATCGTAAATTCGTAATTTTAAACATAAATTCATCTTTAATTTGGCTGAAAATTTGCCTTTTCCGTTGAAATTTACTTTTAAATAGTACAAATAACCGCCCCCCGTATTCCCATATAGTTTGTTTTGTAAATTTTTACATTTAAATATAAAATTTTCATAGTTTTCATCTTTTTATAGTCTTAAATTCACCAAATTTTTAAACTTTTTTAAATTTTCGTTTATCTCGTTCTTTTTGCTCCTGTTAGGTCCGTATTGTGTAGAAACTACCATCTGCACACTAATTTCCTTCAGAAAACACACGAAATACGAAAAAAACACTACTTACCTAAACCGAGGTATAGTGGTGGATCCCTACAACTGCATAAATTTAACTATATATTTGTTAATAACTTTCCCGAAAATTGGTATTTTAAGTTCAAATCTTCTGTAAATAGTGCAGTTGATTGCCCCTCGTATTATTTTATAGTTTTTTCAGTAAATTTTAGCCCCCATATAATTAATTTTTATATTTATATTCTCTTATTATCGTAAATTCGTAATTTTAAACATAAATTCATCTTTAATTTGGCTGAAAATTTGCCTTTTCCGTTGAAATTTACTTTTAAATAGTACAAATAACCGCCCCCCGTATTCCCATATAGTTTGTTTTGTAAATTTTTACATTTAAATATAAAATTTTCATAGTTTTCATCTTTTTATAGTCTTAAATTCACCAAATTTTTAAACTTTTTTAAATTTTCGTTTATCTCGTTCTTTTTGCTCCTGTTAGGTCCGTATTGTGTAGAAACTACCATCTGCACACTAATTTCCTTCAGAAAACACACGAAATACGAAAAAAACACTACTTACCTAAACCGAGGTATAGTGGTGGATCCCTACAACTGCATAAATTTAACTATATATTTGTTAATAACTTTCCCGAAAATTGGTATTTTAAGTTCAAATCTTCTGTAAATAGTGCAGTTGATTGCCCCTCGTATTATTTTATAGTTTTTTCAGTTAATTATAGCCCCCATATAATTAATTTTTATATTTATATTCTCTTATTATCGTAAATTCGTAATTTTAAACATAAATTCATCTTTAATTTGGCTGAAAATTTGCCTTTTCCGTTGAAATTTACTTTTAAATAGTACAAATAACCGCCCCCCGTATTCCCATATAGTTTGTTTTGTAAATTTTTACATTTAAATATAAAATTTTCATAGTTTTCATCTTTTTATAGTCTTAAATTCACCAAATTTTTAAACTTTTTTAAATTTTCGTTTATCTCGTTCTTTTTGCTCCTGTTAGGTCCGTATTGTGTAGAAACTACCATCTGCACACTAATTTCCTTCAGAAAACACACGAAATACGAAAAAAACACTACTTACCTAAACCGAGGTATAGTGGTGGATCCCTACAACTGCATAAATTTAACTATATATTTGTTAATAACTTTCCCGAAAATTGGTATTTTAAGTTCAAATCTTCTGTAAATAGTGCAGTTGATTGCCCCTCGTATTATTTTATAGTTTTTTCAGTAAATTTTAGCCCCCATATAATTAATTTTTATATTTATATTCTCTTATTATCGTAAATTCGTAATTTTAAACATAAATTCATCTTTAATTTGGCTGAAAATTTGCCTTTTCCGTTGAAATTTACTTTTAAATAGTACAAATAACCGCCCCCCGTATTCCCATATAGTTTGTTTTGTAAATTTTTACATATAAATATAAAATTTTCATAGTTTTCATCTTTTTATAGTCTTAAATTCACCAAATTTTTAAACTTTTTTAAATTTTCGTTTATCTCGTTCTTTTTGCTCCTGTTAGGTCCGTATTGTGTAGAAACTACCATCTGCACACTAATTTCCTTCAGAAAACACACGAAATACGAAAAAAACACTACTTACCTAAACCGAGGTATAGTGGTGGATCCCTACAACTGCATAAATTTAACTATATATTTGTTAATAACTTTCCCGAAAATTGGTATTTTAAGTTCAAATCTTCTGTAAATAGTGCAGTTGATTGCCCCTCGTATTATTTTATAGTTTTTTCAGTAAATTTTAGCCCCCATATAATTAATTTTTATATTTATATTCTCTTATTATCGTAAATTCGTAATTTTAAACATAAATTCATCTTTAATTTGGCTGAAAATTTGCCTTTTCCGTTGAAATTTACTTTTAAATAGTACAAATAACCGCCCCCCGTATTCCCATATAGTTTGTTTTGTAAATTTTTACATTTAAATATAAAATTTTCATAGTTTTCATCTTTTTATAGTCTTAAATTCACCAAATTTTTAAACTTTTTTAAATTTTCGTTTATCTCGTTTTTTTTGCTCCTGTTAGGTCCGTATTGTGTAGAAACTACCATCTGCACACTAATTTCCTTCAGAAAACACACGAAATACGAAAAAAACACTACTTACCTAAACCGAGGTATAGTGGTGGATCCCTACAACTGCATAAATTTAACTATATATTTGTTAATAACTTTCCCGAAAATTGGTATTTTAAGTTCAAATCTTCTGTAAATACCAGTTGATTGCCCCTCGTATTATTTTATAGTTTTTTCAGTAAATTTTAGCCCCCATATAATTAATTTTTATATTTATATTCTCTTATTATCGTAAATTCGTAATTTTAAACATAAATTCATCTTTAATTTGGCTGAAAATTTGCCTTTTCCGTTGAAATTTACTTTTAAATAGTACAAATAACCGCCCCCGTATTCCCATATAGTTTGTTTTGTAAATTTTTACATTTAAATATAAAATTTTCATAGTTTTCATCTTTTTATAGTCTTAAATTCACCAAATTTTTAAACTTTTTTAAATTTTCGTTTATCTCGTTTTTTTTGCTCCTGTTAGGTCCGTATTGTGTAGAAACTACCATCTGCACACTAATTTCCTTCAGAAAACACACGAAATACGAAAAAAACACTACTTACCTAAACCGAGGTATAGTGGTGGATCCCTACAACTGCATAAATTTAACTATATATTTGTTAATAACTATCCCGAAAATTGGTATTTTAAGTTCAAATCTTCTGTAAATAGTGCAGTTGATTGCCCCTCGTATTATTTTATAGTTTTTTCAGTTAATTATAGCCCCCATATAATTAATTTTTATATTTATATTCTCTTATTATCGTAAATTCGTAATTTTAAACATAAATTCATCTTTAATTTGGCTGAAAATTTGCCTTTTCCGTTGAAATTTACTTTTAAATAGTACAAATAACCGCCCCCCGTATTCCCATATAGTTTGTTTTGTAAATTTTTACATTTAAATATAAAATTTTCATAGTTTTCATCTTTTTATAGTCTTAAATTCACCAAATTTTTAAACTTTTTTAAATTTTCGTTTATCTCGTTCTTTTTGCTCCTGTTAGGTCCGTATTGTGTAGAAACTACCATCTGCACACTAATTTCCTTCAGAAAACACACGAAATACGAAAAAAACACTACTTACCTAAACCGAGGTATAGTGGTGGATCCCTACAACTGCATAAATTTAACTATATATTTGTTAATAACTTTCCCGAAAATTGGTATTTTAAGTTCAAATCTTCTGTAAATAGTGCAGTTGATTGCCCCTCGTATTATTTTATAGTTTTTTCAGTTAATTATAGCCCCCATATAATTAATTTTTATATTTATATTCTCTTATTATCGTAAATTCGTAATTTTAAACATAAATTCATCTTTAATTTGGCTGAAAATTTGCCTTTTCCGTTGAAATTTACTTTTAAATAGTACAAATAACCGCCCCCCGTATTCCCATATAGTTTGTTTTGTAAATTTTTACATTTAAATATAAAATTTTCATAGTTTTCATCTTTTTATAGTCTTAAATTCACCAAATTTTTAAACTTTTTTAAATTTTCGTTTATCTCGTTCTTTTTGCTCCTGTTAGGTCCGTATTGTGTAGAAACTACCATCTGCACACTAATTTCCTTCAGAAAACACACGAAATACGAAAAAAACACTACTTACCTAAACCGAGGTATAGTGGTGGATCCCTACAACTGCATAAATTTAACTATATATTTGTTAATAACTTTCCCGAAAATTGGTATTTTAAGTTCAAATCTTCTGTAAATACCAGTTGATTGCCCCTCGTATTATTTTATAGTTTTTTCAGTAAATTTTAGCCCCCATATAATTAATTTTTATATTTATATTCTCTTATTATCGTAAATTCGTAATTTTAAACATAAATTCATCTTTAATTTGGCTGAAAATTTGCCTTTTCCGTTGAAATTTACTTTTAAATAGTACAAATAACCGCCCCCCGTATTCCCATATAGTTTGTTTTGTAAATTTTTACATTTAAATATAAAATTTTCATAGTTTTCATCTTTTTATAGTCTTAAATTCACCAAATTTTTAAACTTTTTTAAATTTTCGTTTATCTCGTTCTTTTTGCTCCTGTTAGGTCCGTATTGTGTAGAAACTACCATCTGCACACTAATTTCCTTCAGAAAACACACGAAATACGAAAAAAACACTACTTACCTAAACCGAGGTATAGTGGTGGATCCCTACAACTGCATAAATTTAACTATATATTTGTTAATAACTTTCCCGAAAATTGGTATTTTAAGTTCAAATCTTCTGTAAATAGTGCAGTTGATTGCCCCTCGTATTATTTTATAGTTTTTTCAGTTAATTATAGCCCCCATATAATTAATTTTTATATTTATATTCTCTTATTATCGTAAATTCGTAATTTTAAACATAAATTCATCTTTAATTTGGCTGAAAATTTGCCTTTTCCGTTGAAATTTACTTTTAAATAGTACAAATAACCGCCCCCCGTATTCCCATATAGTTTGTTTTGTAAATTTTTACATTTAAATATAAAATTTTCATAGTTTTCATCTTTTTATAGTCTTAAATTCACCAAATTTTTAAACTTTTTTAAATTTTCGTTTATCTCGTTCTTTTTGCTCCTGTTAGGTCCGTATTGTGTAGAAACTACCATCTGCACACTAATTTCCTTCAGAAAACACACGAAATACGAAAAAAACACTACTTACCTAAACCGAGGTATAGTGGTGGATCCCTACAACTGCATAAATTTAACTATATATTTGTTAATAACTTTCCCGAAAATTGGTATTTTAAGTTCAAATCTTCTGTAAATAGTGCAGTTGATTGCCCCTCGTATTATTTTATAGTTTTTTCAGTAAATTTTAGCCCCCATATAATTAATTTTTATATTTATATTCTCTTATTATCGTAAATTCGTAATTTTAAACATAAATTCATCTTTAATTTGGCTGAAAATTTGCCTTTTCCGTTGAAATTTACTTTTAAATAGTACAAATAACCGCCCCCCGTATTCCCATATAGTTTGTTTTGTAAATTTTTACATATAAATATAAAATTTTCATAGTTTTCATCTTTTTATAGTCTTAAATTCACCAAATTTTTAAACTTTTTTAAATTTTCGTTTATCTCGTTCTTTTTGCTCCTGTTAGGTCCGTATTGTGTAGAAACTACCATCTGCACACTAATTTCCTTCAGAAAACACACGAAATACGAAAAAAACACTACTTACCTAAACCGAGGTATAGTGGTGGATCCCTACAACTGCATAAATTTAACTATATATTTGTTAATAACTTTCCCGAAAATTGGTATTTTAAGTTCAAATCTTCTGTAAATACCAGTTGATTGCCCCTCGTATTATTTTATAGTTTTTTCAGTAAATTTTAGCCCCCATATAATTAATTTTTATATTTATATTCTCTTATTATCGTAAATTCGTAATTTTAAACATAAATTCATCTTTAATTTGGCTGAAAATTTGCCTTTTCCGTTGAAATTTACTTTTAAATAGTACAAATAACCGCCCCCGTATTCCCATATAGTTTGTTTTGTAAATTTTTACATTTAAATATAAAATTTTCATAGTTTTCATCTTTTTATAGTCTTAAATTCACCAAATTTTTAAACTTTTTTAAATTTTCGTTTATCTCGTTTTTTTTGCTCCTGTTAGGTCCGTATTGTGTAGAAACTACCATCTGCACACTAATTTCCTTCAGAAAACACACGAAATACGAAAAAAACACTACTTACCTAAACCGAGGTATAGTGGTGGATCCCTACAACTGCATAAATTTAACTATATATTTGTTAATAACTTTCCCGAAAATTGGTATTTTAAGTTCAAATCTTCTGTAAATAGTGCAGTTGATTGCCCCTCGTATTATTTTATAGTTTTTTCAGTTAATTATAGCCCCCATATAATTAATTTTTATATTTATATTCTCTTATTATCGTAAATTCGTAATTTTAAACATAAATTCATCTTTAATTTGGCTGAAAATTTGCCTTTTCCGTTGAAATTTACTTTTAAATAGTACAAATAACCGCCCCCCGTATTCCCATATAGTTTGTTTTGTAAATTTTTACATTTAAATATAAAATTTTCATAGTTTTCATCTTTTTATAGTCTTAAATTCACCAAATTTTTAAACTTTTTTAAATTTTCGTTTATCTCGTTCTTTTTGCTCCTGTTAGGTCCGTATTGTGTAGAAACTACCATCTGCACACTAATTTCCTTCAGAAAACACACGAAATACGAAAAAAACACTACTTACCTAAACCGAGGTATAGTGGTGGATCCCTACAACTGCATAAATTTAACTATATATTTGTTAATAACTTTCCCGAAAATTGGTATTTTAAGTTCATATCTTCTGTAAATAGTGCAGTTGATTGCCCCTCGTATTATTTTATAGTTTTTTCAGTAAATTTTAGCCCCCATATAATTAATTTTTACATTTATATTCTCTTATTATCGTAAATTCGTAATTTTAAACATAAATTCATCTTTAATTTGGCTGAAAATTTGCCTTTTCCGTTGAAATTTACTTTTAAATAGTACAAATAACCGCCCCCCGTATTCCCATATAGTTTGTTTTGTAAATTTTTACATATAAATATAAAATTTTCATAGTTTTCATCTTTTTATAGTCTTAAATTCACCAAATTTTTAAACTTTTTTAAATTTTCGTTTATCTCGTTCTTTTTGCTCCTGTTAGGTCCGTATTGTGTAGAAACTACCATCTGCACACTAATTTCCTTCAGAAAACACACGAAATACGAAAAAAACACTACTTACCTAAACCGAGGTATAGTGGTGGATCCCTACAACTGCATAAATTTAACTATATATTTGTTAATAACTTTCCCGAAAATTGGTATTTTAAGTTCAAATCTTCTGTAAATAGTGCAGTTGATTGCCCCTCGTATTATTTTATAGTTTTTTCAGTAAATTTTAGCCCCCATATAATTAATTTTTATATTTATATTCTCTTATTATCGTAAATTCGTAATTTTAAACATAAATTCATCTTTAATTTGGCTGAAAATTTGCCTTTTCCGTTGAAATTTACTTTTAAATAGTACAAATAACCGCCCCCCGTATTCCCATATAGTTTGTTTTGTAAATTTTTACATTTAAATATAAAATTTTCATAGTTTTCATCTTTTTATAGTCTTAAATTCACCAAATTTTTAAACTTTTTTAAATTTTCGTTTATCTCGTTTTTTTTGCTCCTGTTAGGTCCGTATTGTGTAGAAACTACCATCTGCACACTAATTTCCTTCAGAAAACACACGAAATACGAAAAAAACACTACTTACCTAAACCGAGGTATAGTGGTGGATCCCTACAACTGCATAAATTTAACTATATATTTGTTAATAACTTTCCCGAAAATTGGTATTTTAAGTTCAAATCTTCTGTAAATAGTGCAGTTGATTGCCCCTCGTATTATTTTATAGTTTTTTCAGTTAATTATAGCCCCCATATAATTAATTTTTATATTTATATTCTCTTATTATCGTAAATTCGTAATTTTAAACATAAATTCATCTTTAATTTGGCTGAAAATTTGCCTTTTCCGTTGAAATTTACTTTTAAATAGTACAAATAACCGCCCCCCGTATTCCCATATAGTTTGTTTTGTAAATTTTTACATTTAAATATAAAATTTTCATAGTTTTCATCTTTTTATAGTCTTAAATTCACCAAATTTTTAAACTTTTTTAAATTTTCGTTTATCTCGTTCTTTTTGCTCCTGTTAGGTCCGTATTGTGTAGAAACTACCATCTGCACACTAATTTCCTTCAGAAAACACACGAAATACGAAAAAAACACTACTTACCTAAACCGAGGTATAGTGGTGGATCCCTACAACTGCATAAATTTAACTATATATTTGTTAATAACTTTCCCGAAAATTGGTATTTTAAGTTCAAATCTTCTGTAAATAGTGCAGTTGATTGCCCCTCGTATTATTTTATAGTTTTTTCAGTTAATTATAGCCCCCATATAATTAATTTTTATATTTATATTCTCTTATTATCGTAAATTCGTAATTTTAAACATAAATTCATCTTTAATTTGGCTGAAAATTTGCCTTTTCCGTTGAAATTTACTTTTAAATAGTACAAATAACCGCCCCCCGTATTCCCATATAGTTTGTTTTGTAAATTTTTACATTTAAATATAAAATTTTCATAGTTTTCATCTTTTTATAGTCTTAAATTCACCAAATTTTTAAACTTTTTTAAATTTTCGTTTATCTCGTTCTTTTTGCTCCTGTTAGGTCCGTATTGTGTAGAAACTACCATCTGCACACTAATTTCCTTCAGAAAACACACGAAATACGAAAAAAACACTACTTACCTAAACCGAGGTATAGTGGTGGATCCCTACAACTGCATAAATTTAACTATATATTTGTTAATAACTTTCCCGAAAATTGGTATTTTAAGTTCAAATCTTCTGTAAATAGTGCAGTTGATTGCCCCTCGTATTATTTTATAGTTTTTTCAGTAAATTTTAGCCCCCATATAATTAATTTTTATATTTATATTCTCTTATTATCGTAAATTCGTAATTTTAAACATAAATTCATCTTTAATTTGGCTGAAAATTTGCCTTTTCCGTTGAAATTTACTTTTAAATAGTACAAATAACCGCCCCCCGTATTCCCATATAGTTTGTTTTGTAAATTTTTACATATAAATATAAAATTTTCATAGTTTTCATCTTTTTATAGTCTTAAATTCACCAAATTTTTAAACTTTTTTAAATTTTCGTTTATCTCGTTCTTTTTGCTCCTGTTAGGTCCGTATTGTGTAGAAACTACCATCTGCACACTAATTTCCTTCAGAAAACACACGAAATACGAAAAAAACACTACTTACCTAAACCGAGGTATAGTGGTGGATCCCTACAACTGCATAAATTTAACTATATATTTGTTAATAACTTTCCCGAAAATTGGTATTTTAAGTTCAAATCTTCTGTAAATACCAGTTGATTGCCCCTCGTATTATTTTATAGTTTTTTCAGTAAATTTTAGCCCCCATATAATTAATTTTTATATTTATATTCTCTTATTATCGTAAATTCGTAATTTTAAACATAAATTCATCTTTAATTTGGCTGAAAATTTGCCTTTTCCGTTGAAATTTACTTTTAAATAGTACAAATAACCGCCCCCGTATTCCCATATAGTTTGTTTTGTAAATTTTTACATTTAAATATAAAGTTTTCATAGTTTTCATCTTTTTATAGTCTTAAATTCACCAAATTTTTAAACTTTTTTAAATTTTCGTTTATCTCGTTTTTTTTGCTCCTGTTAGGTCCGTATTGTGTAGAAACTACCATCTGCACACTAATTTCCTTCAGAAAACACACGAAATACGAAAAAAACACTACTTACCTAAACCGAGGTATAGTGGTGGATCCCTACAACTGCATAAATTTAACTATATATTTGTTAATAACTTTCCCGAAAATTGGTATTTTAAGTTCAAATCTTCTGTAAATAGTGCAGTTGATTGCCCCTCGTATTATTTTATAGTTTTTTCAGTTAATTATAGCCCCCATATAATTAATTTTTATATTTATATTCTCTTATTATCGTAAATTCGTAATTTTAAACATAAATTCATCTTTAATTTGGCTGAAAATTTGCCTTTTCCGTTGAAATTTACTTTTAAATAGTACAAATAACCGCCCCCCGTATTCCCATATAGTTTGTTTTGTAAATTTTTACATTTAAATATAAAATTTTCATAGTTTTCATCTTTTTATAGTCTTAAATTCACCAAATTTTTAAACTTTTTTAAATTTTCGTTTATCTCGTTCTTTTTGCTCCTGTTAGGTCCGTATTGTGTAGAAACTACCATCTGCACACTAATTTCCTTCAGAAAACACACGAAATACGAAAAAAACACTACTTACCTAAACCGAGGTATAGTGGTGGATCCCTACAACTGCATAAATTTAACTATATATTTGTTAATAACTTTCCCGAAAATTGGTATTTTAAGTTCAAATCTTCTGTAAATAGTGCAGTTGATTGCCCCTCGTATTATTTTATAGTTTTTTCAGTAAATTTTAGCCCCCATATAATTAATTTTTACATTTATATTCTCTTATTATCGTAAATTCGTAATTTTAAACATAAATTCATCTTTAATTTGGCTGAAAATTTGCCTTTTCCGTTGAAATTTACTTTTAAATAGTACAAATAACCGCCCCCCGTATTCCCATATAGTTTGTTTTGTAAATTTTTACATATAAATATAAAATTTTCATAGTTTTCATCTTTTTATAGTCTTAAATTCACCAAATTTTTAAACTTTTTTAAATTTTCGTTTATCTCGTTCTTTTTGCTCCTGTTAGGTCCGTATTGTGTAGAAACTACCATCTGCACACTAATTTCCTTCAGAAAATACACGAAATACGAAAAAAACACTACTTACCTAAACCGAGGTATAGTGGTGGATCCCTACAACTGCATAAATTTAACTATATATTTGTTAATAACTTTCCCGAAAATTGGTATTTTAAGTTCAAATCTTCTGTAAATAGTGCAGTTGATTGCCCCTCGTATTATTTTATAGTTTTTTCAGTAAATTTTAGCCCCCATATAATTAATTTTTATATTTATATTCTCTTATTATCGTAAATTCGTAATTTTAAACATAAATTCATCTTTAATTTGGCTGAAAATTTGCCTTTTCCGTTGAAATTTACTTTTAAATAGTACAAATAACCGCCCCCCGTATTCCCATATAGTTTGTTTTGTAAATTTTTACATTTAAATATAAAATTTTCATAGTTTTCATCTTTTTATAGTCTTAAATTCACCAAATTTTTAAACTTTTTTAAATTTTCGTTTATCTCGTTTTTTTTGCTCCTGTTAGGTCCGTATTGTGTAGAAACTACCATCTGCACACTAATTTCCTTCAGAAAACACACGAAATACGAAAAAAACACTACTTACCTAAACCGAGGTATAGTGGTGGATCCCTACAACTGCATAAATTTAACTATATATTTGTTAATAACTTTCCCGAAAATTGGTATTTTAAGTTCAAATCTTCTGTAAATAGTGCAGTTGATTGCCCCTCGTATTATTTTATAGTTTTTTCAGTTAATTATAGCCCCCATATAATTAATTTTTATATTTATATTCTCTTATTATCGTAAATTCGTAATTTTAAACATAAATTCATCTTTAATTTGGCTGAAAATTTGCCTTTTCCGTTGAAATTTACTTTTAAATAGTACAAATAACCGCCCCCCGTATTCCCATATAGTTTGTTTTGTAAATTTTTACATTTAAATATAAAATTTTCATAGTTTTCATCTTTTTATAGTCTTAAATTCACCAAATTTTTAAACTTTTTTAAATTTTCGTTTATCTCGTTCTTTTTGCTCCTGTTAGGTCCGTATTGTGTAGAAACTACCATCTGCACACTAATTTCCTTCAGAAAACACACGAAATACGAAAAAAACACTACTTACCTAAACCGAGGTATAGTGGTGGATCCCTACAACTGCATAAATTTAACTATATATTTGTTAATAACTTTCCCGAAAATTGGTATTTTAAGTTCAAATCTTCTGTAAATAGTGCAGTTGATTGCCCCTCGTATTATTTTATAGTTTTTTCAGTAAATTTTAGCCCCCATATAATTAATTTTTATATTTATATTCTCTTATTATCGTAAATTCGTAATTTTAAACATAAATTCATCTTTAATTTGGCTGAAAATTTGCCTTTTCCGTTGAAATTTACTTTTAAATAGTACAAATAACCGCCCCCCGTATTCCCATATAGTTTGTTTTGTAAATTTTTACATTTAAATATAAAATTTTCATAGTTTTCATCTTTTTATAGTCTTAAATTCACCAAATTTTTAAACTTTTTTAAATTTTCGTTTATCTCGTTCTTTTTGCTCCTGTTAGGTCCGTATTGTGTAGAAACTACCATCTGCACACTAATTTCCTTCAGAAAACACACGAAATACGAAAAAAACACTACTTACCTAAACCGAGGTATAGTGGTGGATCCCTACAACTGCATAAATTTAACTATATATTTGTTAATAACTTTCCCGAAAATTGGTATTTTAAGTTCAAATCTTCTGTAAATAGTGCAGTTGATTGCCCCTCGTATTATTTTATAGTTTTTTCAGTTAATTATAGCCCCCATATAATTAATTTTTATATTTATATTCTCTTATTATCGTAAATTCGTAATTTTAAACATAAATTCATCTTTAATTTGGCTGAAAATTTGCCTTTTCCGTTGAAATTTACTTTTAAATAGTACAAATAACCGCCCCCCCGTATTCCCATATAGTTTGTTTTGTAAATTTTTACATTTAAATATAAAATTTTCATAGTTTTCATCTTTTTATAGTCTTAAATTCACCAAATTTTTAAACTTTTTTAAATTTTCGTTTATCTCGTTCTTTTTGCTCCTGTTAGGTCCGTATTGTGTAGAAACTACCATCTGCACACTAATTTCCTTCAGAAAACACACGAAATACGAAAAAAACACTACTTACCTAAACCGAGGTATAGTGGTGGATCCCTACAACTGCATAAATTTAACTATATATTTGTTAATAACTTTCCCGAAAATTGGTATTTTAAGTTCAAATCTTCTGTAAATAGTGCAGTTGATTGCCCCTCGTATTATTTTATAGTTTTTTCAGTAAATTTTAGCCCCCATATAATTAATTTTTATATTTATATTCTCTTATTATCGTAAATTCGTAATTTTAAACATAAATTCATCTTTAATTTGGCTGAAAATTTGCCTTTTCCGTTGAAATTTACTTTTAAATAGTACAAATAACCGCCCCCCGTATTCCCATATAGTTTGTTTTGTAAATTTTTACATATAAATATAAAATTTTCATAGTTTTCATCTTTTTATAGTCTTAAATTCACCAAATTTTTAAACTTTTTTAAATTTTCGTTTATCTCGTTCTTTTTGCTCCTGTTAGGTCCGTATTGTGTAGAAACTACCATCTGCACACTAATTTCCTTCAGAAAACACACGAAATACGAAAAAAACACTACTTACCTAAACCGAGGTATAGTGGTGGATCCCTACAACTGCATAAATTTAACTATATATTTGTTAATAACTTTCCCGAAAATTGGTATTTTAAGTTCAAATCTTCTGTAAATAGTGCAGTTGATTGCCCCTCGTATTATTTTATAGTTTTTTCAGTAAATTTTAGCCCCCATATAATTAATTTTTATATTTATATTCTCTTATTATCGTAAATTCGTAATTTTAAACATAAATTCATCTTTAATTTGGCTGAAAATTTGCCTTTTCCGTTGAAATTTACTTTTAAATAGTACAAATAACCGCCCCCCGTATTCCCATATAGTTTGTTTTGTAAATTTTTACATTTAAATATAAAATTTTCATAGTTTTCATCTTTTTATAGTCTTAAATTCACCAAATTTTTAAACTTTTTTAAATTTTCGTTTATCTCGTTTTTTTTGCTCCTGTTAGGTCCGTATTGTGTAGAAACTACCATCTGCACACTAATTTCCTTCAGAAAACACACGAAATACGAAAAAAACACTACTTACCTAAACCGAGGTATAGTGGTGGATCCCTACAACTGCATAAATTTAACTATATATTTGTTAATAACTTTCCCGAAAATTGGTATTTTAAGTTCAAATCTTCTGTAAATACCAGTTGATTGCCCCTCGTATTATTTTATAGTTTTTTCAGTAAATTTTAGCCCCCATATAATTAATTTTTATATTTATATTCTCTTATTATCGTAAATTCGTAATTTTAAACATAAATTCATCTTTAATTTGGCTGAAAATTTGCCTTTTCCGTTGAAATTTACTTTTAAATAGTACAAATAACCGCCCCCGTATTCCCATATAGTTTGTTTTGTAAATTTTTACATTTAAATATAAAATTTTCATAGTTTTCATCTTTTTATAGTCTTAAATTCACCAAATTTTTAAACTTTTTTAAATTTTCGTTTATCTCGTTTTTTTTGCTCCTGTTAGGTCCGTATTGTGTAGAAACTACCATCTGCACACTAATTTCCTTCAGAAAACACACGAAATACGAAAAAAACACTACTTACCTAAACCGAGGTATAGTGGTGGATCCCTACAACTGCATAAATTTAACTATATATTTGTTAATAACTTTCCCGAAAATTGGTATTTTAAGTTCAAATCTTCTGTAAATAGTGCAGTTGATTGCCCCTCGTATTATTTTATAGTTTTTTCAGTAAATTTTAGCCCCCATATAATTAATTTTTATATTTATATTCTCTTATTATCGTAAATTCGTAATTTTAAACATAAATTCATCTTTAATTTGGCTGAAAATTTGCCTTTTCCGTTGAAATTTACTTTTAAATAGTACAAATAACCGCCCCCCGTATTCCCATATAGTTTGTTTTGTAAATTTTTACATTTAAATATAAAATTTTCATAGTTTTCATCTTTTTATAGTCTTAAATTCACCAAATTTTTAAACTTTTTTAAATTTTCGTTTATCTCGTTCTTTTTGCTCCTGTTAGGTCCGTATTGTGTAGAAACTACCATCTGCACACTAATTTCCTTCAGAAAACACACGAAATACGAAAAAAACACTACTTACCTAAACCGAGGTATAGTGGTGGATCCCTACAACTGCATAAATTTAACTATATATTTGTTAATAACTTTCCCGAAAATTGGTATTTTAAGTTCAAATCTTCTGTAAATAGTGCAGTTGATTGCCCCTCGTATTATTTTATAGTTTTTTCAGTAAATTTTAGCCCCCATATAATTAATTTTTATATTTATATTCTCTTATTATCGTAAATTCGTAATTTTAAACATAAATTCATCTTTAATTTGGCTGAAAATTTGCCTTTTCCGTTGAAATTTACTTTTAAATAGTACAAATAACCGCCCCCCGTATTCCCATATAGTTTGTTTTGTAAATTTTTACATTTAAATATAAAATTTTCATAGTTTTCATCTTTTTATAGTCTTAAATTCACCAAATTTTTAAACTTTTTTAAATTTTCGTTTATCTCGTTCTTTTTGCTCCTGTTAGGTCCGTATTGTGTAAAAACTACCATCTGCACACTAATTTCCTTCAGAAAACACACGAAATACGAAAAAAACACTACTTACCTAAACCGAGATATAGTGGTGGATCCCTACAACTGCATAAATTTAACTATATATTTGTTAATAACTTTCCCGAAAATTGGTATTTTAAGTTCAAATCTTCTGTAAATAGTGCAGTTGATTGCCCCTCGTATTATTTTATAGTTTTTTCAGTAAATTTTAGCCCCCATATAATTAATATTTATATTTATATTCTCTTATTATCGTAAATTCGTAATTTTAAACATAAATTCATCTTTAATTTGGCTGAAAATTTGCCTTTTCCGTTGAAATTTACTTTTAAATAGTACAAATAACCGCCCCCCGTATTCCCATATAGTTTGTTTTGTAAATTTTTACATTTAAATATAAAATTTTCATAGTTTTCATCTTTTTATAGTCTTAAATTCACCAAATTTTTAAACTTTTTTAAATTTTCGTTTATCTCGTTCTTTTTGCTCCTGTTAGGTCCGTATTGTGTAGAAACTACCATCTGCACACTAATTTCCTTCAGAAAACACACGAAATACGAAAAAAACACTACTTACCTAAACCGAGGTATAGTGGTGGATCCCTACAACTGCATAAATTTAACTATATATTTGTTAATAACTTTCCCGAAAATTGGTATTTTAAGTTCAAATCTTCTGTAAATAGTGCAGTTGATTGCCCCTCGTATTATTTTATAGTTTTTTTAGTAAATTTTAGCCCCCATATAATTAATTTTTATATTTATATTCTCTTATTATCGTAAATTCGTAATTTTAAACATAAATTCATCTTTAATTTGGCTGAAAATTTGCCTTTTCCGTTGAAATTTACTTTTAAATAGTACAAATAACCGCCCCCCGTATTCCCATATAGTTTGTTTTGTAAATTTTTACATTTAAATATAAAATTTTCATAGTTTTCATCTTTTTATAGTCTTAAATTCACCAAATTTTTAAACTTTTTTAAATTTTCGTTTATCTCGTTCTTTTTGCTCCTGTTAGGTCCGTATTGTGTAGAAACTACCATCTGCACACTAATTTCCTTCAGAAAACACACGAAATACGAAAAAAACACTACTTACCTAAACCGAGGTATAGTGGTGGATCCCTACAACTGCATAAATTTAACTATATATTTGTTAATAACTTTCCCGAAAATTGGTATTTTAAGTTCAAATCTTCTGTAAATAGTGCAGTTGATTGCCCCTCGTATTATTTTATAGTTTTTTCAGTAAATTTTAGCCCCCATATAATTAATTTTTATATTTATATTCTCTTATTATCGTAAATTCGTAATTTTAAACATAAATTCATCTTTAATTTGGCTGAAAATTTGCCTTTTCCGTTGAAATTTACTTTTAAATAGTACAAATAACCGCCCCCCGTATTCCCATATAGTTTGTTTTGTAAATTTTTACATTTAAATATAAAATTTTCATAGTTTTCATCTTTTTATAGTCTTAAATTCACCAAATTTTTAAACTTTTTTAAATTTTCGTTTATCTCGTTCTTTTTGCTCCTGTTAGGTCCGTATTGTGTAGAAACTACCATCTGCACACTAATTTCCTTCAGAAAACACACGAAATACGAAAAAAACACTACTTACCTAAACCGAGGTATAGTGGTGGATCCCTACAACTGCATAAATTTAACTATATATTTGTTAATAACTTTCCCGAAAATTGGTATTTTAAGTTCAAATCTTCTGTAAATAGTGCAGTTGATTGCCCCTCGTATTATTTTATAGTTTTTTCAGTAAATTTTAGCCCCCATATAATTAATTTTTATATTTATATTCTCTTATTATCGTAAATTCGTAATTTTAAACATAAATTCATCTTTAATTTGGCTGAAAATTTGCCTTTTCCGTTGAAATTTACTTTTAAATAGTACAAATAACCGCCCCCCGTATTCCCATATAGTTTGTTTTGTAAATTTTTACATTTAAATATAAAATTTTCATAGTTTTCATCTTTTTATAGTCTTAAATTCACCAAATTTTTAAACTTTTTTAAATTTTCGTTTATCTCGTTCTTTTTGCTCCTGTTAGGTCCGTATTGTGTAGAAACTACCATCTGCACACTAATTTCCTTCAGAAAACACACGAAATACGAAAAAAACACTACTTACCTAAACCGAGGTATAGTGGTGGATCCCTACAACTGCATAAATTTAACTATATATTTGTTAATAACTTTCCCGAAAATTGGTATTTTAAGTTCAAATCTTCTGTAAATAGTGCAGTTGATTGCCCCTCGTATTATTTTATAGTTTTTTCAGTAAATTTTAGCCCCCATATAATTAATTTTTATATTTATATTCTCTTATTATCGTAAATTCGTAATTTTAAACATAAATTCATCTTTAATTTGGCTGAAAATTTGCCTTTTCCGTTGAAATTTACTTTTAAATAGTACAAATAACCGCCCCCCGTATTCCCATATAGTTTGTTTTGTAAATTTTTACATTTAAATATAAAATTTTCATAGTTTTCATCTTTTTATAGTCTTAAATTCACCAAATTTTTAAACTTTTTTAAATTTTCGTTTATCTCGTTTTTTTTGCTCCTGTTAGGTCCGTATTGTGTAGAAACTACCATCTGCACACTAATTTCCTTCAGAAAACACACGAAATACGAAAAAAACACTACTTACCTAAACCGAGGTATAGTGGTGGATCCCTACAACTGCATAAATTTAACTATATATTTGTTAATAACTTTCCCGAAAATTGGTATTTTAAGTTCAAATCTTCTGTAAATAGTGCAGTTGATTGCCCCTCGTATTATTTTATAGTTTTTTCAGTAAATTTTAGCCCCCATATAATTAATTTTTATATTTATATTCTCTTATTATCGTAAATTCGTAATTTTAAACATAAATTCATCTTTAATTTGGCTGAAAATTTGCCTTTTCCGTTGAAATTTACTTTTAAATAGTACAAATAACCGCCCCCCGTATTCCCATATAGTTTGTTTTGTAAATTTTTACATTTAAATATAAAATTTTCATAGTTTTCATCTTTTTATAGTCTTAAATTCACCAAATTTTTAAACTTTTTTAAATTTTCGTTTATCTCGTTCTTTTTGCTCCTGTTAGGTCCGTATTGTGTAGAAACTACCATCTGCACACTAATTTCCTTCAAAAAACACACGAAATACGAAAAAAACACTACTTACCTAAACCGAGGTATAGTGGTGGATCCCTACAACTGCATAAATTTAACTATATATTTGTTAATAACTTTCCCGAAAATTGGTATTTTAAGTTCAAATCTTCTGTAAATAGTGCAGTTGATTGCCCCTCGTATTATTTTATAGTTTTTTCAGTAAATTTTAGCCCCCATATAATTAATTTTTATATTTATATTCTCTTATTATCGTAAATTCGTAATTTTAAACATAAATTCATCTTTAATTTGGCTGAAAATTTGCCTTTTCCGTTGAAATTTACTTTTAAATAGTACAAATAACCGCCCCCCGTATTCCCATATAGTTTGTTTTGTAAATTTTTACATTTAAATATAAAATTTTCATAGTTTTCATCTTTTTATAGTTTTAAATTCACCAAATTTTTAAACTTTTTTAAATTTTCGTTTATCTCGTTCTTTTTGCTCCTGTTAGGTCCGTATTGTGTAGAAACTACCATCTGCACACTAATTTCCTTCAGAAAACACACGAAATACGAAAAAAACACTACTTACCTAAACCGAGGTATAGTGGTGGATCCCTACAACTGCATAAATTTAACTATATATTTGTTAATAACTTTCCCGAAAATTGGTATTTTAAGTTCAAATCTTCTGTAAATAGTGCAGTTGATTGCCCCTCGTATTATTTTATAGTTCTTTTAGTAAATTTTAGCCCCCATATAATTAATTTTTATATTTATATTCTCTTATTATCGTAAATTCGTAATTTTAAACATAAATTCATCTTTAATTTGGCTGAAAATTTGCCTTTTCCGTTGAAATTTACTTTTAAATAGTACAAATAACCGCCCCCCGTATTCCCATATAGTTTGTTTTGTAAATTTTTACATTTAAATATAAAATTTTCATAGTTTTCATCTTTTTATAGTCTTAAATTCACCAAATTTTTAAACTTTTTTAAATTTTCGTTTATCTCGTTCTTTTTGCTCCTGTTAGGTCCGTATTGTGTAGAAACTACCATCTGCACACTAATTTCCTTCAGAAAACACACGAAATACGAAAAAAACACTACTTACCTAAACCGAGGTATAGTGGTGGATCCCTACAACTGCATAAATTTAACTATATATTTGTTAATAACTTTCCCGAAAATTGGTATTTTAAGTTCAAATCTTCTGTAAATAGTGCAGTTGATTGCCCCTCGTATTATTTTATAGTTTTTTCAGTAAATTTTAGCCCCCATATAATTAATTTTTATATTTATATTCTCTTATTATCGTAAATTCGTAATTTTAAACATAAATTCATCTTTAATTTGGCTGAAAATTTGCCTTTTCCGTTGAAATTTACTTTTAAATAGTACAAATAACCGCCCCCCGTATTCCCATATAGTTTGTTTTGTAAATTTTTACATTTAAATATAAAATTTTCATAGTTTTCATCTTTTTATAGTCTTAAATTCACCAAATTTTTAAACTTTTTTAAATTTTCGTTTATCTCGTTTTTTTTGCTCCTGTTAGGTCCGTATTGTGTAGAAACTACCATCTGCACACTAATTTCCTTCAGAAAACACACGAAATACGAAAAAAACACTACTTACCTAAACCGAGGTATAGTGGTGGATCCCTACAACTGCATAAATTTAACTATATATTTGTTAATAACTTTCCCGAAAATTGGTATTTTAAGTTCAAATCTTCTGTAAATAGTGCAGTTGATTGCCCCTCGTATTATTTTATAGTTTTTTCAGTAAATTTTAGCCCCCATATAATTAATTTTTATATTTATATTCTCTTATTATCGTAAATTCGTAATTTTAAACATAAATTCATCTTTAATTTGGCTGAAAATTTGCCTTTTCCGTTGAAATTTACTTTTAAATAGTACAAATAACCGCCCCCCGTATTCCCATATAGTTTGTTTTGTAAATTTTTACATTTAAATATAAAATTTTCATAGTTTTCATCTTTTTATAGTCTTAAATTCACCAAATTTTTAAACTTTTTTAAATTTTCGTTTATCTCGTTCTTTTTGCTCCTGTTAGGTCCGTATTGTGTAGAAACTACCATCTGCACACTAATTTCCTTCAGAAAACACACGAAATACGAAAAAAACACTACTTACCTAAACCGAGGTATAGTGGTGGATCCCTACAACTGCATAAATTTAACTATATATTTGTTAATAACTTTCCCGAAAATTGGTATTTTAAGTTCAAATCTTCTGTAAATAGTGCAGTTGATTGCCCCTCGTATTATTTTATAGTTTTTTCAGTAAATTTTAGCCCCCATATAATTAATTTTTATATTTATATTCTCTTATTATCGTAAATTCGTAATTTTAAACATAAATTCATCTTTAATTTGGCTGAAAATTTGCCTTTTCCGTTGAAATTTACTTTTAAATAGTACAAATAACCGCCCCCCGTATTCCCATATAGTTTGTTTTGTAAATTTTTACATTTAAATATAAAATTTTCATAGTTTTCATCTTTTTATAGTCTTAAATTCACCAAATTTTTAAACTTTTTTAAATTTTCGTTTATCTCGTTCTTTTTGCTCCCGTTAGGTCCGTATTGTGTAGAAACTACCATCTGCACACTAATTTCCTTCAGAAAACACACGAAATACGAAAAAAACACTACTTACCTAAACCGAGGTATAGTGGTGGATCCCTACAACTGCATAAATTTAACTATATATTTGTTAATAACTTTCCCGAAAATTGGTATTTTAAGTTCAAATCTTCTGTAAATAGTGCAGTTGATTGCCCCTCGTATTATTTTATAGTTTTTTCAGTAAATTTTAGCCCCCATATAATTAATTTTTATATTTATATTCTCTTATTATCGTAAATTCGTAATTTTAAACATAAATTCATCTTTAATTTGGCTGAAAATTTGCCTTTTCCGTTGAAATTTACTTTTAAATAGTACAAATAACCGCCCCCCGTATTCCCATATAGTTTGTTTTGTAAATTTTTACATTTAAATATAAAATTTTCATAGTTTTCATCTTTTTATAGTCTTAAATTCACCAAATTTTTAAACTTTTTTAAATTTTCGTTTATCTCGTTCTTTTTGCTCCTGTTAGGTCCGTATTGTGTAAAAACTACCATCTGCACACTAATTTCCTTCAGAAAACACACGAAATACGAAAAAAACACTACTTACCTAAACCGAGATATAGTGGTGGATCCCTACAACTGCATAAATTTAACTATATATTTGTTAATAACTTTCCCGAAAATTGGTATTTTAAGTTCAAATCTTCTGTAAATAGTGCAGTTGATTGCCCCTCGTATTATTTTATAGTTTTTTCAGTAAATTTTAGCCCCCATATAATTAATTTTTATATTTATATTCTCTTATTATCGTAAATTCGTAATTTTAAACATAAATTCATCTTTAATTTGGCTGAAAATTTGCCTTTTCCGTTGAAATTTACTTTTAAATAGTACAAATAACCGCCCCCCGTATTCCCATATAGTTTGTTTTGTAAATTTTTACATTTAAATATAAAATTTTCATAGTTTTCATCTTTTTATAGTCTTAAATTCACCAAATTTTTAAACTTTTTTAAATTTTCGTTTATCTCGTTCTTTTTGCTCCTGTTAGGTCCGTATTGTGTAGAAACTACCATCTGCACACTAATTTCCTTCAGAAAACACACGAAATACGAAAAAAACACTACTTACCTAAACCGAGGTATAGTGGTGGATCCCTACAACTGCATAAATTTAACTATATATTTGTTAATAACTTTCCCGAAAATTGGTATTTTAAGTTCAAATCTTCTGTAAATAGTGCAGTTGATTGCCCCTCGTATTATTTTATAGTTTTTTTAGTAAATTTTAGCCCCCATATAATTAATTTTTATATTTATATTCTCTTATTATCGTAAATTCGTAATTTTAAACATAAATTCATCTTTAATTTGGCTGAAAATTTGCCTTTTCCGTTGAAATTTACTTTTAAATAGTACAAATAACCGCCCCCCGTATTCCCATATAGTTTGTTTTGTAAATTTTTACATTTAAATATAAAATTTTCATAGTTTTCATCTTTTTATAGTCTTAAATTCACCAAATTTTTAAACTTTTTTAAATTTTCGTTTATCTCGTTCTTTTTGCTCCTGTTAGGTCCGTATTGTGTAGAAACTACCATCTGCACACTAATTTCCTTCAGAAAACACACGAAATACGAAAAAAACACTACTTACCTAAACCGAGGTATAGTGGTGGATCCCTACAACTGCATAAATTTAACTATATATTTGTTAATAACTTTCCCGAAAATTGGTATTTTAAGTTCAAATCTTCTGTAAATAGTGCAGTTGATTGCCCCTCGTATTATTTTATAGTTTTTTCAGTAAATTTTAGCCCCCATATAATTAATTTTTATATTTATATTCTCTTATTATCGTAAATTCGTAATTTTAAACATAAATTCATCTTTAATTTGGCTGAAAATTTGCCTTTTCCGTTGAAATTTACTTTTAAATAGTACAAATAACCGCCCCCCGTATTCCCATATAGTTTGTTTTGTAAATTTTTACATTTAAATATAAAATTTTCATAGTTTTCATCTTTTTATAGTTTTAAATTCACCAAATTTTTAAACTTTTTTAAATTTTCGTTTATCTCGTTCTTTTTGCTCCTGTTAGGTCCGTATTGTGTAGAAACTACCATCTGCACACTAATTTCCTTCAGAAAACACACTAAATACGAAAAAAACACTACTTACCTAAACCGAGGTATAGTGGTGGATCCCTACAACTGCATAAATTTAACTATATATTTGTTAATAACTTTCCCGAAAATTGGTATTTTAAGTTCAAATCTTCTGTAAATAGTGCAGTTGATTGCCCCTCGTATTATTTTATAGTTTTTTCAGTAAATTTTAGCCCCCATATAATTAATTTTTATATTTATATTCTCTTATTATCGTAAATTCGTAATTTTAAACATAAATTCATCTTTAATTTGGCTGAAAATTTGCCTTTTCCGTTGAAATTTACTTTTAAATAGTACAAATAACCGCCCCCCGTATTCCCATATAGTTTGTTTTGTAAATTTTTACATTTAAATATAAAATTTTCATAGTTTTCATCTTTTTATAGTCTTAAATTCACCAAATTTTTAAACTTTTTTAAATTTTCGTTTATCTCGTTCTTTTTGCTCCTGTTAGGTCCGTATTGTGTAGAAACTACCATCTGCACACTAATTTCCTTCAGAAAACACACGAAATACGAAAAAAACACTACTTACCTAAACCGAGGTATAGTGGTGGATCCCTACAACTGCATAAATTTAACTATATATTTGTTAATAACTTTCCCGAAAATTGGTATTTTAAGTTCAAATCTTCTGTAAATAGTGCAGTTGATTGCCCCTCGTATTATTTTATAGTTTTTTCAGTAAATTTTAGCCCCCATATAATTAATTTTTATATTTATATTCTCTTATTATCGTAAATTCGTAATTTTAAACATAAATTCATCTTTAATTTGGCTGAAAATTTGCCTTTTCCGTTGAAATTTACTTTTAAATAGTACAAATAACCGCCCCCCGTATTCCCATATAGTTTGTTTTGTAAATTTTTACATTTAAATATAAAATTTTCATAGTTTTCATCTTTTTATAGTCTTAAATTCACCAAATTTTTAAACTTTTTTAAATTTTCGTTTATCTCGTTTTTTTTTGCTCCTGTTAGGTCCGTATTGTGTAGAAACTACCATCTGCACACTAATTTCCTTCAGAAAACACACGAAATACGAAAAAAACACTACTTACCTAAACCGAGGTATAGTGGTGGATCCCTACAACTGCATAAATTTAACTATATATTTGTTAATAACTTTCCCGAAAATTGGTATTTTAAGTTCAAATCTTCTGTAAATAGTGCAGTTGATTGCCCCTCGTATTATTTTATAGTTTTTTCAGTAAATTTTAGCCCCCATATAATTAATTTTTATATTTATATTCTCTTATTATCGTAAATTCGTAATTTTAAACATAAATTCATCTTTAATTTGGCTGAAAATTTGCCTTTTCCGTTGAAATTTACTTTTAAATAGTACAAATAACCGCCCCCCGTATTCCCATATAGTTTGTTTTGTAAATTTTTACATTTAAATATAAAATTTTCATAGTTTTCATCTTTTTATAGTCTTAAATTCACCAAATTTTTAAACTTTTTTAAATTTTCGTTTATCTCGTTCTTTTTGCTCCTGTTAGGTCCGTATTGTGTAGAAACTACCATCTGCACACTAATTTCCTTCAGAAAACACACGAAATACGAAAAAAACACTACTTACCTAAACCGAGGTATAGTGGTGGATCCCTACAACTGCATAAATTTAACTATATATTTGTTAATAACTTTCCCGAAAATTGGTATTTTAAGTTCAAATCTTCTGTAAATAGTGCAGTTGATTGCCCCTCGTATTATTTTATAGTTTTTTCAGTAAATTTTAGCCCCCATATAATTAATTTTTATATTTATATTCTCTTATTATCGTAAATTCGTAATTTTAAACATAAATTCATCTTTAATTTGGCTGAAAATTTGCCTTTTCCGTTGAAATTTACTTTTAAATAGTACAAATAACCGCCCCCCGTATTCCCATATAGTTTGTTTTGTAAATTTTTACATTTAAATATAAAATTTTCATAGTTTTCATCTTTTTATAGTCTTAAATTCACCAAATTTTTAAACTTTTTTAAATTTTCGTTTATCTCGTTTTTTTTGCTCCTGTTAGGTCCGTATTGTGTAGAAACTACCATCTGCACACTAATTTCCTTCAGAAAACACACGAAATACGAAAAAAACACTACTTACCTAAATTGAGGTATAGTGGTGGATCCCTACAACTGCATAAATTTAACTATATATTTGTTAATAACTTTCCCGAAAATTGGTATTTTAAGTTCAAATCTTCTGTAAATAGTGCAGTTGATTGCCCCTCGTATTATTTTATAGTTTTTTCAGTAAATTTTAGCCCCCATATAATTAATTTTTATATTTATATTCTCTTATTATCGTAAATTCGTAATTTTAAACATAAATTCATCTTTAATTTGGCTGAAAATTTGCCTTTTCCGTTGAAATTTACTTTTAAATAGTACAAATAACCGCCCCCCGTATTCCCATATAGTTTGTTTTGTAAATTTTTACATTTAAATATAAAATTTTCATAGTTTTCATCTTTTTATAGTCTTAAATTCACCAAATTTTTAAACTTTTTTAAATTTTCGTTTATCTCGTTCTTTTTGCTCCTGTTAGGTCCGTATTGCGTAGAAACTACCATCTGCACACTAATTTCCTTCAGAAAACACACGAAATACGAAAAAAACACTACTTACCTAAACCGAGGTATAGTGGTGGATCCCTACAACTGCATAAATTTAACTATATATTTGTTAATAACTTTCCCGAAAATTGGTATTTTAAGTTCAAATCTTCTGTAAATAGTGCAGTTGATTGCCCCTCGTATTATTTTATAGTTTTTTCAGTAAATTTTAGCCCCCATATAATTAATTTTTATATTTATATTCTCTTATTATCGTAAATTCGTAATTTTAAACATAAATTCATCTTTAATTTGGCTGAAAATTTGCCTTTTCCGTTGAAATTTACTTTTAAATAGTACAAATAACCGCCCCCCGTATTCCCATATAGTTTGTTTTGTAAATTTTTACATTTAAATATAAAATTTTCATAGTTTTCATCTTTTTATAGTCTTAAATTCACCAAATTTTTAAACTTTTTTAAATTTTCGTTTATCTCGTTCTTTTTGCTCCTGTTAGGTCCGTATTGTGTAGAAACTACCATCTGCACACTAATTTCCTTCAGAAAACACACGAAATACGAAGAAAACACTACTTACCTAAACCGAGGTATAGTGGTGGATCCCTACAACTGCATAAATTTAACTATATATTTGTTAATAACTTTCCCGAAAATTGGTATTTTAAGTTCAAATCTTCTGTAAATAGTGCAGTTGATTGCCCCTCGTATTATTTTATAGTTTTTTCAGTAAATTTTAGCCCCCATATAATTAATTTTTATATTTATATTCTCTTATTATCGTAAATTCGTAATTTTAAACATAAATTCATCTTTAATTTGGCTGAAAATTTGCCTTTTCCGTTGAAATTTACTTTTAAATAGTACAAATAACCGCCCCCCGTATTCCCATATAGTTTGTTTTGTAAATTTTTACATTTAAATATAAAATTTTCATAGTTTTCATCTTTTTATAGTCTTAAATTCACCAAATTTTTAAACTTTTTTAAATTTTCGTTTATCTCGTTCTTTTTGCTCCTGTTAGGTCCGTATTGTGTAGAAACTACCATCTGCACACTAATTTCCTTCAGAAAACACACGAAATACGAAAAAAACACTACTTACCTAAACCGAGGTATAGTGGTGGATCCCTACAACTGCATAAATTTAACTATATATTTGTTAATAACTTTCCCGAAAATTGGTATTTTAAGTTCAAATCTTCTGTAAATAGTGCAGTTGATTGCCCCTCGTATTATTTTATAGTTTTTTCAGTAAATTTTAGCCCCCATATAATTAATTTTTATATTTATATTCTCTTATTATCGTAAATTCGTAATTTTAAACATAAATTCATCTTTAATTTGGCTGAAAATTTGCCTTTTCCGTTGAAATTTACTTTTAAATAGTACAAATAACCGCCCCCCGTATTCCCATATAGTTTGTTTTGTAAATTTTTACATTTAAATATAAAATTTTCATAGTTTTCATCTTTTTATAGTCTTAAATTCACCAAATTTTTAAACTTTTTTAAATTTTCGTTTATCTCGTTCTTTTTGCTCCTGTTAGGTCCGTATTGTGTAGAAACTACCATCTGCACACTAATTTCCTTCAGAAAACACACGAAATACGAAAAAAACACTACTTACCTAAACCGAGGTATAGTGGTGGATCCCTACAACTGCATAAATTTAACTATATATTTGTTAATAACTTTCCCGAAAATTGGTATTTTAAGTTCAAATCTTCTGTAAATAGTGCAGTTGATTGCCCCTCGTATTATTTTATAGTTTTTTCAGTAAATTTTAGCCCCCATATAATTAATTTTTATATTTATATTCTCTTATTATCGTAAATTCGTAATTTTAAACATAAATTCATCTTTAATTTGGCTGAAAATTTGCCTTTTCCGTTGAAATTTACTTTTAAATAGTACAAATAACCGCCCCCCGTATTCCCATATAGTTTGTTTTGTAAATTTTTACATTTAAATATAAAATTTTCATAGTTTTCATCTTTTTATAGTCTTAAATTCACCAAATTTTTAAACTTTTTTAAATTTTCGTTTATCTCGTTCTTTTTGCTCCTGTTAGGTCCGTATTGTGTAGAAACTACCATCTGCACACTAATTTCCTTCAGAAAACACACGAAATACGAAAAAAACACTACTTACCTAAACAGAGGTATAGTGGTGGATCCCTACAACTGCATAAATTTAACTATATATTTGTTAATAACTTTCCCGAAAATTGGTATTTTAAGTTCAAATCTTCTGTAAATAGTGCAGTTGATTGCCCCTCGTATTATTTTATAGTTTTTTCAGTAAATTTTAGCCCCCATATAATTAATTTTTATATTTATATTCTCTTATTATCGTAAATTCGTAATTTTAAACATAAATTCATCTTTAATTTGGCTGAAAATTTGCCTTTTCCGTTGAAATTTACTTTTAAATAGTACAAATAACCGCCCCCCGTATTCCCATATAGTTTGTTTTGTAAATTTTTACATTTAAATATAAAATTTTCATAGTTTTCATCTTTTTATAGTCTTAAATTCACCAAATTTTTAAACTTTTTTAAATTTTCGTTTATCTCGTTCTTTTTGCTCCTGTTAGGTCCGTATTGTGTAGAAACTACCATCTGCACACTAATTTCCTTCAGAAAACACACGAAATACGAAAAAAACACTACTTACCTAAACCGAGGTATAGTGGTGGATCCCTACAACTGCATAAATTTAACTATATATTTGTTAATAACTTTCCCGAAAATTGGTATTTTAAGTTCAAATCTTCTGTAAATAGTGCAGTTGATTGCATTTCGTATTATTTTATAGTTTTTTCAGTAAATTTTAGCCCCCATATAATTAATTTTTATATTTATATTCTCTTATTATCGTAAATTCGTAATTTTAAACATAAATTCATCTTTAATTTGGCTGAAAATTTGCCTTTTCCGTTGAAATTTACTTTTAAATAGTACAAATAACCGCCCCCCGTATTCCCATATAGTTTGTTTTGTAAATTTTTACATTTAAATATAAAATTTTCATAGTTTTCATCTTTTTATAGTCTTAAATTCACCAAATTTTTAAACTTTTTTAAATTTTCGTTTATCTCGTTCTTTTTGCTCCTGTTAGGTCCGTATTGTGTAGAAACTACCATCTGCACACTAATTTCCTTCAGAAAACACACGAAATACGAAAAAAACACTACTTACCTAAACCGAGGTATAGTGGTGGATCCCTACAACTGCATAAATTTAACTATATATTTGTTAATAACTTTCCCGAAAATTGGTATTTTAAGTTCAAATCTTCTGTAAATAGTGCAGTTGATTGCCCCTCGTATTATTTTATAGTTTTTTTAGTAAATTTTAGCCCCCATATAATTAATTTTTATATTTATATTCTCTTATTATCGTAAATTCGTAATTTTAAACATAAATTCATCTTTAATTTGGCTGAAAATTTGCCTTTTCCGTTGAAATTTACTTTTAAATAGTACAAATAACCGCCCCCCGTATTCCCATATAGTTTGTTTTGTAAATTTTTACATTTAAATATAAAATTTTCATAGTTTTCATCTTTTTATAGTCTTAAATTCACCAAATTTTTAAACTTTTTTAAATTTTCGTTTATCTCGTTCTTTTTGCTCCTGTTAGGTCCGTATTGTGTAGAAACTACCATCTGCACACTAATTTCCTTCAGAAAACACACGAAATACGAAAAAAACACTACTTACCTAAACCGAGGTATAGTGGTGGATCCCTACAACTGCATAAATTTAACTATATATTTGTTAATAACTTTCCCGAAAATTGGTATTTTAAGTTCAAATCTTCTGTAAATAGTGCAGTTGATTGCCCCTCGTATTATTTTATAGTTTTTTCAGTAAATTTTAGCCCCCATATAATTAATTTTTATATTTATATTCTCTTATTATCGTAAATTCGTAATTTTAAACATAAATTCATCTTTAATTTGGCTGAAAATTTGCCTTTTCCGTTGAAATTTACTTTTAAATAGTACAAATAACCGCCCCCCGTATTCCCATATAGTTTGTTTTGTAAATTTTTACATTTAAATATAAAATTTTCATAGTTTTCATCTTTTTATAGTCTTAAATTCACCAAATTTTTAAACTTTTTTAAATTTTCGTTTATCTCGTTCTTTTTGCTCCTGTTAGGTCCGTATTGTGTGGAAACTACCATCTGCACACTAATTTCCTTCAGAAAACACACGAAATACGAAAAAAACACTACTTACCTAAACCGAGGTATAGTGGTGGATCCCTACAACTGCATAAATTTAACTATATATTTGTTAATAACTTTCCCGAAAATTGGTATTTTAAGTTCAAATCTTCTGTAAATAGTGCAGTTGATTGCCCCTCGTATTATTTTATAGTTTTTTCAGTAAATTTTAGCCCCCATATAATTAATTTTTATATTTATATTCTCTTATTATCGTAAATTCGTAATTTTAAACATAAATTCATCTTTAATTTGGCTGAAAATTTGCCTTTTCCGTTGAAATTTACTTTTAAATAGTACAAATAACCGCCCCCCGTATTCCCATATAGTTTGTTTTGTAAATTTTTACATTTAAATATAAAATTTTCATAGTTTTCATCTTTTTATAGTCTTAAATTCACCAAATTTTTAAACTTTTTTAAATTTTCGTTTATCTCGTTTTTTTTGCTCCTGTTAGGTCCGTATTGTGTAGAAACTACCATCTGCACACTAATTTCCTTCAGAAAACACACGAAATACGAAAAAAACACTACTTACCTAAACCGAGGTATAGTGGTGGATCCCTACAACTGCATAAATTTAACTATATATTTGTTAATAACTTTCCCGAAAATTGGTATTTTAAGTTCAAATCTTCTGTAAATAGTGCAGTTGATTGCCCCTCGTATTATTTTATAGTTTTTTCAGTAAATTTTAGCCCCCATATAATTAATTTTTATATTTATATTCTCTTATTATCGTAAATTCGTAATTTTAAACATAAATTCATCTTTAATTTGGCTGAAAATTTGCCTTTTCCGTTGAAATTTACTTTTAAATAGTACAAATAACCGCCCCCCGTATTCCCATATAGTTTGTTTTGTAAATTTTTACATTTAAATATAAAATTTTCATAGATTTCATCTTTTTATAGTCTTAAATTCACCAAATTTTTAAACTTTTTTAAATTTTCGTTTATCTCGTTCTTTTTGCTCCTGTTAGGTCCGTATTGTGTAGAAACTACCATCTGCACACTAATTTCCTTCAGAAAACACACGAAATACGAAAAAAACACTACTTACCTAAACCGAGGTATAGTGGTGGATCCCTACAACTGCATAAATTTAACTATATATTTGTTAATAACTTTCCCGAAAATTGGTATTTTAAGTTCAAATCTTCTGTAAATAGTGCAGTTGATTGCCCCTCGTATTATTTTATAGTTTTTTTAGTAAATTTTAGCCCCCATATAATTAATTTTTATATTTATATTCTCTTATTATCGTAAATTCGTAATTTTAAACATAAATTCATCTTTAATTTGGCTGAAAATTTGCCTTTTCCGTTGAAATTTACTTTTAAATAGTACAAATAACCGCCCCCCGTATTCCCATATAGTTTGTTTTGTAAATTTTTACATTTAAATATAAAATTTTCATAGTTTTCATCTTTTTATAGTCTTAAATTCACCAAATTTTTAAACTTTTTTAAATTTTCGTTTATCTCGTTCTTTTTGCTCCTGTTAGGTCCGTATTGTGTAGAAACTACCATCTGCACACTAATTTCCTTCAGAAAACACACGAAATACGAAAAAAACACTACTTACCTAAACCGAGGTATAGTGGTGGATCCCTACAACTGCATAAATTTAACTATATATTTGTTAATAACTTTCCCGAAAATTGGTATTTTAAGTTCAAATCTTCTGTAAATAGTGCAGTTGATTGCCCCTCGTATTATTTTATAGTTTTTTCAGTAAATTTTAGCCCCCATATAATTAATTTTTATATTTATATTCTCTTATTATCGTAAATTCGTAATTTTAAACATAAATTCATCTTTAATTTGGCTGAAAATTTGCCTTTTCCGTTGAAATTTACTTTTAAATAGTACAAATAACCGCCCCCCGTATTCCCATATAGTTTGTTTTGTAAATTTTTACATTTAAATATAAAATTTTCATAGTTTTCATCTTTTTATAGTCTTAAATTCACCAAATTTTTAAACTTTTTTAAATTTTCGTTTATCTCGTTCTTTTTGCTCCTGTTAGGTCCGTATTGTGTAAAAACTACCATCTGCACACTAATTTCCTTCAGAAAACACACGAAATACGAAAAAAACACTACTTACCTAAACCGAGGTATAGTGGTGGATCCCTACAACTGCATAAATTTAACTATATATTTGTTAATAACTTTCCCGAAAATTGGTATTTTAAGTTCAAATCTTCTGTAAATAGTGCAGTTGATTGCCCCTCGTATTATTTTATAGTTTTTTCAGTAAATTTTAGCCCCCATATAATTAATTTTTATATTTATATTCTCTTATTATCGTAAATTCGTAATTTTAAACATAAATTCATCTTTAATTTGGCTGAAAATTTGCCTTTTCCGTTGAAATTTACTTTTAAGTAGTACAAATAACCGCCCCCCGTATTCCCATATAGTTTGTTTTGTAAATTTTTACATTTAAATATAAAATTTTCATAGTTTTCATCTTTTTATAGTCTTAAATTCACCAAATTTTTAAACTTTTTTAAATTTTCGTTTATCTCGTTCTTTTTGCTCCTGTTAGGTCCGTATTGTGTAGAAACTACCATCTGCACACTAATTTCCTTCAGAAAACACACGAAATACGAAAAAAACACTACTTACCTAAACCGAGGTATAGTGGTGGATCCCTACAACTGCATAAATTTAACTATATATTTGTTAATAACTTTCCCGAAAATTGGTATTTTAAGTTCAAATCTTCTGTAAATAGTGCAGTTGATTGCCCCTCGTATTATTTTATAGTTTTTTCAGTAAATTTTAGCCCCCATATAATTAATTTTTATATTTATATTCTCTTATTATCGTAAATTCGTAATTTTAAACATAAATTCATCTTTAATTTGGCTGAAAATTTGCCTTTTCCGTTGAAATTTACTTTTAAATAGTACAAATAACCGCCCCCCGTATTCCCATATAGTTTGTTTTGTAAATTTTTACATTTAAATATAAAATTTTCATAGTTTTCATCTTTTTATAGTCTTAAATTCACCAAATTTTTAAACTTTTTTAAATTTTCGTTTATCTCGTTCTTTTTGCTCCTGTTAGGTCCGTATTGTGTAGAAACTACCATCTGCACACTAATTTCCTTCAGAAAACACACGAAATACGAAAAAAACACTACTTACCTAAACCGAGGTATAGTGGTGGATCCCTACAACTGCATAAATTTAACTATATATTTGTTAATAACTTTCCCGAAAATTGGTATTTTAAGTTCAAATCTTCTGTAAATAGTGCAGTTGATTGCCCCTCGTATTATTTTATAGTTTTTTCAGTAAATTTTAGCCCCCATATAATTAATTTTTATATTTATATTCTCTTATTATCGTAAATTCGTAATTTTAAACATAAATTCATCTTTAATTTGGCTGAAAATTTGCCTTTTCCGTTGAAATTTACTTTTAAATAGTACAAATAACCGCCCCCCGTATTCCCATATAGTTTGTTTTGTAAATTTTTACATTTAAATATAAAATTTTCATAGTTTTCATCTTTTTATAGTCTTAAATTCACCAAATTTTTAAACTTTTTTAAATTTTCGTTTATCTCGTTTTTTTTGCTCCTGTTAGGTCCGTATTGTGTAGAAACTACCATCTGCACACTAATTTCCTTCAGAAAACACACGAAATACGAAAAAAACACTACTTACCTAAACCGAGGTATAGTGGTGGATCCCTACAACTGCATAAATTTAACTATATATTTGTTAATAACTTTCCCGAAAATTGGTATTTTAAGTTCAAATCTTCTGTAAATAGTGCAGTTGATTGCCCCTCGTATTATTTTATAGTTTTTTCAGTAAATTTTAGCCCCCATATAATTAATTTTTATATTTATATTCTCTTATTATCGTAAATTCGTAATTTTAAACATAAATTCATCTTTAATTTGGCTGAAAATTTGCCTTTTCCGTTGAAATTTACTTTTAAATAGTACAAATAACCGCCCCCCGTATTCCCATATAGTTTGTTTTGTAAATTTTTACATTTAAATATAAAATTTTCATAGTTTTCATCTTTTTATAGTCTTAAATTCACCAAATTTTTAAACTTTTTTAAATTTTCGTTTATCTCGTTCTTTTTGCTCCTGTTAGGTCCGTATTGTGTAGAAACTACCATCTGCACACTAATTTCCTTCAGAAAACACACGAAATACGAAAAAAACACTACTTACCTAAACCGAGGTATAGTGGTGGATCCCTACAACTGCATAAATTTAACTATATATTTGTTAATAACTTTCCCGAAAATTGGTATTTTAAGTTCAAATCTTCTGTAAATAGTGCAGTTGATTGCCCCTCGTATTATTTTATAGTTTTTTCAGTAAATTTTAGCCCCCATATAATTAATTTTTATATTTATATTCTCTTATTATCGTAAATTCGTAATTTTAAACATAAATTCATCTTTAATTTGGCTGAAAATTTGCCTTTTCCGTTGAAATTTACTTTTAAATAGTACAAATAACCGCCCCCCGTATTCCCATATAGTTTGTTTTGTAAATTTTTACATTTAAATATAAAATTTTCATAGTTTTCATCTTTTTATAGTCTTAAATTCACCAAATTTTTAAACTTTTTTAAATTTTCGTTTATCTCGTTCTTTTTGCTCCTGTTAGGTCCGTATTGTGTAGAAACTACCATCTGCACACTAATTTCCTTCAGAAAACACACGAAATACGAAAAAAACACTACTTACCTAAACCGAGGTATAGTGGTGGATCCCTACAACTGCATAAATTTAACTATATATTTGTTAATAACTTTCCCGAAAATTGGTATTTTAAGTTCAAATCTTCTGTAAATAGTGCAGTTGATTGCCCCTCGTATTATTTTATAGTTTTTTCAGTAAATTTTAGCCCCCATATAATTAATTTTTATATTTATATTCTCTTATTATCGTAAATTCGTAATTTTAAACATAAATTCATCTTTAATTTGGCTGAAAATTTGCCTTTTCCGTTGAAATTTACTTTTAAATAGTACAAATAACCGCCCCCCGTATTCCCATATAGTTTGTTTTGTAAATTTTTACATTTAAATATAAAATTTTCATAGTTTTCATCTTTTTATAGTCTTAAATTCACCAAATTTTTAAACTTTTTTAAATTTTCGTTTATCTCGTTTTTTTTACTCCTGTTAGGTCCGTATTGTGTAGAAACTACCATCTGCACACTAATTTCCTTCAGAAAACACACGAAATACGAAAAAAACACTACTTACCTAAACCGAGGTATAGTGGTGGATCCCTACAACTGCATAAATTTAACTATATATTTGTTAATAACTTTCCCGAAAATTGGTATTTTAAGTTCAAATCTTCTGTAAATAGTGCAGTTGATTGCCCCTCGTATTATTTTATAGTTTTTTCAGTAAATTTTAGCCCCCATATAATTAATTTTTATATTTATATTCTCTTATTATCGTAAATTCGTAATTTTAAACATAAATTCATCTTTAATTTGGCTGAAAATTTGCCTTTTCCGTTGAAATTTACTTTTAAATAGTACAAATAACCGCCCCCCGTATTCCCATATAGTTTGTTTTGTAAATTTTTACATTTAAATATAAAATTTTCATAGTTTTCATCTTTTTATAGTCTTAAATTCACCAAATTTTTAAACTTTTTTAAATTTTCGTTTATCTCGTTTTTTTTACTCCTGTTAGGTCCGTATTGTGTAGAAACTACCATCTGCACACTAATTTCCTTCAGAAAACACACGAAATACGAAAAAAACACTACTTACCTAAACCGAGGTATAGTGGTGGATCCCTACAACTGCATAAATTTAACTATATATTTGTTAATAACTTTCCCGAAAATTGGTATTTTAAGTTCAAATCTTCTGTAAATAGTGCAGTTGATTGCCCCTCGTATTATTTTATAGTTTTTTCAGTAAATTTTAGCCCCCATATAATTAATTTTTATATTTATATTCTCTTATTATCGTAAATTCGTAATTTTAAACATAAATTCATCTTTAATTTGGCTGAAAATTTGCCTTTTCCGTTGAAATTTACTTTTAAATAGTACAAATAACCGCCCCCCGTATTCCCATATAGTTTGTTTTGTAAATTTTTACATTTAAATATAAAATTTTCATAGTTTTCATCTTTTTATAGTCTTAAATTCACCAAATTTTTAAACTTTTTTAAATTTTCGTTTATCTCGTTCTTTTTGCTCCTGTTAGGTCCGTATTGTGTAGAAACTACCATCTGCACACTAATTTCCTTCAGAAAACACACGAAATACGAAAAAAACACTACTTACCTAAACCGAGGTATAGTGGTGGATCCCTACAACTGCATAAATTTAACTATATTATATTTGTTAATAACTTTCCCGAAAATTGGTATTTTAAGTTCAAATCTTCTGTAAATAGTGCAGTTGATTGCCCCTCGTATTATTTTATAGTTTTTTCAGTAAATTTTAGCCCCCATATAATTAATTTTTATATTTATATTCTCTTATTATCGTAAATTCGTAATTTTAAACATAAATTCATCTTTAATTTGGCTGAAAATTTGCCTTTTCCGTTGAAATTTACTTTTAAATAGTACAAATAAACGCCCCCCGTATTCCCATATAGTTTGTTTTGTAAATTTTTACATTTAAATATAAAATTTTCATAGTTTTCATCTTTTTATAGTCTTAAATTCACCAAATTTTTAAACTTTTTTAAATTTTCGTTCATCTCGTTCTTTTTGCTCCTGTTAGGTCCGTATTGTGTAGAAACTACCATCTGCACACTAATTTCCTTCAGAAAACACACGAAATACGAAAAAAACACTACTTACCTAAACCGAGGTATAGTGGTGGATCCCTACAACTGCATAAATTTAACTATATATTTGTTAATAACTTTCCCGAAAATTGGTATTTTAAGTTCAAATCTTCTGTAAATAGTGCAGTTGATTGCCTCTCGTATTATTTTATAGTTTTTTCAGTAAATTTTAGCCCCCATATAATTAATTTTTATATTTATATTCTCTTATTATCGTAAATTCGTAATTTTAAACATAAATTCATCTTTAATTTGGCTGAAAATTTGCCTTTTCCGTTGAAATTTACTTTTAAATAGTACAAATAACCGCCCCCCGTATTCCCATATAGTTTGTTTTGTAAATTTTTACATTTAAATATAAAATTTTCATAGTTTTCATCTTTTTATAGTCTTAAATTCACCAAATTTTTAAACTTTTTTAAATTTTCGTTTATCTCGTTCTTTTTGCTCCTGTTAGGTCCGTATTGTGTAAAAACTACCATCTGCACACTAATTTCCTTCAGAAAACACACGAAATACGAAAAAAACACTACTTACCTAAACCGAGGTATAGTGGTGGATCCCTACAACTGCATAAATTTAACTATATATTTGTTAATAACTTTCCCGAAAATTGGTATTTTAAGTTCAAATCTTCTGTAAATAGTGCAGTTGATTGCCCCTCGTATTATTTTATAGTTTTTTCAGTAAATTTTAGCCCCCATATAATTAATTTTTATATTTATATTCTCTTATTATCGTAAATTCGTAATTTTAAACATAAATTCATCTTTAATTTGGCTGAAAATTTGCCTTTTCCGTTGAAATTTACTTTTAAATAGTACAAATAACCGCCCCCCGTATTCCCATATAGTTTGTTTTGTAAATTTTTACATTTAAATATAAAATTTTCATAGTTTTCATCTTTTTATAGTCTTAAATTCACCAAATTTTTAAACTTTTTTAAATTTTCGTTTATCTCGTTCTTTTTGCTCCTGTTAGGTCCGTATTGTGTAGAAACTACCATCTGCACACTAATTTCCTTCAGAAAACACACGAAATACGAAAAAAACACTACTTACCTAAACCGAGGTATAGTGGTGGATCCCTACAACTGCATAAATTTAACTATATATTTGTTAATAACTTTCCCGAAAATTGGTATTTTAAGTTCAAATCTTCTGTAAATAGTGCAGTTGATTGCCCCTCGTATTATTTTATAGTTTTTTCAGTAAATTTTAGCCCCCATATAATTAATTTTTATATTTATATTCTCTTATTATCGTAAATTCGTAATTTTAAACATAAATTCATCTTTAATTTGGCTGAAAATTTGCCTTTTCCGTTGAAATTTACTTTTAAATAGTACAAATAACCGCCCCCCGTATTCCCATATAGTTTGTTTTGTAAATTTTTACATTTAAATATAAAATTTTCATAGTTTTCATCTTTTTATAGTCTTAAATTCACCAAATTTTTAAACTTTTTTAAATTTTCGTTTATCTCGTTCTTTTTGCTCCTGTTAGGTCCGTATTGTGTAGAAACTACCATCTGCACACTAATTTCCTTCAGAAAACACACGAAATACGAAAAAAACACTACTTACCTAAACCGAGGTATAGTGGTGGATCCCTACAACTGCATAAATTTAACTATATATTTGTTAATAACTTTCCCGAAAATTGGTATTTTAAGTTCAAATCTTCTGTAAATAGTGCAGTTGATTGCCCCTCGTATTATTTTATAGTTTTTTCAGTAAATTTTAGCCCCCATATAATTAATTTTTATATTTATATTCTCTTATTATCGTAAATTCGTAATTTTAAACATAAATTCATCTTTAATTTGGCTGAAAATTTGCCTTTTCCGTTGAAATTTACTTTTAAATAGTACAAATAACCGCCCCCCGTATTCCCATATAGTTTGTTTTGTAAATTTTTACATTTAAATATAAAATTTTCATAGTTTTCATCTTTTTATAGTCTTAAATTCACCAAATTTTTAAACTTTTTTAAATTTTCGTTTATCTCGTTCTTTTTGCTCCTGTTAGGTCCGTATTGTGTAGAAACTACCATCTGCACACTAATTTCCTTCAGAAAACACACGAAATACGAAAAAAACACTACTTACCTAAACCGAGGTATAGTGGTGGATCCCTACAACTGCATAAATTTAACTATATATTTGTTAATAACTTTCCCGAAAATTGGTATTTTAAGTTCAAATCTTCTGTAAATAGTGCAGTTGATTGCCCCTCGTATTATTTTATAGTTTTTTCAGTAAATTTTAGCCCCCATATAATTAATTTTTATATTTATATTCTCTTATTATCGTAAATTCGTAATTTTAAACATAAATTCATCTTTAATTTGGCTGAAAATTTGCCTTTTCCGTTGAAATTTACTTTTAAATAGTACAAATAACCGCCCCCCGTATTCCCATATAGTTTGTTTTGTAAATTTTTACATTTAAATATAAAATTTTCATAGTTTTCATCTTTTTATAGTCTTAAATTCACCAAATTTTTAAACTTTTTTAAATTTTCGTTTATCTCGTTCTTTTTGCTCCTGTTAGGTCCGTATTGTGTAGAAACTACCATCTGCACACTAATTTCCTTCAGAAAACACACGAAATACGAAAAAAACACTACTTACCTAAACCGAGGTATAGTGGTGGATCCCTACAACTGCATAAATTTAACTATATATTTGTTAATAACTTTCCCGAAAATTGGTATTTTAAGTTCAAATCTTCTGTAAATAGTGCAGTTGATTGCCCCTCGTATTATTTTATAGTTTTTTCAGTAAATTTTAGCCCCCATATAATTAATTTTTATATTTATATTCTCTTATTATCGTAAATTCGTAATTTTAAACATAAATTCATCTTTAATTTGGCTGAAAATTTGCCTTTTCCGTTGAAATTTACTTTTAAATAGTACAAATAACCGCCCCCCGTATTCCCATATAGTTTGTTTTGTAAATTTTTACATTTAAATATAAAATTTTCATAGTTTTCATCTTTTTATAGTCTTAAATTCACCAAATTTTTAAACTTTTTTAAATTTTCGTTTATCTCGTTTTTTTTGCTCCTGTTAGGTCCGTATTGTGTAGAAACTACCATC
>JAUPFT010000022.1:23430739-23460739 GCA_036936625.1 Parnassius smintheus behrii
TGATTTTTTCTGAATTCTGTCTGTTTTATGAAGCAAATTAGTGTGCAGATGGTGGTTTCTACACAAGACGGACCTAATAAAAGCAAAAAGAGCGAGATAAATGAAGATTTGAAAATTTTAAAAATTTTAGGAAATTACGAGTATAGGAAAACGAATTTTGTGGAAATAAATATTTTAGCGACAGAAATTTTCTATAAAAACTATAGATAAATACGGGGGCCGGATAAATACACTATTTAAAAAGAAAATTTAAACGGAAAAGGCCAATTTTCAGCCGAGCTATGATGAATACGTGTTTTTATTGTTGAATTTAAGTAAGAAATAGACTGAAAATATGAAAATTAAATATATAAAGTTACGAATTTACTGAGAAAACTATATAAGATTACGGGGGGCAGTTAGTTACACTATTTAAATAGAAAATTTAAGAGGAGAAGGCCAATTTTCAGCCGAGCTATGGACGAATACGTGTTTTTATTGTTGGATTTAAGTAAGAAATAGACTGAAAATATGAAAATTAAATATATAAAGTTACGAATTTACTGAGAAAACTATAAAGAAATGTGGGGAGCAATTAACTACACAATTTAAAAAAGATTTGAACGAAAAATACCAATTTTTAGAAAAGTTATTAGCGAATTTATAGTTGAATTTGTGTGATTGTATTGATTGACCACTATACCTCGGTTTAGGTATATAGTGATTTTTTCTGATTCTGTCTGTTTTATGAAGCAAATTAGTGTGCAGATGGTGGTTTCTACACAAGACGGACCTAATAAAAGCAAAAAGAGCGAGATAAATGAAGATTTGAAAAATTTTAAAATTTTAGGAAATTACGAGTATAGGAAAACGAATTTTGTGGAAATAAATATTTTAGCGACAGAAATTTTCTATAAAAACTATAGATAAATACGGGGGCCGGATAAATACACTATTTAAAAAGAAAATTTAAACGGAAAAGGCCAATTTTCAGCCGAGCTATGGATGAATACGTGTTTTTATTGTTGAATTTAAGTAAGAAATAGACTGAAAATATGAAAATTAAATATATAAAGTTACGAATTTACTGAGAAAACTATATAAGATTACGGGGGGCAGTTAGTTACACTATTTAAATAGAAAATTTAAGAGGAGAAGGCCAATTTTCAGCCGAGCTATGGACGAATACGTGTTTTTATTGTTGGATTTAAGTAAGAAATAGACTGAAAATATGAAAATTAAATATATAAAGTTACGAATTTACTGAGAAAACTATAAAGAAATGTGGGGAGCAATTAACTACACAATTTAAAAAAGATTTGAACGAAAAATACCAATTTTTAGAAAAGTTATTAGCGAATTTATAGTTGAATTTGTGTGATTGTATTGATTGACCACTATACCTCGGTTTAGGTATATAGTGATTTTTTCTGATTCTGTCTGTTTTATGAAGCAAATTAGTGTGCAGATGGTGGTTTCTACACAAGACGGACCTAATAAAAGCAAAAAGAGCGAGATAAATGAAGATTTGAAAATTTTAAAAATTTTAGGAAATTACGAGTATAGGAAAACGAATTTTGTGGAAATAAATATTTTAGCGACAGAAATTTTCTATAAAAACTATAGATAAATACGGGGGCCGGATAAATACACTATTTAAAAAGAAAATTTAAACGGAAAAGGCCAATTTTCAGCCGAGCTATGGATGAATACGTGTTTTTATTGTTGAATTTAAGTAAGAAATAGACTGAAAATATGAAAATTAAATATATAAAGTTACGAATTTACTGAGAAAACTATATAAGATTACGGGGGGCAGTTAGTTACACTATTTAAATAGAAAATTTAAGAGGAGAAGGCCAATTTTCAGCCGAGCTATGGACGAATACGTGTTTTTATTGTTGGATTTAAGTAAGAAATAGACTGAAAATATGAAAATTAAATATATAAAGTTACGAATTTACTGAGAAAACTATAAAGAAATGTGGGGAGCAATTAACTACACAATTTAAAAAAGATTTGAACGAAAAATACCAATTTTTAGAAAAGTTATTAGCGAATTTATAGTTGAATTTGTGTGATTGTATTGATTGACCACTATACCTCGGTTTAGGTATATAGTGATTTTTTCTGATTCTGTCTGTTTTATGAAGCAAATTAGTGTGCAGATGGTGGTTTCTACACAAGACGGACCTAATAAAAGCAAAAAGAGCGAGATAAATGAAGATTTGAAAAATTTTAAAAATTTTAGGAAATTACGAGTATAGGAAAACGAATTTTGTGGAAATAAATATTTTAGCGACAGAAATTTTCTATAAAAACTATAGATAAATACGGGGGCCGGATAAATACACTATTTAAAAAGAAAATTTAAACGGAAAAGGCCAATTTTCAGCCGAGCTATGGATGAATACGTGTTTTTATTGTTGAATTTAAGTAAGAAATAGACTGAAAATATGAAAATTAAATATATAAAGTTACGAATTTACTGAGAAAACTATATAAGATTACGGGGGGCAGTTAGTTACACTATTTAAATAGAAAATTTAAGAGGAGAAGGCCAATTTTCAGCCGAGCTATGGACGAATACGTGTTTTTATTGTTGGATTTAAGTAAGAAATAGACTGAAAATATGAAAATTAAATATATAAAGTTACGAATTTACTGAGAAAACTATAAAGAAATGTGGGGAGCAATTAACTACACAATTTAAAAAAGATTTGAACGAAAAATACCAATTTTTAGAAAAGTTATTAGCGAATTTATAGTTGAATTTGTGTGATTGTATTGATTGACCACTATACCTCGGTTTAGGTATATAGTGATTTTTTCTGATTCTGTCTGTTTTATGAAGCAAATTAGTGTGCAGATGGTGGTTTCTACACAAGACGGACCTAATAAAAGCAAAAAGAGCGAGATAAATGAAGATTTGAAAAATTTTAAAAATTTTAGGAAATTACGAGTATAGGAAAACGAATTTTGTGGAAATAAATATTTTAGCGACAGAAATTTTCTATAAAAACTATAGATAAATACGGGGGCCGGATAAATACACTATTTAAAAAGAAAATTTAAACGGAAAAGGCCAATTTTCAGCCGAGCTATGGATGAATACGTGTTTTTATTGTTGAATTTAAGTAAGAAATAGACTGAAAATATGAAAATTAAATATATAAAGTTACGAATTTACTGAGAAAACTATATAAGATTACGGGGGGCAGTTAGTTACACTATTTAAATAGAAAATTTAAGAGGAGAAGGCCAATTTTCAGCCGAGCTATGGACGAATACGTGTTTTTATTGTTGGATTTAAGTAAGAAATAGACTGAAAATATGAAAATTAAATATATAAAGTTACGAATTTACTGAGAAAACTATATAAGATTACGGGGGGCAGTTAGTTACACTATTTAAATAGAAAATTTAAGAGGAGAAGGCCAATTTTCAGCCGAGCTATGGACGAATACGTGTTTTTATTGTTGGATTTAAGTAAGAAATAGACTGAAAATATGAAAATTAAATATATAAAGTTACGAATTTACTGAGAAAACTATAAAGAAATGTGGGGAGCAATTAACTACACAATTTAAAAAAGATTTGAACGAAAAATACCAATTTTTAGAAAAGTTATTAGCGAATTTATAGTTGAATTTGTGTGATTGTATTGATTGACCACTATACCTCGGTTTAGGTATATAGTGATTTTTTCTGATTCTGTCTGTTTTATGAAGCAAATTAGTGTGCAGATGGTGGTTTCTACACAAGACGGACCTAATAAAAGCAAAAAGAGCGAGATAAATGAAGATTTGAAAAATTTTAAAAATTTTAGGAAATTACGAGTATAGGAAAACGAATTTTGTGGAAATAAATATTTTAGCGACAGAAATTTTCTATAAAAACTATAGATAAATACGGGGGCCGGATAAATACACTATTTAAAAAGAAAATTTAAACGGAAAAGGCCAATTTTCAGCCGAGCTATGGATGAATACGTGTTTTTATTGTTGAATTTAAGTAAGAAATAGACTGAAAATATGAAAATTAAATATATAAAGTTACGAATTTACTGAGAAAACTATATAAGATTACGGGGGGCAGTTAGTTACACTATTTAAATAGAAAATTTAAGAGGAGAAGGCCAATTTTCAGCCGAGCTATGGACGAATACGTGTTTTTATTGTTGGATTTAAGTAAGAAATAGACTGAAAATATGAAAATTAAATATATAAAGTTACGAATTTACTGAGAAAACTATAAAGAAATGTGGGGAGCAATTAACTACACAATTTAAAAAAGATTTGAACGAAAAATACCAATTTTTAGAAAAGTTATTAGCGAATTTATAGTTGAATTTGTGTGATTGTATTGATTGACCACTATACCTCGGTTTAGGTATATAGTGATTTTTTCTGATTCTGTCTGTTTTATGAAGCAAATTAGTGTGCAGATGGTGGTTTCTACACAAGACGGACCTAATAAAAGCAAAAAGAGCGAGATAAATGAAGATTTGAAAAATTTTAAAAATTTTAGGAAATTACGAGTATAGGAAAACGAATTTTGTGGAAATAAATATTTTAGCGACAGAAATTTTCTATAAAAACTATAGATAAATACGGGGGCCGGATAAATACACTATTTAAAAAGAAAATTTAAACGGAAAAGGCCAATTTTCAGCCGAGCTATGGATGAATACGTGTTTTTATTGTTGAATTTAAGTAAGAAATAGACTGAAAATATGAAAATTAAATATATAAAGTTACGAATTTACTGAGAAAACTATATAAGATTACGGGGGGCAGTTAGTTACACTATTTAAATAGAAAATTTAAGAGGAGAAGGCCAATTTTCAGCCGAGCTATGGACGAATACGTGTTTTTATTGTTGGATTTAAGTAAGAAATAGACTGAAAATATGAAAATTAAATATATAAAGTTACGAATTTACTGAGAAAACTATATAAGATTACGGGGGGCAGTTAGTTACACTATTTAAATAGAAAATTTAAGAGGAGAAGGCCAATTTTCAGCCGAGCTATGGACGAATACGTGTTTTTATTGTTGGATTTAAGTAAGAAATAGACTGAAAATATGAAAATTAAATATATAAAGTTACGAATTTACTGAGAAAACTATAAAGAAATGTGGGGAGCAATTAACTACACAATTTAAAAAAGATTTGAACGAAAAATACCAATTTTTAGAAAAGTTATTAGCGAATTTATAGTTGAATTTGTGTGATTGTATTGATTGACCACTATACCTCGGTTTAGGTATATAGTGATTTTTTCTGATTCTGTCTGTTTTATGAAGCAAATTAGTGTGCAGATGGTGGTTTCTACACAAGACGGACCTAATAAAAGCAAAAAGAGCGAGATAAATGAAGATTTGAAAAATTTTAAAAATTTTAGGAAATTACGAGTATAGGAAAACGAATTTTGTGGAAATAAATATTTTAGCGACAGAAATTTTCTATAAAAACTATAGATAAATACGGGGGCCGGATAAATACACTATTTAAAAAGAAAATTTAAACGGAAAAGGCCAATTTTCAGCCGAGCTATGGATGAATACGTGTTTTTATTGTTGAATTTAAGTAAGAAATAGACTGAAAATATGAAAATTAAATATATAAAGTTACGAATTTACTGAGAAAACTATATAAGATTACGGGGGGCAGTTAGTTACACTATTTAAATAGAAAATTTAAGAGGAGAAGGCCAATTTTCAGCCGAGCTATGGACGAATACGTGTTTTTATTGTTGGATTTAAGTAAGAAATAGACTGAAAATATGAAAATTAAATATATAAAGTTACGAATTTACTGAGAAAACTATAAAGAAATGTGGGGAGCAATTAACTACACAATTTAAAAAAGATTTGAACGAAAAATACCAATTTTTAGAAAAGTTATTAGCGAATTTATAGTTGAATTTGTGTGATTGTATTGATTGACCACTATACCTCGGTTTAGGTATATAGTGATTTTTTCTGATTCTGTCTGTTTTATGAAGCAAATTAGTGTGCAGATGGTGGTTTCTACACAAGACGGACCTAATAAAAGCAAAAAGAGCGAGATAAATGAAGATTTGAAAAATTTTAAAAATTTTAGGAAATTACGAGTATAGGAAAACGAATTTTGTGGAAATAAATATTTTAGCGACAGAAATTTTCTATAAAAACTATAGATAAATACGGGGGCCGGATAAATACACTATTTAAAAAGAAAATTTAAACGGAAAAGGCCAATTTTCAGCCGAGCTATGGATGAATACGTGTTTTTATTGTTGAATTTAAGTAAGAAATAGACTGAAAATATGAAAATTAAATATATAAAGTTACGAATTTACTGAGAAAACTATATAAGATTACGGGGGGCAGTTAGTTACACTATTTAAATAGAAAATTTAAGAGGAGAAGGCCAATTTTCAGCCGAGCTATGGACGAATACGTGTTTTTATTGTTGGATTTAAGTAAGAAATAGACTGAAAATATGAAAATTAAATATATAAAGTTACGAATTTACTGAGAAAACTATAAAGAAATGTGGGGAGCAATTAACTACACAATTTAAAAAAGATTTGAACGAAAAATACCAATTTTTAGAAAAGTTATTAGCGAATTTATAGTTGAATTTGTGTGATTGTATTGATTGACCACTATACCTCGGTTTAGGTATATAGTGATTTTTTCTGATTCTGTCTGTTTTATGAAGCAAATTAGTGTGCAGATGGTGGTTTCTACACAAGACGGACCTAATAAAAGCAAAAAGAGCGAGATAAATGAAGATTTGAAAAATTTTAAAAATTTTAGGAAATTACGAGTATAGGAAAACGAATTTTGTGGAAATAAATATTTTAGCGACAGAAATTTTCTATAAAAACTATAGATAAATACGGGGGCCGGATAAATACACTATTTAAAAAGAAAATTTAAACGGAAAAGGCCAATTTTCAGCCGAGCTATGGATGAATACGTGTTTTTATTGTTGAATTTAAGTAAGAAATAGACTGAAAATATGAAAATTAAATATATAAAGTTACGAATTTACTGAGAAAACTATATAAGATTACGGGGGGCAGTTAGTTACACTATTTAAATAGAAAATTTAAGAGGAGAAGGCCAATTTTCAGCCGAGCTATGGACGAATACGTGTTTTTATTGTTGGATTTAAGTAAGAAATAGACTGAAAATATGAAAATTAAATATATAAAGTTACGAATTTACTGAGAAAACTATATAAGATTACGGGGGGCAGTTAGTTACACTATTTAAATAGAAAATTTAAGAGGAGAAGGCCAATTTTCAGCCGAGCTATGGACGAATACGTGTTTTTATTGTTGGATTTAAGTAAGAAATAGACTGAAAATATGAAAATTAAATATATAAAGTTACGAATTTACTGAGAAAACTATAAAGAAATGTGGGGAGCAATTAACTACACAATTTAAAAAAGATTTGAACGAAAAATACCAATTTTTAGAAAAGTTATTAGCGAATTTATAGTTGAATTTGTGTGATTGTATTGATTGACCACTATACCTCGGTTTAGGTATATAGTGATTTTTTCTGATTCTGTCTGTTTTATGAAGCAAATTAGTGTGCAGATGGTGGTTTCTACACAAGACGGACCTAATAAAAGCAAAAAGAGCGAGATAAATGAAGATTTGAAAAATTTTAAAAATTTTAGGAAATTACGAGTATAGGAAAACGAATTTTGTGGAAATAAATATTTTAGCGACAGAAATTTTCTATAAAAACTATAGATAAATACGGGGGCCGGATAAATACACTATTTAAAAAGAAAATTTAAACGGAAAAGGCCAATTTTCAGCCGAGCTATGGATGAATACGTGTTTTTATTGTTGAATTTAAGTAAGAAATAGACTGAAAATATGAAAATTAAATATATAAAGTTACGAATTTACTGAGAAAACTATATAAGATTACGGGGGGCAGTTAGTTACACTATTTAAATAGAAAATTTAAGAGGAGAAGGCCAATTTTCAGCCGAGCTATGGACGAATACGTGTTTTTATTGTTGGATTTAAGTAAGAAATAGACTGAAAATATGAAAATTAAATATATAAAGTTACGAATTTACTGAGAAAACTATAAAGAAATGTGGGGAGCAATTAACTACACAATTTAAAAAAGATTTGAACGAAAAATACCAATTTTTAGAAAAGTTATTAGCGAATTTATAGTTGAATTTGTGTGATTGTATTGATTGACCACTATACCTCGGTTTAGGTATATAGTGATTTTTTCTGATTCTGTCTGTTTTATGAAGCAAATTAGTGTGCAGATGGTGGTTTCTACACAAGACGGACCTAATAAAAGCAAAAAGAGCGAGATAAATGAAGATTTGAAAAATTTTAAAAATTTTAGGAAATTACGAGTATAGGAAAACGAATTTTGTGGAAATAAATATTTTAGCGACAGAAATTTTCTATAAAAACTATAGATAAATACGGGGGCCGGATAAATACACTATTTAAAAAGAAAATTTAAACGGAAAAGGCCAATTTTCAGCCGAGCTATGGATGAATACGTGTTTTTATTGTTGAATTTAAGTAAGAAATAGACTGAAAATATGAAAATTAAATATATAAAGTTACGAATTTACTGAGAAAACTATATAAGATTACGGGGGGCAGTTAGTTACACTATTTAAATAGAAAATTTAAGAGGAGAAGGCCAATTTTCAGCCGAGCTATGGACGAATACGTGTTTTTATTGTTGGATTTAAGTAAGAAATAGACTGAAAATATGAAAATTAAATATATAAAGTTACGAATTTACTGAGAAAACTATAAAGAAATGTGGGGAGCAATTAACTACACAATTTAAAAAAGATTTGAACGAAAAATACCAATTTTTAGAAAAGTTATTAGCGAATTTATAGTTGAATTTGTGTGATTGTATTGATTGACCACTATACCTCGGTTTAGGTATATAGTGATTTTTTCTGATTCTGTCTGTTTTATGAAGCAAATTAGTGTGCAGATGGTGGTTTCTACACAAGACGGACCTAATAAAAGCAAAAAGAGCGAGATAAATGAAGATTTGAAAAATTTTAAAAATTTTAGGAAATTACGAGTATAGGAAAACGAATTTTGTGGAAATAAATATTTTAGCGACAGAAATTTTCTATAAAAACTATAGATAAATACGGGGGCCGGATAAATACACTATTTAAAAAGAAAATTTAAACGGAAAAGGCCAATTTTCAGCCGAGCTATGGATGAATACGTGTTTTTATTGTTGAATTTAAGTAAGAAATAGACTGAAAATATGAAAATTAAATATATAAAGTTACGAATTTACTGAGAAAACTATATAAGATTACGGGGGGCAGTTAGTTACACTATTTAAATAGAAAATTTAAGAGGAGAAGGCCAATTTTCAGCCGAGCTATGGACGAATACGTGTTTTTATTGTTGGATTTAAGTAAGAAATAGACTGAAAATATGAAAATTAAATATATAAAGTTACGAATTTACTGAGAAAACTATATAAGATTACGGGGGGCAGTTAGTTACACTATTTAAATAGAAAATTTAAGAGGAGAAGGCCAATTTTCAGCCGAGCTATGGACGAATACGTGTTTTTATTGTTGGATTTAAGTAAGAAATAGACTGAAAATATGAAAATTAAATATATAAAGTTACGAATTTACTGAGAAAACTATAAAGAAATGTGGGGAGCAATTAACTACACAATTTAAAAAAGATTTGAACGAAAAATACCAATTTTTAGAAAAGTTATTAGCGAATTTATAGTTGAATTTGTGTGATTGTATTGATTGACCACTATACCTCGGTTTAGGTATATAGTGATTTTTTCTGATTCTGTCTGTTTTATGAAGCAAATTAGTGTGCAGATGGTGGTTTCTACACAAGACGGACCTAATAAAAGCAAAAAGAGCGAGATAAATGAAGATTTGAAAAATTTTAAAAATTTTAGGAAATTACGAGTATAGGAAAACGAATTTTGTGGAAATAAATATTTTAGCGACAGAAATTTTCTATAAAAACTATAGATAAATACGGGGGCCGGATAAATACACTATTTAAAAAGAAAATTTAAACGGAAAAGGCCAATTTTCAGCCGAGCTATGGATGAATACGTGTTTTTATTGTTGAATTTAAGTAAGAAATAGACTGAAAATATGAAAATTAAATATATAAAGTTACGAATTTACTGAGAAAACTATATAAGATTACGGGGGGCAGTTAGTTACACTATTTAAATAGAAAATTTAAGAGGAGAAGGCCAATTTTCAGCCGAGCTATGGACGAATACGTGTTTTTATTGTTGGATTTAAGTAAGAAATAGACTGAAAATATGAAAATTAAATATATAAAGTTACGAATTTACTGAGAAAACTATAAAGAAATGTGGGGAGCAATTAACTACACAATTTAAAAAAGATTTGAACGAAAAATACCAATTTTTAGAAAAGTTATTAGCGAATTTATAGTTGAATTTGTGTGATTGTATTGATTGACCACTATACCTCGGTTTAGGTATATAGTGATTTTTTCTGATTCTGTCTGTTTTATGAAGCAAATTAGTGTGCAGATGGTGGTTTCTACACAAGACGGACCTAATAAAAGCAAAAAGAGCGAGATAAATGAAGATTTGAAAAATTTTAAAAATTTTAGGAAATTACGAGTATAGGAAAACGAATTTTGTGGAAATAAATATTTTAGCGACAGAAATTTTCTATAAAAACTATAGATAAATACGGGGGCCGGATAAATACACTATTTAAAAAGAAAATTTAAACGGAAAAGGCCAATTTTCAGCCGAGCTATGGATGAATACGTGTTTTTATTGTTGAATTTAAGTAAGAAATAGACTGAAAATATGAAAATTAAATATATAAAGTTACGAATTTACTGAGAAAACTATATAAGATTACGGGGGGCAGTTAGTTACACTATTTAAATAGAAAATTTAAGAGGAGAAGGCCAATTTTCAGCCGAGCTATGGACGAATACGTGTTTTTATTGTTGGATTTAAGTAAGAAATAGACTGAAAATATGAAAATTAAATATATAAAGTTACGAATTTACTGAGAAAACTATAAAGAAATGTGGGGAGCAATTAACTACACAATTTAAAAAAGATTTGAACGAAAAATACCAATTTTTAGAAAAGTTATTAGCGAATTTATAGTTGAATTTGTGTGATTGTATTGATTGACCACTATACCTCGGTTTAGGTATATAGTGATTTTTTCTGATTCTGTCTGTTTTATGAAGCAAATTAGTGTGCAGATGGTGGTTTCTACACAAGACGGACCTAATAAAAGCAAAAAGAGCGAGATAAATGAAGATTTGAAAAATTTTAAAAATTTTAGGAAATTACGAGTATAGGAAAACGAATTTTGTGGAAATAAATATTTTAGCGACAGAAATTTTCTATAAAAACTATAGATAAATACGGGGGCCGGATAAATACACTATTTAAAAAGAAAATTTAAACGGAAAAGGCCAATTTTCAGCCGAGCTATGGATGAATACGTGTTTTTATTGTTGAATTTAAGTAAGAAATAGACTGAAAATATGAAAATTAAATATATAAAGTTACGAATTTACTGAGAAAACTATATAAGATTACGGGGGGCAGTTAGTTACACTATTTAAATAGAAAATTTAAGAGGAGAAGGCCAATTTTCAGCCGAGCTATGGACGAATACGTGTTTTTATTGTTGGATTTAAGTAAGAAATAGACTGAAAATATGAAAATTAAATATATAAAGTTACGAATTTACTGAGAAAACTATAAAGAAATGTGGGGAGCAATTAACTACACAATTTAAAAAAGATTTGAACGAAAAATACCAATTTTTAGAAAAGTTATTAGCGAATTTATAGTTGAATTTGTGTGATTGTATTGATTGACCACTATACCTCGGTTTAGGTATATAGTGATTTTTTCTGATTCTGTCTGTTTTATGAAGCAAATTAGTGTGCAGATGGTGGTTTCTACACAAGACGGACCTAATAAAAGCAAAAAGAGCGAGATAAATGAAGATTTGAAAAATTTTAAAAATTTTAGGAAATTACGAGTATAGGAAAACGAATTTTGTGGAAATAAATATTTTAGCGACAGAAATTTTCTATAAAAACTATAGATAAATACGGGGGCCGGATAAATACACTATTTAAAAAGAAAATTTAAACGGAAAAGGCCAATTTTCAGCCGAGCTATGGATGAATACGTGTTTTTATTGTTGAATTTAAGTAAGAAATAGACTGAAAATATGAAAATTAAATATATAAAGTTACGAATTTACTGAGAAAACTATATAAGATTACGGGGGGCAGTTAGTTACACTATTTAAATAGAAAATTTAAGAGGAGAAGGCCAATTTTCAGCCGAGCTATGGACGAATACGTGTTTTTATTGTTGGATTTAAGTAAGAAATAGACTGAAAATATGAAAATTAAATATATAAAGTTACGAATTTACTGAGAAAACTATAAAGAAATGTGGGGAGCAATTAACTACACAATTTAAAAAAGATTTGAACGAAAAATACCAATTTTTAGAAAAGTTATTAGCGAATTTATAGTTGAATTTGTGTGATTGTATTGATTGACCACTATACCTCGGTTTAGGTATATAGTGATTTTTTCTGATTCTGTCTGTTTTATGAAGCAAATTAGTGTGCAGATGGTGGTTTCTACACAAGACGGACCTAATAAAAGCAAAAAGAGCGAGATAAATGAAGATTTGAAAAATTTTAAAAATTTTAGGAAATTACGAGTATAGGAAAACGAATTTTGTGGAAATAAATATTTTAGCGACAGAAATTTTCTATAAAAACTATAGATAAATACGGGGGCCGGATAAATACACTATTTAAAAAGAAAATTTAAACGGAAAAGGCCAATTTTCAGCCGAGCTATGGATGAATACGTGTTTTTATTGTTGAATTTAAGTAAGAAATAGACTGAAAATATGAAAATTAAATATATAAAGTTACGAATTTACTGAGAAAACTATATAAGATTACGGGGGGCAGTTAGTTACACTATTTAAATAGAAAATTTAAGAGGAGAAGGCCAATTTTCAGCCGAGCTATGGACGAATACGTGTTTTTATTGTTGGATTTAAGTAAGAAATAGACTGAAAATATGAAAATTAAATATATAAAGTTACGAATTTACTGAGAAAACTATATAAGATTACGGGGGGCAGTTAGTTACACTATTTAAATAGAAAATTTAAGAGGAGAAGGCCAATTTTCAGCCGAGCTATGGACGAATACGTGTTTTTATTGTTGGATTTAAGTAAGAAATAGACTGAAAATATGAAAATTAAATATATAAAGTTACGAATTTACTGAGAAAACTATAAAGAAATGTGGGGAGCAATTAACTACACAATTTAAAAAAGATTTGAACGAAAAATACCAATTTTTAGAAAAGTTATTAGCGAATTTATAGTTGAATTTGTGTGATTGTATTGATTGACCACTATACCTCGGTTTAGGTATATAGTGATTTTTTCTGATTCTGTCTGTTTTATGAAGCAAATTAGTGTGCAGATGGTGGTTTCTACACAAGACGGACCTAATAAAAGCAAAAAGAGCGAGATAAATGAAGATTTGAAAAATTTTAAAAATTTTAGGAAATTACGAGTATAGGAAAACGAATTTTGTGGAAATAAATATTTTAGCGACAGAAATTTTCTATAAAAACTATAGATAAATACGGGGGCCGGATAAATACACTATTTAAAAAGAAAATTTAAACGGAAAAGGCCAATTTTCAGCCGAGCTATGGATGAATACGTGTTTTTATTGTTGAATTTAAGTAAGAAATAGACTGAAAATATGAAAATTAAATATATAAAGTTACGAATTTACTGAGAAAACTATATAAGATTACGGGGGGCAGTTAGTTACACTATTTAAATAGAAAATTTAAGAGGAGAAGGCCAATTTTCAGCCGAGCTATGGACGAATACGTGTTTTTATTGTTGGATTTAAGTAAGAAATAGACTGAAAATATGAAAATTAAATATATAAAGTTACGAATTTACTGAGAAAACTATAAAGAAATGTGGGGAGCAATTAACTACACAATTTAAAAAAGATTTGAACGAAAAATACCAATTTTTAGAAAAGTTATTAGCGAATTTATAGTTGAATTTGTGTGATTGTATTGATTGACCACTATACCTCGGTTTAGGTATATAGTGATTTTTTCTGATTCTGTCTGTTTTATGAAGCAAATTAGTGTGCAGATGGTGGTTTCTACACAAGACGGACCTAATAAAAGCAAAAAGAGCGAGATAAATGAAGATTTGAAAAATTTTAAAAATTTTAGGAAATTACGAGTATAGGAAAACGAATTTTGTGGAAATAAATATTTTAGCGACAGAAATTTTCTATAAAAACTATAGATAAATACGGGGGCCGGATAAATACACTATTTAAAAAGAAAATTTAAACGGAAAAGGCCAATTTTCAGCCGAGCTATGGATGAATACGTGTTTTTATTGTTGAATTTAAGTAAGAAATAGACTGAAAATATGAAAATTAAATATATAAAGTTACGAATTTACTGAGAAAACTATATAAGATTACGGGGGGCAGTTAGTTACACTATTTAAATAGAAAATTTAAGAGGAGAAGGCCAATTTTCAGCCGAGCTATGGACGAATACGTGTTTTTATTGTTGGATTTAAGTAAGAAATAGACTGAAAATATGAAAATTAAATATATAAAGTTACGAATTTACTGAGAAAACTATATAAGATTACGGGGGGCAGTTAGTTACACTATTTAAATAGAAAATTTAAGAGGAGAAGGCCAATTTTCAGCCGAGCTATGGACGAATACGTGTTTTTATTGTTGGATTTAAGTAAGAAATAGACTGAAAATATGAAAATTAAATATATAAAGTTACGAATTTACTGAGAAAACTATAAAGAAATGTGGGGAGCAATTAACTACACAATTTAAAAAAGATTTGAACGAAAAATACCAATTTTTAGAAAAGTTATTAGCGAATTTATAGTTGAATTTGTGTGATTGTATTGATTGACCACTATACCTCGGTTTAGGTATATAGTGATTTTTTCTGATTCTGTCTGTTTTATGAAGCAAATTAGTGTGCAGATGGTGGTTTCTACACAAGACGGACCTAATAAAAGCAAAAAGAGCGAGATAAATGAAGATTTGAAAAATTTTAAAAATTTTAGGAAATTACGAGTATAGGAAAACGAATTTTGTGGAAATAAATATTTTAGCGACAGAAATTTTCTATAAAAACTATAGATAAATACGGGGGCCGGATAAATACACTATTTAAAAAGAAAATTTAAACGGAAAAGGCCAATTTTCAGCCGAGCTATGGATGAATACGTGTTTTTATTGTTGAATTTAAGTAAGAAATAGACTGAAAATATGAAAATTAAATATATAAAGTTACGAATTTACTGAGAAAACTATATAAGATTACGGGGGGCAGTTAGTTACACTATTTAAATAGAAAATTTAAGAGGAGAAGGCCAATTTTCAGCCGAGCTATGGACGAATACGTGTTTTTATTGTTGGATTTAAGTAAGAAATAGACTGAAAATATGAAAATTAAATATATAAAGTTACGAATTTACTGAGAAAACTATAAAGAAATGTGGGGAGCAATTAACTACACAATTTAAAAAAGATTTGAACGAAAAATACCAATTTTTAGAAAAGTTATTAGCGAATTTATAGTTGAATTTGTGTGATTGTATTGATTGACCACTATACCTCGGTTTAGGTATATAGTGATTTTTTCTGATTCTGTCTGTTTTATGAAGCAAATTAGTGTGCAGATGGTGGTTTCTACACAAGACGGACCTAATAAAAGCAAAAAGAGCGAGATAAATGAAGATTTGAAAAATTTTAAAAATTTTAGGAAATTACGAGTATAGGAAAACGAATTTTGTGGAAATAAATATTTTAGCGACAGAAATTTTCTATAAAAACTATAGATAAATACGGGGGCCGGATAAATACACTATTTAAAAAGAAAATTTAAACGGAAAAGGCCAATTTTCAGCCGAGCTATGGATGAATACGTGTTTTTATTGTTGAATTTAAGTAAGAAATAGACTGAAAATATGAAAATTAAATATATAAAGTTACGAATTTACTGAGAAAACTATATAAGATTACGGGGGGCAGTTAGTTACACTATTTAAATAGAAAATTTAAGAGGAGAAGGCCAATTTTCAGCCGAGCTATGGACGAATACGTGTTTTTATTGTTGGATTTAAGTAAGAAATAGACTGAAAATATGAAAATTAAATATATAAAGTTACGAATTTACTGAGAAAACTATAAAGAAATGTGGGGAGCAATTAACTACACAATTTAAAAAAGATTTGAACGAAAAATACCAATTTTTAGAAAAGTTATTAGCGAATTTATAGTTGAATTTGTGTGATTGTATTGATTGACCACTATACCTCGGTTTAGGTATATAGTGATTTTTTCTGATTCTGTCTGTTTTATGAAGCAAATTAGTGTGCAGATGGTGGTTTCTACACAAGACGGACCTAATAAAAGCAAAAAGAGCGAGATAAATGAAGATTTGAAAAATTTTAAAAATTTTAGGAAATTACGAGTATAGGAAAACGAATTTTGTGGAAATAAATATTTTAGCGACAGAAATTTTCTATAAAAACTATAGATAAATACGGGGGCCGGATAAATACACTATTTAAAAAGAAAATTTAAACGGAAAAGGCCAATTTTCAGCCGAGCTATGGATGAATACGTGTTTTTATTGTTGAATTTAAGTAAGAAATAGACTGAAAATATGAAAATTAAATATATAAAGTTACGAATTTACTGAGAAAACTATATAAGATTACGGGGGGCAGTTAGTTACACTATTTAAATAGAAAATTTAAGAGGAGAAGGCCAATTTCCAGCCGAGCTATGGACGAATACGTGTTTTTATTGTTGGATTTAAGTAAGAAATAGACTGAAAATATGAAAATTAAATATATAAAGTTACGAATTTACTGAGAAAACTATATAAGATTACGGGGGGCAGTTAGTTACACTATTTAAATAGAAAATTTAAGAGGAGAAGGCCAATTTTCAGCCGAACTATGGACGAATACGTGTTTTTATTGTTGGATTTAAGTAAGAAATAGACTGAAAATATGAAAATTAAATATATAAAGTTACGAATTTACTGAGAAAACTATAAAGAAATGTGGGGAGCAATTAACTACACAATTTAAAAAAGATTTGAACGAAAAATACCAATTTTTAGAAAAGTTATTAGCGAATTTATAGTTGAATTTGTGTGATTGTATTGATTGACCACTATACCTCGGTTTAGGTATATAGTGATTTTTTCTGATTCTGTCTGTTTTATGAAGCAAATTAGTGTGCAGATGGTGGTTTCTACACAAGACGGACCTAATAAAAGCAAAAAGAGCGAGATAAATGAAGATTTGAAAAATTTTAAAAATTTTAGGAAATTACGAGTATAGGAAAACGAATTTTGTGGAAATAAATATTTTAGCGACAGAAATTTTCTATAAAAACTATAGATAAATACGGGGGCCGGATAAATACACTATTTAAAAAGAAAATTTAAACGGAAAAGGCCAATTTTCAGCCGAGCTATGGATGAATACGTGTTTTTATTGTTGAATTTAAGTAAGAAATAGACTGAAAATATGAAAATTAAATATATAAAGTTACGAATTTACTGAGAAAACTATATAAGATTACGGGGGGCAGTTAGTTACACTATTTAAATAGAAAATTTAAGAGGAGAAGGCCAATTTTCAGCCGAGCTATGGACGAATACGTGTTTTTATTGTTGGATTTAAGTAAGAAATAGACTGAAAATATGAAAATTAAATATATAAAGTTACGAATTTACTGAGAAAACTATAAAGAAATGTGGGGAGCAATTAACTACACAATTTAAAAAAGATTTGAACGAAAAATACCAATTTTTAGAAAAGTTATTAGCGAATTTATAGTTGAATTTGTGTGATTGTATTGATTGACCACTATACCTCGGTTTAGGTATATAGTGATTTTTTCTGATTCTGTCTGTTTTATGAAGCAAATTAGTGTGCAGATGGTGGTTTCTACACAAGACGGACCTAATAAAAGCAAAAAGAGCGAGATAAATGAAGATTTGAAAAATTTTAAAAATTTTAGGAAATTACGAGTATAGGAAAACGAATTTTGTGGAAATAAATATTTTAGCGACAGAAATTTTCTATAAAAACTATAGATAAATACGGGGGCCGGATAAATACACTATTTAAAAAGAAAATTTAAACGGAAAAGGCCAATTTTCAGCCGAGCTATGGATGAATACGTGTTTTTATTGTTGAATTTAAGTAAGAAATAGACTGAAAATATGAAAATTAAATATATAAAGTTACGAATTTACTGAGAAAACTATATAAGATTACGGGGGGCAGTTAGTTACACTATTTAAATAGAAAATTTAAGAGGAGAAGGCCAATTTTCAGCCGAGCTATGGACGAATACGTGTTTTTATTGTTGGATTTAAGTAAGAAATAGACTGAAAATATGAAAATTAAATATATAAAGTTACGAATTTACTGAGAAAACTATATAAGATTACGGGGGGCAGTTAGTTACACTATTTAAATAGAAAATTTAAGAGGAGAAGGCCAATTTTCAGCCGAGCTATGGACGAATACGTGTTTTTATTGTTGGATTTAAGTAAGAAATAGACTGAAAATATGAAAATTAAATATATAAAGTTACGAATTTACTGAGAAAACTATAAAGAAATGTGGGGAGCAATTAACTACACAATTTAAAAAAGATTTGAACGAAAAATACCAATTTTTAGAAAAGTTATTAGCGAATTTATAGTTGAATTTGTGTGATTGTATTGATTGACCACTATACCTCGGTTTAGGTATATAGTGATTTTTTCTGATTCTGTCTGTTTTATGAAGCAAATTAGTGTGCAGATGGTGGTTTCTACACAAGACGGACCTAATAAAAGCAAAAAGAGCGAGATAAATGAAGATTTGAAAAATTTTAAAAATTTTAGGAAATTACGAGTATAGGAAAACGAATTTTGTGGAAATAAATATTTTAGCGACAGAAATTTTCTATAAAAACTATAGATAAATACGGGGGCCGGATAAATACACTATTTAAAAAGAAAATTTAAACGGAAAAGGCCAATTTTCAGCCGAGCTATGGATGAATACGTGTTTTTATTGTTGAATTTAAGTAAGAAATAGACTGAAAATATGAAAATTAAATATATAAAGTTACGAATTTACTGAGAAAACTATATAAGATTACGGGGGGCAGTTAGTTACACTATTTAAATAGAAAATTTAAGAGGAGAAGGCCAATTTTCAGCCGAGCTATGGACGAATACGTGTTTTTATTGTTGGATTTAAGTAAGAAATAGACTGAAAATATGAAAATTAAATATATAAAGTTACGAATTTACTGAGAAAACTATAAAGAAATGTGGGGAGCAATTAACTACACAATTTAAAAAAGATTTGAACGAAAAATACCAATTTTTAGAAAAGTTATTAGCGAATTTATAGTTGAATTTGTGTGATTGTATTGATTGACCACTATACCTCGGTTTAGGTATATAGTGATTTTTTCTGATTCTGTCTGTTTTATGAAGCAAATTAGTGTGCAGATGGTGGTTTCTACACAAGACGGACCTAATAAAAGCAAAAAGAGCGAGATAAATGAAGATTTGAAAAATTTTAAAAATTTTAGGAAATTACGAGTATAGGAAAACGAATTTTGTGGAAATAAATATTTTAGCGACAGAAATTTTCTATAAAAACTATAGATAAATACGGGGGCCGGATAAATACACTATTTAAAAAGAAAATTTAAACGGAAAAGGCCAATTTTCAGCCGAGCTATGGATGAATACGTGTTTTTATTGTTGAATTTAAGTAAGAAATAGACTGAAAATATGAAAATTAAATATATAAAGTTACGAATTTACTGAGAAAACTATATAAGATTACGGGGGGCAGTTAGTTACACTATTTAAATAGAAAATTTAAGAGGAGAAGGCCAATTTTCAGCCGAGCTATGGACGAATACGTGTTTTTATTGTTGGATTTAAGTAAGAAATAGACTGAAAATATGAAAATTAAATATATAAAGTTACGAATTTACTGAGAAAACTATAAAGAAATGTGGGGAGCAATTAACTACACAATTTAAAAAAGATTTGAACGAAAAATACCAATTTTTAGAAAAGTTATTAGCGAATTTATAGTTGAATTTGTGTGATTGTATTGATTGACCACTATACCTCGGTTTAGGTATATAGTGATTTTTTCTGATTCTGTCTGTTTTATGAAGCAAATTAGTGTGCAGATGGTGGTTTCTACACAAGACGGACCTAATAAAAGCAAAAAGAGCGAGATAAATGAAGATTTGAAAAATTTTAAAAATTTTAGGAAATTACGAGTATAGGAAAACGAATTTTGTGGAAATAAATATTTTAGCGACAGAAATTTTCTATAAAAACTATAGATAAATACGGGGGCCGGATAAATACACTATTTAAAAAGAAAATTTAAACGGAAAAGGCCAATTTTCAGCCGAGCTATGGATGAATACGTGTTTTTATTGTTGAATTTAAGTAAGAAATAGACTGAAAATATGAAAATTAAATATATAAAGTTACGAATTTACTGAGAAAACTATATAAGATTACGGGGGGCAGTTAGTTACACTATTTAAATAGAAAATTTAAGAGGAGAAGGCCAATTTTCAGCCGAGCTATGGACGAATACGTGTTTTTATTGTTGGATTTAAGTAAGAAATAGACTGAAAATATGAAAATTAAATATATAAAGTTACGAATTTACTGAGAAAACTATAAAGAAATGTGGGGAGCAATTAACTACACAATTTAAAAAAGATTTGAACGAAAAATACCAATTTTTAGAAAAGTTATTAGCGAATTTATAGTTGAATTTGTGTGATTGTATTGATTGACCACTATACCTCGGTTTAGGTATATAGTGATTTTTTCTGATTCTGTCTGTTTTATGAAGCAAATTAGTGTGCAGATGGTGGTTTCTACACAAGACGGACCTAATAAAAGCAAAAAGAGCGAGATAAATGAAGATTTGAAAAATTTTAAAAATTTTAGGAAATTACGAGTATAGGAAAACGAATTTTGTGGAAATAAATATTTTAGCGACAGAAATTTTCTATAAAAACTATAGATAAATACGGGGGCCGGATAAATACACTATTTAAAAAGAAAATTTAAACGGAAAAGGCCAATTTTCAGCCGAGCTATGGATGAATACGTGTTTTTATTGTTGAATTTAAGTAAGAAATAGACTGAAAATATGAAAATTAAATATATAAAGTTACGAATTTACTGAGAAAACTATATAAGATTACGGGGGGCAGTTAGTTACACTATTTAAATAGAAAATTTAAGAGGAGAAGGCCAATTTTCAGCCGAGCTATGGACGAATACGTGTTTTTATTGTTGGATTTAAGTAAGAAATAGACTGAAAATATGAAAATTAAATATATAAAGTTACGAATTTACTGAGAAAACTATAAAGAAATGTGGGGAGCAATTAACTACACAATTTAAAAAAGATTTGAACGAAAAATACCAATTTTTAGAAAAGTTATTAGCGAATTTATAGTTGAATTTGTGTGATTGTATTGATTGACCACTATACCTCGGTTTAGGTATATAGTGATTTTTTCTGATTCTGTCTGTTTTATGAAGCAAATTAGTGTGCAGATGGTGGTTTCTACACAAGACGGACCTAATAAAAGCAAAAAGAGCGAGATAAATGAAGATTTGAAAAATTTTAAAAATTTTAGGAAATTACGAGTATAGGAAAACGAATTTTGTGGAAATAAATATTTTAGCGACAGAAATTTTCTATAAAAACTATAGATAAATACGGGGGCCGGATAAATACACTATTTAAAAAGAAAATTTAAACGGAAAAGGCCAATTTTCAGCCGAGCTATGGATGAATACGTGTTTTTATTGTTGAATTTAAGTAAGAAATAGACTGAAAATATGAAAATTAAATATATAAAGTTACGAATTTACTGAGAAAACTATATAAGATTACGGGGGGCAGTTAGTTACACTATTTAAATAGAAAATTTAAGAGGAGAAGGCCAATTTTCAGCCGAGCTATGGACGAATACGTGTTTTTATTGTTGGATTTAAGTAAGAAATAGACTGAAAATATGAAAATTAAATATATAAAGTTACGAATTTACTGAGAAAACTATAAAGAAATGTGGGGAGCAATTAACTACACAATTTAAAAAAGATTTGAACGAAAAATACCAATTTTTAGAAAAGTTATTAGCGAATTTATAGTTGAATTTGTGTGATTGTATTGATTGACCACTATACCTCGGTTTAGGTATATAGTGATTTTTTCTGATTCTGTCTGTTTTATGAAGCAAATTAGTGTGCAGATGGTGGTTTCTACACAAGACGGACCTAATAAAAGCAAAAAGAGCGAGATAAATGAAGATTTGAAAAATTTTAAAAATTTTAGGAAATTACGAGTATAGGAAAACGAATTTTGTGGAAATAAATATTTTAGCGACAGAAATTTTCTATAAAAACTATAGATAAATACGGGGGCCGGATAAATACACTATTTAAAAAGAAAATTTAAACGGAAAAGGCCAATTTTCAGCCGAGCTATGGATGAATACGTGTTTTTATTGTTGAATTTAAGTAAGAAATAGACTGAAAATATGAAAATTAAATATATAAAGTTACGAATTTACTGAGAAAACTATATAAGATTACGGGGGGCAGTTAGTTACACTATTTAAATAGAAAATTTAAGAGGAGAAGGCCAATTTTCAGCCGAGCTATGGACGAATACGTGTTTTTATTGTTGGATTTAAGTAAGAAATAGACTGAAAATATGAAAATTAAATATATAAAGTTACGAATTTACTGAGAAAACTATAAAGAAATGTGGGGAGCAATTAACTACACAATTTAAAAAAGATTTGAACGAAAAATACCAATTTTTAGAAAAGTTATTAGCGAATTTATAGTTGAATTTGTGTGATTGTATTGATTGACCACTATACCTCGGTTTAGGTATATAGTGATTTTTTCTGATTCTGTCTGTTTTATGAAGCAAATTAGTGTGCAGATGGTGGTTTCTACACAAGACGGACCTAATAAAAGCAAAAAGAGCGAGATAAATGAAGATTTGAAAAATTTTAAAAATTTTAGGAAATTACGAGTATAGGAAAACGAATTTTGTGGAAATAAATATTTTAGCGACAGAAATTTTCTATAAAAACTATAGATAAATACGGGGGCCGGATAAATACACTATTTAAAAAGAAAATTTAAACGGAAAAGGCCAATTTTCAGCCGAGCTATGGATGAATACGTGTTTTTATTGTTGAATTTAAGTAAGAAATAGACTGAAAATATGAAAATTAAATATATAAAGTTACGAATTTACTGAGAAAACTATATAAGATTACGGGGGGCAGTTAGTTACACTATTTAAATAGAAAATTTAAGAGGAGAAGGCCAATTTTCAGCCGAGCTATGGACGAATACGTGTTTTTATTGTTGGATTTAAGTAAGAAATAGACTGAAAATATGAAAATTAAATATATAAAGTTACGAATTTACTGAGAAAACTATAAAGAAATGTGGGGAGCAATTAACTACACAATTTAAAAAAGATTTGAACGAAAAATACCAATTTTTAGAAAAGTTATTAGCGAATTTATAGTTGAATTTGTGTGATTGTATTGATTGACCACTATACCTCGGTTTAGGTATATAGTGATTTTTTCTGATTCTGTCTGTTTTATGAAGCAAATTAGTGTGCAGATGGTGGTTTCTACACAAGACGGACCTAATAAAAGCAAAAAGAGCGAGATAAATGAAGATTTGAAAAATTTTAAAAATTTTAGGAAATTACGAGTATAGGAAAACGAATTTTGTGGAAATAAATATTTTAGCGACAGAAATTTTCTATAAAAACTATAGATAAATACGGGGGCCGGATAAATACACTATTTAAAAAGAAAATTTAAACGGAAAAGGCCAATTTTCAGCCGAGCTATGGATGAATACGTGTTTTTATTGTTGAATTTAAGTAAGAAATAGACTGAAAATATGAAAATTAAATATATAAAGTTACGAATTTACTGAGAAAACTATATAAGATTACGGGGGGCAGTTAGTTACACTATTTAAATAGAAAATTTAAGAGGAGAAGGCCAATTTTCAGCCGAGCTATGGACGAATACGTGTTTTTATTGTTGGATTTAAGTAAGAAATAGACTGAAAATATGAAAATTAAATATATAAAGTTACGAATTTACTGAGAAAACTATATAAGATTACGGGGGGCAGTTAGTTACACTATTTAAATAGAAAATTTAAGAGGAGAAGGCCAATTTTCAGCCGAGCTATGGACGAATACGTGTTTTTATTGTTGGATTTAAGTAAGAAATAGACTGAAAATATGAAAATTAAATATATAAAGTTACGAATTTACTGAGAAAACTATAAAGAAATGTGGGGAGCAATTAACTACACAATTTAAAAAAGATTTGAACGAAAAATACCAATTTTTAGAAAAGTTATTAGCGAATTTATAGTTGAATTTGTGTGATTGTATTGATTGACCACTATACCTCGGTTTAGGTATATAGTGATTTTTTCTGATTCTGTCTGTTTTATGAAGCAAATTAGTGTGCAGATGGTGGTTTCTACACAAGACGGACCTAATAAAAGCAAAAAGAGCGAGATAAATGAAGATTTGAAAAATTTTAAAAATTTTAGGAAATTACGAGTATAGGAAAACGAATTTTGTGGAAATAAATATTTTAGCGACAGAAATTTTCTATAAAAACTATAGATAAATACGGGGGCCGGATAAATACACTATTTAAAAAGAAAATTTAAACGGAAAAGGCCAATTTTCAGCCGAGCTATGGATGAATACGTGTTTTTATTGTTGAATTTAAGTAAGAAATAGACTGAAAATATGAAAATTAAATATATAAAGTTACGAATTTACTGAGAAAACTATATAAGATTACGGGGGGCAGTTAGTTACACTATTTAAATAGAAAATTTAAGAGGAGAAGGCCAATTTTCAGCCGAGCTATGGACGAATACGTGTTTTTATTGTTGGATTTAAGTAAGAAATAGACTGAAAATATGAAAATTAAATATATAAAGTTACGAATTTACTGAGAAAACTATAAAGAAATGTGGGGAGCAATTAACTACACAATTTAAAAAAGATTTGAACGAAAAATACCAATTTTTAGAAAAGTTATTAGCGAATTTATAGTTGAATTTGTGTGATTGTATTGATTGACCACTATACCTCGGTTTAGGTATATAGTGATTTTTTCTGATTCTGTCTGTTTTATGAAGCAAATTAGTGTGCAGATGGTGGTTTCTACACAAGACGGACCTAATAAAAGCAAAAAGAGCGAGATAAATGAAGATTTGAAAAATTTTAAAAATTTTAGGAAATTACGAGTATAGGAAAACGAATTTTGTGGAAATAAATATTTTAGCGACAGAAATTTTCTATAAAAACTATAGATAAATACGGGGGCCGGATAAATACACTATTTAAAAAGAAAATTTAAACGGAAAAGGCCAATTTTCAGCCGAGCTATGGATGAATACGTGTTTTTATTGTTGAATTTAAGTAAGAAATAGACTGAAAATATGAAAATTAAATATATAAAGTTACGAATTTACTGAGAAAACTATATAAGATTACGGGGGGCAGTTAGTTACACTATTTAAATAGAAAATTTAAGAGGAGAAGGCCAATTTTCAGCCGAGCTATGGACGAATACGTGTTTTTATTGTTGGATTTAAGTAAGAAATAGACTGAAAATATGAAAATTAAATATATAAAGTTACGAATTTACTGAGAAAACTATAAAGAAATGTGGGGAGCAATTAACTACACAATTTAAAAAAGATTTGAACGAAAAATACCAATTTTTAGAAAAGTTATTAGCGAATTTATAGTTGAATTTGTGTGATTGTATTGATTGACCACTATACCTCGGTTTAGGTATATAGTGATTTTTTCTGATTCTGTCTGTTTTATGAAGCAAATTAGTGTGCAGATGGTGGTTTCTACACAAGACGGACCTAATAAAAGCAAAAAGAGCGAGATAAATGAAGATTTGAAAAATTTTAAAAATTTTAGGAAATTACGAGTATAGGAAAACGAATTTTGTGGAAATAAATATTTTAGCGACAGAAATTTTCTATAAAAACTATAGATAAATACGGGGGCCGGATAAATACACTATTTAAAAAGAAAATTTAAACGGAAAAGGCCAATTTTCAGCCGAGCTATGGATGAATACGTGTTTTTATTGTTGAATTTAAGTAAGAAATAGACTGAAAATATGAAAATTAAATATATAAAGTTACGAATTTACTGAGAAAACTATATAAGATTACGGGGGGCAGTTAGTTACACTATTTAAATAGAAAATTTAAGAGGAGAAGGCCAATTTTCAGCCGAGCTATGGACGAATACGTGTTTTTATTGTTGGATTTAAGTAAGAAATAGACTGAAAATATGAAAATTAAATATATAAAGTTACGAATTTACTGAGAAAACTATAAAGAAATGTGGGGAGCAATTAACTACACAATTTAAAAAAGATTTGAACGAAAAATACCAATTTTTAGAAAAGTTATTAGCGAATTTATAGTTGAATTTGTGTGATTGTATTGATTGACCACTATACCTCGGTTTAGGTATATAGTGATTTTTTCTGATTCTGTCTGTTTTATGAAGCAAATTAGTGTGCAGATGGTGGTTTCTACACAAGACGGACCTAATAAAAGCAAAAAGAGCGAGATAAATGAAGATTTGAAAAATTTTAAAAATTTTAGGAAATTACGAGTATAGGAAAACGAATTTTGTGGAAATAAATATTTTAGCGACAGAAATTTTCTATAAAAACTATAGATAAATACGGGGGCCGGATAAATACACTATTTAAAAAGAAAATTTAAACGGAAAAGGCCAATTTTCAGCCGAGCTATGGATGAATACGTGTTTTTATTGTTGAATTTAAGTAAGAAATAGACTGAAAATATGAAAATTAAATATATAAAGTTACGAATTTACTGAGAAAACTATATAAGATTACGGGGGGCAGTTAGTTACACTATTTAAATAGAAAATTTAAGAGGAGAAGGCCAATTTTCAGCCGAGCTATGGACGAATACGTGTTTTTATTGTTGGATTTAAGTAAGAAATAGACTGAAAATATGAAAATTAAATATATAAAGTTACGAATTTACTGAGAAAACTATAAAGAAATGTGGGGAGCAATTAACTACACAATTTAAAAAAGATTTGAACGAAAAATACCAATTTTTAGAAAAGTTATTAGCGAATTTATAGTTGAATTTGTGTGATTGTATTGATTGACCACTATACCTCGGTTTAGGTATATAGTGATTTTTTCTGATTCTGTCTGTTTTATGAAGCAAATTAGTGTGCAGATGGTGGTTTCTACACAAGACGGACCTAATAAAAGCAAAAAGAGCGAGATAAATGAAGATTTGAAAAATTTTAAAAATTTTAGGAAATTACGAGTATAGGAAAACGAATTTTGTGGAAATAAATATTTTAGCGACAGAAATTTTCTATAAAAACTATAGATAAATACGGGGGCCGGATAAATACACTATTTAAAAAGAAAATTTAAACGGAAAAGGCCAATTTTCAGCCGAGCTATGGATGAATACGTGTTTTTATTGTTGAATTTAAGTAAGAAATAGACTGAAAATATGAAAATTAAATATATAAAGTTACGAATTTACTGAGAAAACTATATAAGATTACGGGGGGCAGTTAGTTACACTATTTAAATAGAAAATTTAAGAGGAGAAGGCCAATTTTCAGCCGAGCTATGGACGAATACGTGTTTTTATTGTTGGATTTAAGTAAGAAATAGACTGAAAATATGAAAATTAAATATATAAAGTTACGAATTTACTGAGAAAACTATATAAGATTACGGGGGGCAGTTAGTTACACTATTTAAATAGAAAATTTAAGAGGAGAAGGCCAATTTTCAGCCGAGCTATGGACGAATACGTGTTTTTATTGTTGGATTTAAGTAAGAAATAGACTGAAAATATGAAAATTAAATATATAAAGTTACGAATTTACTGAGAAAACTATAAAGAAATGTGGGGAGCAATTAACTACACAATTTAAAAAAGATTTGAACGAAAAATACCAATTTTTAGAAAAGTTATTAGCGAATTTATAGTTGAATTTGTGTGATTGTATTGATTGACCACTATACCTCGGTTTAGGTATATAGTGATTTTTTCTGATTCTGTCTGTTTTATGAAGCAAATTAGTGTGCAGATGGTGGTTTCTACACAAGACGGACCTAATAAAAGCAAAAAGAGCGAGATAAATGAAGATTTGAAAAATTTTAAAAATTTTAGGAAATTACGAGTATAGGAAAACGAATTTTGTGGAAATAAATATTTTAGCGACAGAAATTTTCTATAAAAACTATAGATAAATACGGGGGCCGGATAAATACACTATTTAAAAAGAAAATTTAAACGGAAAAGGCCAATTTTCAGCCGAGCTATGGATGAATACGTGTTTTTATTGTTGAATTTAAGTAAGAAATAGACTGAAAATATGAAAATTAAATATATAAAGTTACGAATTTACTGAGAAAACTATATAAGATTACGGGGGGCAGTTAGTTACACTATTTAAATAGAAAATTTAAGAGGAGAAGGCCAATTTTCAGCCGAGCTATGGACGAATACGTGTTTTTATTGTTGGATTTAAGTAAGAAATAGACTGAAAATATGAAAATTAAATATATAAAGTTACGAATTTACTGAGAAAACTATAAAGAAATGTGGGGAGCAATTAACTACACAATTTAAAAAAGATTTGAACGAAAAATACCAATTTTTAGAAAAGTTATTAGCGAATTTATAGTTGAATTTGTGTGATTGTATTGATTGACCACTATACCTCGGTTTAGGTATATAGTGATTTTTTCTGATTCTGTCTGTTTTATGAAGCAAATTAGTGTGCAGATGGTGGTTTCTACACAAGACGGACCTAATAAAAGCAAAAAGAGCGAGATAAATGAAGATTTGAAAAATTTTAAAAATTTTAGGAAATTACGAGTATAGGAAAACGAATTTTGTGGAAATAAATATTTTAGCGACAGAAATTTTCTATAAAAACTATAGATAAATACGGGGGCCGGATAAATACACTATTTAAAAAGAAAATTTAAACGGAAAAGGCCAATTTTCAGCCGAGCTATGGATGAAAACGTGTTTTTATTGTTGAATTTAAGTAAGAAATAGACTGAAAATATGAAAATTAAATATATAAAGTTACGAATTTACTGAGAAAACTATATAAGATTACGGGGGGCAGTTAGTTACACTATTTAAATAGAAAATTTAAGAGGAGAAGGCCAATTTTCAGCCGAGCTATGGACGAATACGTGTTTTTATTGTTGGATTTAAGTAAGAAATAGACTGAAAATATGAAAATTAAATATATAAAGTTACGAATTTACTGAGAAAACTATAAAGAAATGTGGGGAGCAATTAACTACACAATTTAAAAAAGATTTGAACGAAAAATACCAATTTTTAGAAAAGTTATTAGCGAATTTATAGTTGAATTTGTGTGATTGTATTGATTGACCACTATACCTCGGTTTAGGTATATAGTGATTTTTTCTGATTCTGTCTGTTTTATGAAGCAAATTAGTGTGCAGATGGTGGTTTCTACACAAGACGGACCTAATAAAAGCAAAAAGAGCGAGATAAATGAAGATTTGAAAAATTTTAAAAATTTTAGGAAATTACGAGTATAGGAAAACGAATTTTGTGGAAATAAATATTTTAGCGACAGAAATTTTCTATAAAAACTA
>JAUPFT010000022.1:23463239-23630739 GCA_036936625.1 Parnassius smintheus behrii
TTAGGTTAGCTTACGTTAGGTTAGGTTAGGTTAGGTTAGGTAAGGTTAGGTTAGGTTAGGTTAGGTTAGGAATTTTAGGAAAGTTATAAGCAAATTTATAGGTTAGGTTAGGTAAGCTTACGTTAGGTTGGGTTAGGTTAGGTTAGCTTACGTTAGGTTGGGTTAGGTTAGGTTAGGTTAGGTTTTTAATTTTTTCGAATTCCGCGCGTTTTATTTAACGAAAAATGACAATTTTAAGAAAGTTATTAGTAAATTTATGGGTAAGTTTAGGTTAGCTTACGTTAGGTTATGTTAGGTTAGGTAAGGTTATGTTAGGTTAGGTTAGGTTAGGTTAGGTTAGGTTTTTAAGTTTTTCGAATTCCGTGAGTTTTATTCAACGAAAAATAACAATTTTAAGAAAGTTAGTATCAAATTTATAGGTTAGGTTAGGTTAGCTTTCGTTAGGTTGGGTTAGGTTAGGTTAGCTTACGTTAGGTTGGGTTAGGTTAGGTTAGGTTTTTAATTTTGTCGAATTCCGCGCGTTTTATTTAACGAAAAATAACAATTTTAAGAAAGTTATTAGTAAATTTATGGGTAAGGTTAGGTTAGCTTACGTTAGGTTATGTTAGGTGAGGTAAGGTTATGTTAGGTTAGGTTAGGTTTTTAAGTTTTTCGAATTCCGTGAGTTTTATTCAACGAAAAATTATAATTTTAAGAAAGTTATAAGCAAATTTATAGGTTAGGTTAGGTTAGGTTAGATTTTTAATTTTTTCGAATTTTTTCGAATTTTTTCGAGTTTTTTCGAATTTTTTCAAATTTTGAAAAGTGTGTTTTATTTAACGAAGAATATCAATTTTCGGGAAAGTTAGTAACAAATTTATAGGTTAGGTAAGGTTAGCTTACGTTAGGTTAGGTTAGGTTAGGTTAGGTTAGGTTTTTAAGTTTTTCGAATTCCGTGAGTTTTATTCAACGAAAAATAACAATTTTAAGAAAGTTAGTATCAAATTTATAGGTTAGGTTAGGTTAGCTTTCGTTAGGTTGGGTTAGGTTAGGTTAGGTTAGGTTAGGTTAGGCTAGGTTAGGCTTGGTTTTTAATTTTTTCGAATTTCGTGTGTTTTATTTAACGAAATTACCAATTTTTGGAAAGTTATAAGCAAATTTATAGGTTAGGTTAGGTTAGCTTACGTTAGGTTGGGTTAGGTTAGGTTAGGTTTTTAATTTTGTCGAATTCCGCGCGTTTTATTTAACGAAAAATAACAATTTTAAGAAAGTTATTAGTAAATTTATGGGTAAGGTTAGGTTAGCTTACGTTAGGTTATGTTAGGTTAGGTAAGGTTATGTTAGGTTAGGTTAGGTTAGGTTAGGTTTTTAAGTTTTTCGAATTCCGTGAGTTTTATTCAACGAAAAATTACAATTTTAAGAAAGTTATAAGCAAATTTATAGGTTAGGTTAGGTTAGGTTAGATTTTATTTTTTCGAATTTTTTCGAATTTTTTCGAGTTTTTTCGAATTTTTTCAAATTTTGAAAAGTGTGTTTTATTTAACGAAGAATATCAATTTTCGGGAAAGTAAGTAACAAATTTATAGGTTAGGTAAGGTTAGCTTACGTTAGGTTAGGTTAGGTTAGGTTAGGTTAGGTTAGGTTAGGTTTTTAAGTTTTTCGAATTCCGTGAGTTTTATTCAACGAAAAATAACAATTTTAAGAAAGTTAGTAGCAAATTTATAGGTTAGGTTAGGTTAGCTTACGTTAGGTTGGGTTAGGTTAGGTTAGGTAAGGTTAGGTTAGGTTAGGTTAGGTTAGGAATTTTAGGAAAGTTATAAGCAAATTTATAGGTTAGGTTAGGTAAGCTTACGTTAGGTTGGGTTAGGTTAGGTTAGCTTACGTTAGGTTTTTTTTTTTTTTTTTTTTTTTTATTACAATAAGTTTACTCTACAGACTCGAAGTCCGTACCTTTTTTTTGCTTTACTTTATTTTATTAACTTTTAAAATACTGTTATAAATATACTCCTTACACTACTTACATTACTTAAATATTTAAGCCTAAGCAGTGAGTTCACATATATATATTTTTTTTGGATTTTTTTTTTGTATTTTTTTTTTTTATATTTCTATTATCTTACATACTTAAGGTCTGCAAACTAATATGCTTACATGCGACATGCACTTAATCGCTATATTTTTTTTTTATAATATTTTTTTTTCATTATTATTTTTGTTTTGTTTTTTTTTTTTGGTTTTTTTTTTTTTTTTTGTGGGCATCGTTGTTACTTATCTTTTTTTTTGATGTTTAAACATAATAATTGTCGACCCACTTTGTGTTTTATGTTTTTTTTTTTCTTTTTTTTTTTTTTTTTTTTCCCCTTATGTAGTCATCAACATAATCTACGTGCTTAATGTACATGGCCTTACATGCTATGTAAATTTTTATATTACCAGATTTTTTTTTCCTTTTCCTTGTACTTAATATCGTGGAGAGTGCTCCATCTTTAACTGTTTGTGATATCTGTTGACAGGGCTTCCACAATCGCTTCGTCTCTGTTTCTAATTGCCATTTTCAGATTATATTCTTTGATTCTTTTCGTTGTCGCAGCCATTGCGCTCTCAACCAGCCTTCCAGTTGCATCGTCGCAATCGTCCGTGTAATAAACACAGCTTTCTGTGTGCCTGGACACTGCCACTACTGCATGTTGGACGCTTTCATAAATTTTGAGCTTCTCTGTTGTTGTCCTCATTATGACCACTCTCCCGTATGTGAGACCTTGGGCCTCATGTACGGTTAAAATTCGCGACCCGGGACCCGAACCATATCCCTGGCTGGTAAGGGACTCCTTTTCTGCTTGCGTAAATACAAGATATAAGGTGTCGGGCACGGTACCTGGTATGACGGCTCCCGTGTACCTCTTCCTTTCTAGTGAGTGCACCTGAGATCTGGATGAATAAATGCCACTGTAGATTTCATTCAGGGCATATGCCACATCCATCGGATTCCGGTGCGTACACAGGAGCTCTTGGCTGATAGTGGTTACGAGGCTTGGGCGAGAATATTGCATCGCAAAGAGGTTTTCCCTGTCGATATAAGGGAGTTGATTGATGTCACCAAAAAGCAGTATTTTTTCGGCTCCACTTAGCCGCATTGCCATTACTATGGCCCCGAAATGGTTCATGAGAGCTTCGTCGACTAAAAGTCGAGTACATCTTCCCTTTTGCCTTCTCATACCATTTACTAAAACTGAGGCCATAGTGCGCACTTTTGTTTTTGCGTCAGTGGCTATGCGGTTGGCTAACTTTTCTCTAAGATCTTTAGCTGCTTCTGTTGTTGTTGTGACAATAAAATCATCCTCCGCATCGAATTGGTTTATAACCCAAGTTGTTTTGCCACATCCCGGGACTCCATTGACCCAATTTATCGTCGGCACCGTCCAGTTTTCCCAAGGATCTCCCAATGCACAGGCTCCCGAGATGGTTTCCGCCATTTTCAGGATCCTGTCCTCTAGCATCACCCTGGTACAACGGGCGGTGACCACAATAGGGTCGTTGGGTGGGGTTTTGAATACTAATCTTCCCTGTCGTTCTGTCTCCTCCTCATCCAAGGCTACGAAGCCCGCCGACCCGCTATAAGCCGCCATGTGATGACCCATTTTACCTTTTATGACAGTAGATGTTTTGTTGTCATAAATTGCGGCCTCTGCTTCCTCGAGCTGCACTCCAAGGAACTCATGACTACCGAGGTGGAAACTTTGTAAGATATTCTTGCAAGTAGTTTGGTTCACCTCAAGAGTTGCTTTTATGAGGGCCTTAAACTCTAGGAAAGCGTTGATTATGTGGTCTTTAGGCTCGACCGCCGGTAGAAGTCTTGGAGGGCTGACACGTCCCGAGCAGGGTCTAGTGTGGGTGGGTTTGGATTTCTTGAGTACTCTTGGAGGCTCTCTTATTAAGTTATCGGCTTGTCTTAACTTACTCAACTTTCGCATTGCTCTTCCTGGAATACTCTGGGCCGCTGCACCGATGGTTTTAATTAGTGCACTTACCCCGCTTTGTGACTCAGAACTTTTGCTAAGTTTTTCCCTGGCTGCGGCCTTTTCTTTGGCCGTTTTCAGTTGCAGGCGTTCTGAGCCACTAAGTGTCTCTGAATTTGCTACAAGATGTTGGGTTGCCTTTGTCGAGTCATGATGTTTGAGGAAGCTCAGGTTTTCACCCCTATCCTCATACACGACTATTTCATGTTTGTTTGAGGCTTTTATGCAACCAATGTGGTCCATGACTTCACCTTTCTCATATAGGACCACCATGGCATCCACACTTATGATGCGGGGTATGACAGCTGTCTCCTCCTCACCGAGTCTCGTTAGCAGTGAGCATGCCTGGGCGAATGGGGTTTTTTCTTCGCTCCATGTGAACAGCAAGATCGTTTTGTTTTTCGATCTTACTATTCGACATCGTTGCTTTGCAACCTCTATTTCAACTAGCGCCTCATATGTTTTGCGCTTCATGCTCGTTTTGAGAGTACTGCCGTTTAGTAAGCTTGCGAGACCGGGAGATATTTTGACATAGTTTCGGCCAGTTGTTAAGCAAAAACTTAAGCCGAAACGCTCTGTGTTGTTATCCATGAAGAGAGCTACTCCTCGAATTCTCAGGCCTGGGTTACCTCTTTCAGCGCATGCTAATAGCTGATGTTCTGCTTTATTGGCTGGGATGCTCTTCTCTTTTACGGAGACCTCTGCGAATTCGGTTTGCTTACGTTAGGTTGGGTTAGGTTAGGTTAGGTTAGGTTTTTAATTTTTTCGAATTCCGCGCGTTTTATTAAACGAAAAATGACAATTTTAAGAAAGTTATTAGTAAATTTATGGGTAAGTTTAGGTTAGCTTACGTTAGGTTATGTTAGGTTAGGTAAGGTTATGTTAGGTTAGGTTAGGTTAGGTTAGGTTAGGTTAGGTTAGGTTTTTAAGTTTTTCGAATTCCGTGAGTTTTATTCAACGAAAAATTACAATTTTAAGAAAGTTATAAGCAAATTTATAGGTTAGGTTAGGTTAGGTTAGATTTTTAATTTTTTCGAATTTTTTCGAATTTTTTCGAGTTTTTTTGAATTTTTTCGAATTTTGAAAAGTGTGTTTTATTTAACGAAGAATATCAATTTTCGGGAAATTTAGTAATAAATTTATAGGTTAGGTAAGGTTAGCTTACGTTAGGTTAGGTTAGGTTAGGTTAGGCTAGGTTTTTAATTTTTTCGAATTTCGTGTGTTTTATTTAACGAAAAATAACAATTTTAAGAAAGTTAGTATCAAATTTATAGGTTAGGTTAGGTTAGCTTACGTTAGGTTGGGTTAGGTTAGGTTAGGTTTTTAATTTTGTCGAATTCCGCGCGTTTTATTTAACGAAAAATAACAATTTTAAGAAAGTTATTAGTAAATTTATGGGTAAGGTTAGGTTAGCTTACGTTAGGTTATGTTAGGTTAGGTAAGGTTATGTTAGGTTAGGTTAGGTTAGGTTTTTAAGTTTTTCGAATTCCGTGAGTTTTATTCAACGAAAAATTACAATTTTAAGAAAGTTATAAGCAAATTTATAGGTTAGGTTAGGTTAGGTTAGATTTTTAATTTTTTCGAATTTTTTGGAATTTTTTCGAGTTTTTTCGAATTTTTTCAAATTTTGAAAAGTGTGTTTTATTTAACGAAGAATATCAATTTTCGGGAAAGTAAGTAACAAATTTATAGGTTAGGTAAGGTTAGCTTACGTTAGGTTAGGTTAGGTTAGGTTTTTAAGTTTTTCGAATTCCGTGAGTTTTATTCAACGAAAAATAACAATTTTAAGAAAGTTTGTAGCAAATTTATAGGTTAGGTTAGGTTAGCTTACGTTAGGTTAGTTTAGGTTAGGTTAGGTAAGGTTAGGTTAGGTTAGGTTAGGTTAGGAATTTTAGGAAAGTTATAAGCAAATTTATAGGTTAGGTTAGGTAAGCTTACGTTAGGTTGGGTTAGGTTAGGTTAGCTTACGTTAGGTTGGGTTAGGTTAGGTTAGGTTAGGTTTTTAATTTTTTCGAATTCCGCGCGTTTTATTTAACGAAAAATGACAATTTTAAGAAAGTTATTAGTAAATTTATGGGTAAGTTTAGGTTAGCTTACGTTAGGTTATGTTAGGTTAGGTAAGGTTATGTTAGGTTAGGTTAGGTTAGGTTAGGTTAGGTTAGGTTTTTAAGTTTTTCGAATTCCGTGAGTTTTATTCAACGAAAAATTACAATTGTAAGAAAGTTATAAGCAAATTTATAGGTTAGGTTAGGTTAGGTTAGATTTTTAATTTTTTCGAATTTTTTCGAGTTTTTTTGAATTTTTTCGAATTTTGAAAAGTGTGTTTTATTTAACGAAGAATATCAATTTTCGGGAAATTTAGTAACAAATTTATAGGTTAGGTAAGGTTAGCTTACGTTAGGTTAGGTAAGGTTAGGTTAGGTTAGGTTAGGTTAGGTTTTTAAGTGTTTCGAATTCCGTGAGTTTTATTCAACGAAAAATAACAATTTTAAGAAAGTTAGTATCAAATTTATAGGTTAGGTTAGGTTAGCTTTCGTTAGGTTGGGTTAGGTTAGGTTAGGTTAGGTTAGGTTAGGTTAGGTTAGGTTAGGCTAGGTTTTTAATTTTTTCGAATTTCGTGTGTTTTATTTAACGAAATTACCAATTTTTGGAAAGTTATAAGCAAATTTATAGGTTAGGTTAGGTTAACTTACGTTAGGTTGGGTTAGGTTAGGTTAGGTTTTTAATTTTGTCGAATTCCGCGCGTTTTATTTAACGAAAAATAACAATTTTAAGAAAGTTATTAGTAAATTTATGGGTAAGGTTAGGTTAGCTTACGTTAGGTTATGTTAGGTTAGGTAAGGTTATGTTAGGTTAGGTTAGGTAAGGTTAGGTTTTTAAGTTTTTCGAATTCCGTGAGTTTTATTCAACGAAAAATTACAATTTTAAGAAAGTTATAAGCAAATTTATAGGTTAGGTTAGGTTAGGTTAGATTTTTAATTTTTTCGAATTTTTTCGAGTTTTTTCGAATTTTTTCAAATTTTGAAAAGTGTGTTTTATTTAACGAAGAATATCAATTTTCGGGAAAGTAAGTAACAAATATATATATATACAATATAAATATATAACCTAACCTATATAAACAATATATAGGTTAGGTTAGGTTAGGTTAGGTTAGGTTAGGTTTTTAAGTTTTTCGAATTCCGTGAGTTTTATTCAACGAAAAATAACAATTTTAAGAAAGTTAGTAGCAAATTTATAGGTTAGGTTAGGTTAGCTTACGTTAGGTTAGGTTAGGTTAGGTTAGGTTAGGTTAGGTTTTTAATTTTTTCGAATTTCGTGTGTTTTATTTAATGAAAAATACCAATTTTAGGAAAGTTATAAGCAAATTTATAGGTTAGGTTAGGTTAGCTTACGTTAGGTTGGGTTAGGTTAGGTTAGCTTACGTTAGGTTGGGTTAGGTTAGGTTGGGTTAGGTTTTTAATTTTTTCGAATTCCGCGCGTTTTATTTAACGAAAAATAACAATTTTAAGAAAGTTATTAGTAAATTTATGGGTAAGTTTAGGTTAGCTTACGTTAGGTTATGTTAGGTTAGGTAAGGTTATGTTAGGTTAGGTTAGGTTAGGTTAGGTTAGGTTTTTAAGTTTTTCGTCTTCCGTGAGTTTTATTCAACGAAAATTTACAATTTTAAGAAAGTTATAAGCAAATTTATAGTTTAGGTTAGATTTTTAATTTTTTCGAATTTTTTCGAGTTTTTTCGAATTTTTTCGAATGTTGAAAAGCGTGTTTTATTTAACGAAGAATATCAATTTTTGGGAAAGTTAGTAGCAAATTTATAGGTTAGGTTAGGTTAGCTTACGTTAGGTTAGGTTAGGTTAGGTTAGGTAAGGTTAGGTTAGGTTAGGTTAGGTAAGGTTAGGTTAGGCTAGGTTTTTAATTTTTTCGAATTTCGTGTGTTTCATTTAACGAAAAATACCAATTTTTGGAAAGTTATAAGCAAATTTATAGGTTAGGTTAGGTTAGCTTACGTTAGGTTGGGTTAGGTTAGGTTAGGTTTTTAATTTTGTCGAATTTCGTGTGTTTTATTTAACGAAAAATACCAATTTTTGAAAAGTTATAAGCAAATTTATAGGTTAGGTTAGGTTAGCTTACGTTAGGTTATGTTTTTTTTTTTTTTTATAATTATTGTTTCTACTCTACAGACTCGTAGTCCGTACCCTTTATTACATTTTTTTTATAATTGTTATGACATTACATATGTAGTTTCTAAGCTTTAACATCTCTCCGCGTTTTTTTTTTTAATATACTTTTCCATTAAAATATATTACTATAATATCATGCCTTATATCTAACGGTTAGTGTAATTTTTTTTTTCCTCTTTTTTTTTTCTTTTTCTTATTTTTTTTTTTGGTTTGTTTATTTTGTTCTTTTTTTCTCTTTTTTTTTCCTTCTTTTTTTTTCTCTTGTTTTTTTTTTTTTTTCATGCATCTTAAACTATGGTTTTAAAACTTTTGTCTACATACTTATTACTAACTGATAACTAATTCATATTTTTTTTTTTTGCCAGGGTTTTTTTTCATGCATCTTAAACTATGGATATTAAACATCTAATACTTAATGCTTAACTTATAACTAACAACTATAGTTAACAAAAATTTTCCAATTTTAATTGTAAGTAAAGTTGTTGCGGTTATGTCATTTAACATCCATTTGATTGTCGTTTACGCCGCTTCGTCTCGGACCACGTTCATAATGTTTCTTGCAACCTTTAAGTCTCGATGATGTATTGCCATTTTCATGTTGTAATCCCTAATTCTGCTTGTGGTGGCAGCCTCGGCGCGCAAAATGAAACAGGCAATTGCATCTTCCTCACACCAATCGGTGTAGTAGATGCAATTGCTCGTATGGCGCGAGATTGCCACGACTGCATGAGGAATACTGTTATATAGGCGTTGTTTCTCTCTATTAGATCGCACGATTACCACCGTCTCGCTCACGAGCCCCTGAGCTTCATGTATGGTTAGAGTTCGCGATCCCTTCCCTTTTCCGTAGCCTTGGCTGATGAGATTTTCCTTTTCAGCCTGGGTGTGTCCCAAGTATAAAGTGTTTTCAAGGGACTTTGGGATCTGTGAACCTTTGTACCTCTTTAGCTTTAGAGATCGCAACCTAGTATTGGATGAGTATATGCCATCATAGATTTCGTTTAGTGCATATGCTACATCCAGTGGGTTTCTGTGTGTGCAGAGCCATTCTTGGTTAATATTAGCCACAAGATTTGGACGAGTGTAGTGCAGTCGGAACAAATCATGCCTGTCGATATATGGTAGCTGGTTGTTGTCCCCTACAATGAAAATCTCGCTTGCACCCGTGATTTGTACTGCCGCTACTATAGCCCCAAAATGGTTCATGAGCGCTTCGTCAATTAAAAGACGAGAGTATTTCTCAGACGCCCTTATGCCATTTACCAAGATTGAGGCCATAGTCCGCACCTTCCTTGCTGCGTCAGCTCCTACACGTGACGCTAGCCTCTCCCTCAGGTCAGTTGCAGCTGCAGTTGTTGTGGTAATTATGATATCATTTTCCTCCGCGAAGTTGTTAATAACCCAGGATGTTTTTCCACATCCGGGTACGCCATTGACCCATGTTATTTTTGGCAACTGCCAATGCCCAAGAGAGCCGCCCTTCTCCAAAGTCATGGACACAGCCTTGAGCCTGTCCAAGATCTCGTCCTCGAGCATTACTCTTGTACACTTTGCTGTTACCACTATGGGGTCCTGAGGAGGTGTTCGAAAGACAAGTTGGCCCGACCGTTCTGTCTCAATCCCGTCCAAAGCCACAAAACCAACCGTTGCGTTGTATGCCGCCATGTACAATCCCGACACTTTCCCTTTAATTACTTCAGCTGTGTCGTTGTTGTACACAGCAGCCTCGGATTCCTCGAGTTTCACCTCAAGCTGATCATCACAGCCTCGATGAAAAGATTCCAAGATGCCGTTAGGTTATGTTAGGTTAGGTAAGGTTATGTTAGGTTAGGTTAGGTTAGGTTAGGTTAGGTTTTTAAGTTTTTCGAATTCCGTGAGTTTTATTCAACGAAAAATTACAATTTTAAGAAAGTTATAAGCAAATTTGTAGCTTAGGTTAGGTTAAGTTAGATTTTTAATTTTTTCGAATTGTTTCGAATTTTTTCGAGTTTTTTCAAATTTTTTCGAATTTTGAAAAGTGTGTTTTATTTAACGAAAAATACCAATTTTTGGAAAGTTATAAGCAAATTTATAGGTTAGGTTAGTTTAGCTTACGTTAGGTTATGTTAGGTTAGGTAAGGTTATGTTAGGTTAGGTTAGGTTAGGTTAGGTTATGTTAGGTTAGGTTTTTAAGTTTTTCGAATTCCGTGAGTTTTATTCAACGAAAAATAACAATTTTAAGAAAATTAGTAGCAAATTTATAAGTTAGGTTAGGTTAGCTTACGTTAGGTTAGGTTAGGTTTTTAATTTTTTCGAATTTCGTATGTTTTATTTAATGAAAAATACCAATTTTAGGAAAGTTATAAGCAAATTTATAGGTTAGGTTAGGTTAGCTTACATTAGGTTGGGTTAGGTTAGGTTTTTTTTTTTTTTTTTTTTTTATAATTATTATTTCTACTCTACAGACTCGTAGTCCGTACCCTTTATTACATTTTTTTTTTATAATTGTTATGACATTACATATGTAGTTTCTAAGCTTTAACATCTCTCCGCGTTTTTTTTTTAATATACTTTTCCATTAACATAGATTACTATAATATCATGCCTTATATCTAACGGTTAGTGTAATTTTTTTTTTCCTCTTTTTTTTCTTTTTCTTTTTTTTTTTTGGTTTGTTTATTTTGTTCCTTTTTTTTTTCTCTTTTTTTTTCTTCTTCTTTTTTTTTTTTTTTTTCATGCATCTTAAACTATGGTTTTAAAACTTTTGTCTACATACTTATTACTAACTGATAACTAATTCATAATTTTTTTTTTTTTTTTTTTTTTGCCAGGGTTTTTTTTTCATGCATCTTAAACTATGGATATTAAACATCTAATACTTAATGCTTAACTTATAACTAACAACTATAATTAACAAAAATTTTCCAATTTTAATTGTAAGTAAAGTTGTTGCGGTTATGTCATTTAACATCCATTTGATTGTCGTTTACGCCGCTTCGTCTCGGACCACGTTCATAATGTTTCTTGCAACCTTTAAGTCTCGATGATGTATTTAAGTTTTTCGTCTTCCGTGAGTTTTATTCAACGAAAAATTACAATTTTAAGAAAGTTATAGGCAAATTTATAGGTTAGGTTAGATTTTTAATTTTTTCGAATTTTTTCGAATTTTTTCGAGTTTTTTCGAATTTTTTCGAATGTTGAAAAGCGTGTATTATTTAACGAAGAATATCAATTTTTGGGAAAGTTAGTAGCAAATTTATAGGTTAGGTTAGGTTTAGCTTACGTTAGGTAAGGTTAGGTTAGGTTAGGTTAGGTTAGGTTAGGTTAGATTAGGTTAGGTTAGGCATATAACCTAACCTAACCTAACGTTCCAAAAGGTTGGTCGGCGAAAAACTTAAAAACCTAACCTAACCTAACCTAACCTAACCTAACCTAACATAACCTTACCTAACCTAACATAACCTAACGTAAGCTAACCTAACCTTACCCATAAATTTACTAATAACTTTCTTAAAATTGTTATTTTTCGTTAAATAAAACGCGCGGAATTCGAAAAAATTAAAAACCTAACCTAACCTAACCCAACCTAACGTAAGCTAACCTAACCTAACCTATAAATTTGCTTATAACTTTCCAAAAATTGGTATTTTTCGTTAAATAAAACACACGAAATTCGAAAAAATTAAAAACCTAGCCTAACCTAACCTAACCTAACCTAACCTAACCTAACCTACCCTAACCTAACCTAACCTAACCAAATTGAACACGCCGTCGAGTGCTTGAAGATGCTGATATTTTTCTTTTTTTTTTTTTCCCTGGTCCGGAGCACCCGGCTGTCTTCGAGTTGGTTTTGGAGCCCTATTAATATTGTCTTTGCTTCTTGCGACCACGTGGTGGTAGCTAACACGTTGTTTGTAGGTTATTTAGCACGTGGTTTCATTAAGATTCAATTGCTTATAACTTCTTCACTTTTTGGACGATTTTAATGATTTTTGCGCAGTTTAATAGATCTTATGATAAGCTACGCAATCACTTTATCAGAAAATATGTACCTTGTTAAACGGCCGCTGGGGAGGGGCCCAACTTTGGTAGCTTGTTGTTCCGGAACCTGGTTGAGTAGAGAGTTGATTTCAATTACACGTGTGAACTGCACTAAGCACTTTTAGTATTTATAATTTTTAATCACTTTCCGATACTTTTACTAATTTTAAAGTATTTTTTTCGCGGAGCAGATGCTTCTATGTTGAGATTTCGAGGTATACTCATTAAATCCGAAACAATATGGCTTCATGCCACAGCGCGGAACCGAAGATTCCCTCTACGACTTAATGGACCATATAAGATCTGAACTCTACAACAAGAAGATGGTGCTTATCATCTCTTTGAATATAGAGGGAGCATTCGACAACGCATGGTGGCCAGCACTCAAGCACCAGCTCATAAAAAAGAAGTGCCCAAGGAACATCTACGCAATGATAAACTCATACCTTAGAGACCGTAAGATCGTTGTTAACTATGCCAGAACAACAAGTGAGAGGGACACCACAAAAGGTTGCGTACAAGGGTCAATCGCAGGACCAACCTTTTGGAACATCATTTTAGATCCCTTGTTACAAAAACTTACAGAGGAAGGAGTATATTGCCAGGCATTTGCAGATGACGGAATCCTTGTATTCTCCGATCACAAGGTCAGTACTATGGAGGAATCAGCCAATGCAGTTCTAAAGAAAGTAGTAAAATGGGGAGAGGGAAACAAATTAACTTTCGCAGCACACAAGACTAACGCGATGCTAATAACTAAGAAACTTAAATTCGATCCCCCAGAAATCTAAATGTCAGAGCGCAAACTGCAACTGGTTGATCAGATAAAACTCCTGGGAATTATAATAGATCGAAAACTAACATTCAAACCACATGTTACCGCTGTCTGTAAAAAAGCTGCGGAAATTTATAAACAGCTAGAGTGCGCCGCAAAAGTAACGTGGGGCCTAAATGGAGAAATAACAAGGACAATATATGTTGCGGTCATAGAGCCGATTGTGCTGTACGCTTCTAGCGTATGGGCTCCAGTGACAGAACTGCAAATGATTCGCGATCAACTGCATAATCTTCAAAGAGGATTTTTGTCTTTCTCCCACCAAGTTAGGTTAGGTTAGGTTAGGTTAGGTTAGGTTAGGGTAGGTTAGGTTAGGTTAGGTTAGGTTAGGTTAGGTTAGGCTAGGTTTTTAATTTTTTCGAATTTCGTGTGTTTTATTTAACGAAAAATACCAATTTTTGGAAGTTATAAGCAAATTTATAGGTTAGGTTAGGTTAGCTTACGTTAGGTTGGGTTAGGTTAGGTTAGGTTTTTAATTTTTTCGAATTCCGCGCGTTTTATTTAACGAAAAATAACAATTTTAAGAAAGTTATTAGTAAATTTATGGGTAAGGTTAGGTTAGCTTACGTTAGGTTATGTTAGGTTAGGTAAGGTTATGTAAGGTTAGGTTAGGTTAGGTTAGGTTAGGTTAGGTTAGGTTAGGTTAGGTTAGGTTTTTAAGTTTTTCGAATTCCGTGAGTTTTATTCAACGAAAAATTACAATTTTAAGAAAGTTATAAGCAAATTTATAGGTAAGGTTAGGTTAGATTTTTAATTTTTTCGAATTTTTTCGCATTTTTTCGAGTTTTTTCGAATTTTTTCGAATTTTGAAAAGTGTGTTTTATTTAACGAAGAATATCAATTTTTGTGAAAGTTAGTAGCAAATTTATAGGTTAGGTTAGGTTAGCTTAAGTTAGGTTAGGTTAGGTTAGGTTAGGTTAGGTTAGGGTAGGTTAGGTTAGGTTAGGTTAGGTTAGGTTAGGTTAGGCTAGGTTTTTAATTTTTTCGAATTTCGTGTGTTTTATTTAACGAAAAATACCAATTTTTGGAAAGTTAAAAGCAAATTTATAGGTTAGGTTATGTTAGCTTACGTTAGGTTGGGTTAGGTTAGGTAAGGTTTTTAATTTTTTCGAATTCCGCGCGTTTTATTTAACGAAAAATAACAATTTTAGAAAGTTATTAGTAAATTTATGGGTAAGGTTAGGTTAGCTTACGTTAGGTTATGTTAGGTTAGGTAAGGTTATGTTAGGTTAGGTTAGGTTAGGTTAGGTTAGGTTAGGTTTTTAAGTTTTTCGAATTCCGTGAGTTTTATTCAACAAAAAATTACAATTTTAAGAAAGTTATAAGCAAATTTATAGGTTAGGTTAGGTTAGGTTAGATTTTTAATTTTTTCGAATTTTTTCGAGTTTTTTCGAATTTTTTCGAATTTTGAAAAGTGTGTTTTATTTAACGAAGAATATCAATTTTCGGGAAAGTTAGTAACAAATTTATAGGTTAGGTAAGGTTAGCTTACGTTAGGTTAGGTTAGGTTAGGTTAGGTTAGGTTAGGTTAGGTTTTTAAGTTTTTCGAATTCCGTGAGTTTTATTCAACGAAAAATAACAATTTTAAGAAAGTTAGTAGCAAATTTATAGGTTAGGTTAGGTTAGCTTACGTTAGGTTAGGTAAGGTAAGGTTAGGTTCCCCCCCGAACGGGTTCCCGCCTTGTCGTGGCGGGGGGGCTTAGTAGCCGTGGCTTGGTCTCCCGCGGTGAACGAAGAGGAACCCACTTGGCTGGCCCGAGGGGAAGGGCCGGCCCGAGGTGGCCACTCCGAGTGGGCTTGGGAAGCCCACTTCGGATGTGTGCTGATGGACTGCAGCGAGAGGGGAGTCTGCACCCTCTACCGCTGCAGCCGAGGTGGAGTCGCGGAGGAAGAGGAGTGTTGATATGGCGATGCGCCACTCGCCCTATCCTCCGCGACTCAAACGGGGCCGCACCGTTGATGCGGTGGTGATGGGGCTGCGGGGGAAGAGGACTGTCGGTATTGCGAGGCGCCGCTCTCCCTATCCTCCGCAGCCGAATCTTGGTTGGCGGCGGAGCCATAGACCAGATCCGCCGCTGGGGTCGGGAAGGCTAGTACTTCTAAGTGCTCGTTTTTCCTGGCCCCATGGCCTTCGCGCATCGAACGTGGGGGCGTCTGAAGCGCATATTTAATTGGAGGCCGTGGAGGAAGGCGCGCCATGTGTTCTGGTGCGCCTTACCTGGGATGGAAAACGGGGAGGAATATTCCTCTCCCGAGGAGGTGCTGCGATGGGGCGGCAGGCGCTGGTAGGGCCGCGGAAGTGTGCGAAAGCGTTCCCGTGGCCCTGCCAATATGCGACGAAGGTGGAACACCATGGGGTTTTAGTCGGTGCGAGTCCGACATAACCCGTCCTTGCCCCCGAGAGGCGGGTATGCGTAGGCATTTCCCCATGCAAAAAAAAAAAAAAAAAAAAGGTGAGGTTAGGTTAGGTTAGGTTAGGTTAGGTTAGATTGGGTTAGGTTAGGCTAGGTTTTTAATTTTTTCGAATTTCATGTGTTTTATTTAACGAAAAATACCAATTTTTGGAAAGTTATAAGCAAATTTATAGGTTAGGTTAGGTTAGCTTACGTTAGGTTGGGTTAGGTTAGGTTAGCTTACGTAAGGTTGGGTTAGGTTAGGTTAGGTTAGGTTTTTAATTTTTTCGAATTCCGCGCGTTTTATTTAACGAAAAATTACAATTTTAGGAAAGTTATTAGTCAATTTATGGGTAAGGCTAGGTTAGCTTACGTTAGGTTATGTAAAGTTAGGTAACGTTATGTTAGGTTAGGTTAGGTTAGGTTAGGTTTTTAATTTTTTCGAATTCCGCGCGTTTTATTTAACGAAAAATAACAATTTTAGGAAAGTTATTAGTCAATTTATGGGTAAGGCTAGGTTAGCTTACGTTAGGTTATGTTAAGTTAGGTAACGTTATGTTAGGTTAGGTTAGGTTAGGTTAGGTTTTTAAGTTTTTCGAATTCCGTGAGTTTTATTCAACGAAAAATTACAATTTTAAGAAAGTTATAAGCAAATTTATAGGTAAGGTTAGGTTAGATTTTTAATTTTTTCGAATTTTTTCGCATTTTTTCGAGTTTTTTCGAATTTTTTCGAATTTTGAAAAGTGTGTTTTATTTAACGAAGAATATCAATTTTTGGGAAAGTTAGTAGCAAATTTATAGGTTAGGTTAGGTTAGCTTACGTTAGGTTAGGTTAGGTTAGGTTAGGTTAGGTTAGGGTAGGTTAGGTTAGGTTAGGTTAGGTTAGGTTAGGTTAGGCTAGGTTTTTAATTTTTTCGAATTTCGTGTGTTTTATTTAACAAAAAATACCAATTTTTGGAAAGTTATAAGCAAATTTATAGGTTAGGTTAGGTAAGCTTACGTTAGGTTGGGTTAGGTTAGGTTAGGTTTTTAATTTTATCGAATTCCGCGCGTTTTATTTAACGAAAAATAACAATTTTAAGAAAGTTATTAGTAAATTTATGGGTAAGGTTAGGTTAGCTTATGTTAGGTTATGTTAGGTTAGTTAAGGTTATGTTAGGTTAGGTTAGGTTAGGTTGAGTTAGGTTAGGTTAGGTTAGGTTTTTAAGTTTTTCGAATTCCGTGAGTTTTATTCAACAAAAAATTACAATTTTTAGAAAGTTATAAGCAAATTTATAGGTTAAGTTAGGTTAGGTTAGATTTTTAATTTTTTCGAATTTTTTCGAATTTTTTCGAGTTTTTTCGAATTTTTTCGAATTTTGAAAAGTGTGTTTTATTTAACGAAGAATATCAATTTTCGGGAAAGTTAGTAACAAATTTATAGGTTAGGTAAGGTTAGCTTACGTTAGGTTAGGTTAGGTTAGGTTAGGTTAGGTTAGGTTAGGTTTTTAAGTTTTTCGAATTCCGTGAGTTTTATTCAACGAAAAATAACAATTTTAAGAAAGTTAGTAGCAAATTTATAGGTTAGGTTAGGTTAGGTTAGATTAGGTTAGGTTAGGCTAGGTTTTTAATTTTTTCGAATTTCGTGTGTTTTATTTAACGAAAAATAACAATTTTAGGAAAGTTATTAGTCAATTTATGGGTAAGGCTAGGTTAGCTTACGTTAGGTTGGGTTAGGTTAGGTTAGCTTACGTTAGGTTGGATTAGGTTAGGTTAGGTTAGGTTTTTAATTTTTTCGAATTCCGCGCGTTTTATTTAACGAAAAATAACAATTTTAGGAAAGTTATTAGTCAATTTATGGGTAAGGCTAGGTTAGCTTACGTTAGGTTATGTTAAGTTAGGTAACGTTATGTTAGGTTAGGTTAGGTTAGGTTAGGTTTTTAATTTTTTCGAATTCCGCGCGTTTTATTTAACGAAAAATAACAATTTTAGGAAAGTTATTAGTCAATTTATGGGTAAGGCTAGGTTAGCTTACGTTAGGTTATGTTAAGTTAGGTAACGTTATGTTAGGTTAAGTAAGGTTAGGTTAGGTTTTTAAGTTTTTCGAATTCCGTGAGTTTTATTCAACGAAAAATTACAATTTTAAGAAAGTTATAAGCAAATTTATAGGTAAGGTTAGGTTAGATTTTTAATTTTTTCGAATTTTTTCGCATTTTTTCGAGTTTTTTCGAATTTTTTCGAATTTTGAATAGTGTGTTTTATTTAACGAAGAATATCAATTTTTGTGAAAGTTAGTAGCAAATTTATAGGTTAGGTTAGGTTAGCTTACGTTAGGTTAGGTTAGGTTAGGTTAGGTTAGGTTAGGGTAGGTTAGGTTAGGTTAGGTTAGGTTAGGTTAGGTTAGGCTAGGTTTTTAATTTTTTCGAATTTCGTGTGTTTTATTTAACGAAAAATACCAATTTTTGGAAAGTTAAAAGCAAATTTATAGGTTAGGTTAGGTTAGCTTACGTTAGGTTAGGTAAGGTAAGGTTAGGTTCCCCCCCGAACGGGTTCCCGCCTTGTCGTGGCGGGGGGGCTTAGTAGCCGTGGCTTGGTCTCCCGCGGTGATTGAAGAGGAACCCACTTGGCTGGCCCGAGGGGAAGGGCCGGCCCGAGGTGGCCACTCCGAGTGGGCTTGGGAAGCCCACTTCGGATGTGTGCTGGTGGACTGCAGCGAGAGGGGAGTCTGCACCCTCTACCGCTGCAGCCGAGGTGGAGTCGCGGAGGAAGAGGAGTGTTGATATGGCGATGCGCCACTCGCCCTATCCTCCGCGACTCAAACGGGGCCGCACCGTTGATGCGGTGGTGATGGGGCTGCGGGGGAAGAGGACTGTCGGTATTGCGAGGCGCCGCTCTCCCTATCCTCCGCAGCCGAATCTTGGTTGGCGGCGGAGCCATAGACCAGATCCGCCGCTGGGGTCGGGAAGGCTAGTACTTCTAAGTGCTCGTTTTTCCTGGCCCCATGGCCTTCGCGCATCGAACGTGGGGGCGTCTGATGCGCATATTTAATTGGAGGCCGTGGAGGAAGGCGCGCCATGTGTTCTGGTGCGCCTTACCTGGGATGGAGAACGGGGAGGAATATTCCTCTCCCGAGGAGGTGCTGCGATGGGGCGGCAGGCGCTGGTAGGGCCGCGGAAGTGTGCGAAAGCGTTCCCGTGGCCCTGCCAATATGCGACGAAGGTGGAACACCATGGGGTTTTAGTCGGTGCGAGTCCGACATAACCCGTCCTTGCCCCCGCGAGGCGGGTATGCGTAGGCATTTCCCCATGCAAAAAAAAAAAAAAAGGTGAGGTTAGGTTAGGTTAGGTTAGGTTAGGTTAGATTAGGTTAGGTTAGGCTAGGTTTTTAATTTTTTCGAATTTCGTGTGTTTTATTTAACGAAAAATACCAATTTTTGGAAAGTTATAAGCAAATTTATAGGTTAGGTTAGGTTAGCTTACGTTAGGTTGGGTTAGGTTAGGTTAGCTTACGTAAGGTTGGGTTAGGTTAGGTTAGGTTAGGTTTTTAATTTTTTCGAATTCCGCGCGTTTTATTTAACGAAAAATAACAATTTTAGGAAAGTTATTAGTCAATTTATGGGTAAGGCTAGGTTAGCTTACGTTAGGTTATGTAAAGTTAGGTAACGTTATGTTAGGTTAGGTTAGGTTAGGTTAGGTTTTTAATTTTTTCGAATTCCGCGCGTTTTATTTAACGAAAAATAACAATTTTAGGAAAGTTATTAGTCAATTTATGGGTAAGGCTAGGTTAGCTTACGTTAGGTTATGTTAAGTTAGGTAACGTTATGTTAGGTTAGGTTAGGTTAGGTTTTTAAGTTTTTCGAATTCCGTGAGTTTTATTCAACGAAAAATTACAATTTTAAGAAAGTTATAAGCAAATTTATAGGTAAGGTTAGGTTAGATTTTTAATTTTTTCGAATTTTTTCGCATTTTTTCGAGTTTTTTCGAATTTTTTCGAATTTTGAAAAGTGTGTTTTATTTAACGAAGAATATCAATTTTTGGGAAAGTTAGTAGCAAATTTATAGGTTAGGTTAGGTTAGCTTACGTTAGGTTAGGTTAGGTTAGGTTAGGTTAGGTTAGGGTAGGTTAGGTTAGGTTAGGTTAGGTTAGGTTAGGTTAGGCTAGGTTTTTAATTTTTTCGAATTTCGTGTGTTTTATTTAACGAAAAATACCAATTTTTGGAAAGTTATAAGCAAATTTATAGGTTAGGTTAGGTTAGCTTACGTTAGGTTGGGTTAGGTTAGGTTAGGTTTTTAATTTTATCGAATTCCGCGCGTTTTATTTAACGAAAAATAACAATTTTAAGAAAGTTATTAGTAAATTTATGGGTAAGGTTAGGTTAGCTTATGTTAGGTTATGTTAGGTTAGGTAAGGTTATGTTAGGTTAGGTTAGGTTAGGTTGGGTTAGGTTAGGTTAGGTTAGGTTTTTAAGTTTTTCGAATTCCGTGAGTTTTATTCAACAAAAAATTACAATTTTTAGAAAGTTATAAGCAAATTTATAGGTTAAGTTAGGTTAGGTTAAATTTTTAATTTTTTCGAATTTTTTCGAATTTTTTCGAGTTTTTTCGAATTTTTTCGAATTTTGAAAAGTGTGTTTTATTTAACGAAGAATATCAATTTTCGGGAAAGTTAGTAACAAATTTATAGGTTAGGTAAGGTTAGCTTACGTTAGGTTAGGTTAGGTTAGGTTAGGTTAGGTTAGGTTAGGTTTTTAAGTTTTTCGAATTCCGTGAGTTTTATTCAACGAAAAATAACAATTTTAAGAAAGTTAGTAGCAAATTTATAGGTTAGGTTAGGTTAGGTTAGATTAGGTTAGGTTAGGCTAGGTTTTTAATTTTTTCGAATTTCGTGTGTTTTATTTAACGAAAAATAACAATTTTAGGAAAGTTATTAGTCAATTTATGGGTAAGGCTAGGTTAGCTTACGTTAGGTTGGGTTAGGTTAGGTTAGCTTACGTTAGGTTGGATTAGGTTAGGTTAGGTTAGGTTTTTAATTTTTTCGAATTCCGCGCGTTTTATTTAACGAAAAATAACAATTTTAGGAAAGTTATTAGTCAATTTATGGGTAAGGCTAGGTTAGCTTACGTTAGGTTATGTTAAGTTAGGTAACGTTATGTTAGGTTAGGTTAGGTTAGGTTAGGTTTTTAATTTTTTCGAATTCCGCGCGTTTTATTTAACGAAAAATAACAATTTTAGGAAAGTTATTAGTCAATTTATGGGTAAGGCTAGGTTAGCTTACGTCAGGTTATGTTAAGTTAGGTAACGTTATGTTAGGTTAAGTAAGGTTAGGTTAGGTTTTTAAGTTTTTCGAATTCCGTGAGTTTTATTCAACGAAAAATTACAATTTTAAGAAAGTTATAAGCAAATTTATAGGTAAGGTTAGGTTAGATTTTTAATTTTTTCGAATTTTTTCGCATTTTTTCGAGTTTTTTCGAATTTTTTCGAATTTTGAAAAGTGTGTTTTATTTAACGAAGAATATCAATTTTTGTGAAAGTTAGTAGCAAATTTATATGTTAGGTTAGGTTAGCTTACGTTAGGTTAGGTTAGGTTAGGTTAGGTTAGGTTAGGGTAGGTTAGGTTAGGTTAGGTTAGGTTAGGTTAGGTTAGGCTAGGTTTTTAATTTTTTCGAATTTCGTGTGTTTTATTTAACGAAAAATACCAATTTTTGGAAAGTTAAAAGCAAATTTATAGGTTAGGTTAGGTTAGCTTACGTTAGGTTAGGTAAGGTAAGGTTAGGTTCCCCCCCGAACGGGTTCCCGCCTTGTCGTGGCGGGGGGGCTTAGTAGCCGTGGCTTGGTCTCCCGCGGTGATTGAAGAGGAACCCACTTGGCTGGCCCGAGGGGAAGGGCCGGCCCGAGGTGGCCACTCCGAGTGGGCTTGGGAAGCCCACTTCGGATGTGTGCTGGTGGACTGCAGCGAGAGGGGAGTCTGCACCCTCTACCGCTGCAGCCGAGGTGGAGTCGCGGAGGAAGAGGAGTGTTGATATGGCGATGCGCCACTCGCCCTATCCTCCGCGACTCAAACGGGGCCGCACCGTTGATGCGGTGGTGATGGGGCTGCGGGGGAAGAGGACTGTCGGTATTGCGAGGCGCCGCTCTCCCTATCCTCCGCAGCCGAATCTTGGTTGGCGGCGGAGCCATAGACCAGATCCGCCGCTGGGGTCGGGAAGGCTAGTACTTCTAAGTGCTCGTTTTTCCTGGCCCCATGGCCTTCGCGCATCGAACGTGGGGGCGTCTGATGCGCATATTTAATTGGAGGCCGTGGAGGAAGGCGCGCCATGTGTTCTGGTGCGCCTTACCTGGGATGGAGAACGGGGAGGAATATTCCTCTCCCGAGGAGGTGCTGCGATGGGGCGGCAGGCGCTGGTAGGGCCGCGGAAGTGTGCGAAAGCGTTCCCGTGGCCCTGCCAATATGCGACGAAGGTGGAACACCATGGGGTTTTAGTCGGTGCGAGTCCGACATAACCCGTCCTTGCCCCCGCGAGGCGGGTATGCGTAGGCATTTCCCCATGCAAAAAAAAAAAAAAAAAAAGGTGAGGTTAGGTTAGGTTAGGTTAGGTTAGGTTAGATTAGGTTAGGTTAGGCTAGGTTTTTAATTTTTTCGAATTTCGTGTGTTTTATTTAACGAAAAATACCAATTTTTGGAAAGTTATAAGCAAATTTATAGGTTAGGTTAGGTTAGCTTACGTTAGGTTGGGTTAGGTTAGGTTAGCTTACGTAAGGTTGGGTTAGGTTAGGTTAGGTTAGGTTTTTAATTTTTTCGAATTCCGCGCGTTTTATTTAACGAAAAATAACAATTTTAGGAAAGTTATTAGTCAATTTATGGGTAAGGCTAGGTTAGCTTACGTTAGGTTATGTAAAGTTAGGTAACGTTATGTTAGGTTAGGTTAGGTTAGGTTAGGTTTTTAATTTTTTCGAATTCCGCGCGTTTTATTTAACGAAAAATAACAATTTTAGGAAAGTTATTAGTCAATTTATGGGTAAGGCTAGGTTAGCTTACGTTAGGTTATGTTAAGTTAGGTAACGTTATGTTAGGTTAGGTTAGGTTAGGTTAGGTTTTTAAGTTTTTCGAATTCCGTGAGTTTTATTCAACGAAAAATTACAATTTTAAGAAAGTTATAAGCAAATTTATAGGTAAGGTTAGGTTAGATTTTTAATTTTTTCGAATTTTTTCGCATTTTTTCGAGTTTTTTCGAATTTTTTCGAATTTTGAAAAGTGTGTTTTATTTAACGAAGAATATCAATTTTTGGGAAAGTTAGTAGCAAATTTATAGGTTAGGTTAGGTTAGCTTACGTTAGGTTAGGTTAGGTTAGGTTAGGTTAGGTTAGGGTAGGTTAGGTTAGGTTAGGTTAGGTTAGGTTAGGTTAGGCTAGGTTTTTAATTTTTTCGAATTTCGTGTGTTTTATTTAACGAAAAATACCAATTTTTGGAAAGTTATAAGCAAATTTATAGGTTAGGTTAGGTAAGCTTACGTTAGGTTGGGTTAGGTTAGGTTAGGTTTTTAATTTTATCGAATTCCGCGCGTTTTATTTAACGAAAAATAACAATTTTAAGAAAGTTATTAGTAAATTTATGGGTAAGGTTAGGTTAGCTTATGTTAGGTTATGTTAGGTTAGGTAAGGTTATGTTAGGTTAGGTTAGGTTAGGTTGGGTTAGGTTAGGTTAGGTTAGGTTTTTAAGTTTTTCGAATTCCGTGAGTTTTATTCAACAAAAAATTACAATTTTTAGAAAGTTATAAGCAAATTTATAGGTTAAGTTAGGTTAGGTTAAATTTTTAATTTTTTCGAATTTTTTCGAATTTTTTCGAGTTTTTTCGAATTTTTTCGAATTTTGAAAAGTGTGTTTTATTTAACGAAGAATATCAATTTTCGGGAAAGTTAGTAACAAATTTATAGGTTAGGTAAGGTTAGCTTACGTTAGGTTAGGTTAGGTTAGGTTAGGTTAGGTTAGGTTAGGTTTTTAAGTTTTTCGAATTCCGTGAGTTTTATTCAACGAAAAATAACAATTTTAAGAAAGTTAGTAGCAAATTTATAGGTTAGGTTAGGTTAGGTTAAATTAGGTTAGGTTAGGCTAGGTTTTTAATTTTTTCGAATTTCGTGTGTTTTATTTAACGAAAAATACCAATTTTTGGAAAGTTATAAGCAAATTTATAGGTTAGGTTAGGTTAGCTTACGTTAGGTTGGGTTAGGTTAGGTTAGCTTACGTTAGGTTGGATTAGGTTAGGTTAGGTTAGGTTTTTAATTTTTTCGAATTCCGCGCGTTTTATTTAACGAAAAATAACAATTTTAGGAAAGTTATTAGTCAATTTATGGTTAAGGCTAGGTTAGCTTACGTTAGGTTATGTTAAGTTAGGTAACGTTATGTTAGGTTAGGTTAGGTTAGGTTAGGTTTTTAAGTTTTTCGAATTCCGCGCGTTTTATTTAACGAAAAATAACAATTTTAGGAAAGTTATTAGTCAATTTATGGGTAAGGCTAGGTTAGCTTACGTTAGGTTATGTTAAGTTAGGTAACGTTATGTTAGGTTAAGTTAGGTTAGGTTAGGTTTTTAAGTTTTTCGAATTCCGTGAGTTTTATTCAACGAAAAATTACAATTTTAAGAAAGTTATAAGCAAATTTATAGGTAAGGTTAGGTTAGATTTTTAATTTTTTCGAATTTTTTCGCATTTTTTCGAGTTTTTTCGAATTTTTTCGAATTTTGAAAAGTGTGTTTTATTTAACGAAGAATATCAATTTTTGTGAAAGTTAGTAGCAAATTTATAGGTTAGGTTAGGTTAGCTTACGTTAGGTTAGGTTAGGTTAGGTTAGGTTAGGGTAGGTTAGGTTAGGTTAGGTTAGGTTAGGTTAGGTTAGGCTAGGTTTTTAATTTTTTCGAATTTCGTGTGTTTTATTTAAAGAAAAATACCAATTTTTGGAAAGTTATAAGCAAATTTATAGGTTAGGTTAGGTTAGCTTACGTTAGGTTGGGTTAGGTTAGGTTAGGTTTTTAATTTTTTCGAATTCCGCGCGTTTTATTTAACGAAAAATAACAATTTTAAGAAAGTTATTAGTAAATTTATGGGTAAGGTTAGGTTAGCTTATGTTAGGTTATGTTAGGTTAGGTAAGGTTATGTTAGGTTAGGTTAGGTTAGGTTAGGTTAGGTTAGGTTAGGTTAGGTTAGGTTAGGTTAGGTTAGGTTTTTAAGTTTTTCGAATTCCGTGAGTTTTATTCAACAAAAAATTACAATTTTAAGAAAGTTATAAGCAAATTTATAGGTTAGGTTAGGTTAGGTTAGATTTTTAATTTTTTCGAATTTTTTCGAATTTTTTCGAGTTTTTTCGAATTTGTTCGAATTTTGAAAAGTGTGTTTTATTTAACGAAGAATATCAATTTTCGGGAAAGTTAGTAACAAATTTATAGGTTAGGTAAGGTTAGCTTACGTTAGGTTAGGTTAGGTTAGGTTAGGTTAGGTTAGGTTAGGTTTTTAAGTTTTTCGAATTCCGTGAGATTTATTCAACGAAAAATAACAATTTTAAGAAAGTTAGTAGCAAATTTATAGGTTAGGTGAGGTTAGCTTACGTTAGGTTAGGTTAGGTTAGGTTAGGTTAGGTTAGGTTAGGTTAGGTTAAGGTTAGGTTAGGTTAGATTAGGTTAGGTTAGGCTAGGTTTTTAATTTTTTCGAATTTCGTGTGTTTTATTTAACGAAAAATACCAATTTTTGGAAAGTTATAAGCAAATTTATAGGTTAGGTTAGGTTAGCTTACGTTAGGTTGGGTTAGGTTAGGTTAGCTTACGTTAGGTTGGATTAGGTTAGGTTAGGTTAGGTTTTTAATTTTTTCGAATTCCGCGCGTTTTATTTAACGAAAAATAACAATTTTAGGAAAGTTATTAGTCAATTTATGGGTAAGGCTAGGTTAGCTTACGTTAGGTTATGTTAAGTTAGGTAACGTTATGTTAGGTTAGGTTAGGTTAGGTTAGGTTTTTAAGTTTTTCGAATTCCGCGCGTTTTATTTAACGAAAAATAACAATTTTAGGAAAGTTATTAGTCAATTTATGGGTAAGGCTAGGTTAGCTTACGTTAGGTTATGTTAAGTTAGGTAACGTTATGTTAGGTTAAGTTAGGTTAGGTTAGGTTTTTAAGTTTTTCGAATTCCGTGAGTTTTATTCAACGAAAAATTACAATTTTAAGAAAGTTATAAGCAAATTTATAGGTAAGGTTAGGTTAGATTTTTAATTTTTTCGAATTTTTTCGCATTTTTTCGAGTTTTTTCGAATTTTTTCGAATTTTGAAAAGTGTGTTTTATTTAACGAAGAATATCAATTTTTGTGAAAGTTAGTAGCAAATTTATAGGTTAGGTTAGGTTAGCTTACGTTAGGTTAGGTTAGGTTAGGTTAGGTTAGGGTAGGTTAGGTTAGGTTAGGTTAGGTTAGGTTAGGTTAGGCTAGGTTTTTAATTTTTTCGAATTTCGTGTGTTTTATTTAAAGAAAAATACCAATTTTTGGAAAGTTATAAGCAAATTTATAGGTTAGGTTAAGTTAGCTTACGTTAGGTTGGGTTAGGTTAGGTTAGGTTTTTAATTTTTTCGAATTCCGCGCGTTTTATTTAACGAAAAATAACAATTTTAAGAAAGTTATTAGTAAATTTATGGGTAAGGTTAGGTTAGCTTATGTTAGGTTATGTTAGGTTAGGTAAGGTTATGTTAGGTTAGGTTAGGTTAGGTTAGGTTAGGTTAGGTTAGGTTAGGTTAGGTTAGGTTAGGTTAGGTTAGGTTTTTAAGTTTTTCGAATTCCGTGAGTTTTATTCAACAAAAAATTACAATTTTAAGAAAGTTATAAGCAAATTTATAGGTTAGGTTAGGTTAGGTTAGATTTTTAATTTTTTCGAATTTTTTCGAATTTTTTCGAGTTTTTTCGAATTTGTTCGAATTTTGAAAAGTGTGTTTTATTTAACGAAGAATATCAATTTTCGGGAAAGTTAGTAACAAATTTATAGGTTAGGTAAGGTTAGCTTACGTTAGGTTAGGTTAGGTTAGGTTAGGTTAGGTTAGGTTAGGTTAGGTTAGATTAGGTTAGGTTAGGCTAGGTTTTTAATTTTTTCGAATTTCGTGTGTTTTATTTAACGAAAAATACCAATTTTTGGAAAGTTATAAGCAAATTTATAGGTTAGGTAAGGTTAGCTTACGTTAGGTTGGGTTAGGTTAGGTTAGCTTACGATAGGTTGGGTTAGGTTAGGTTAGGTTAGGTTTTTAATTTTTTCGAATTCCGCGCGTTTTATTTAACGAAAAATAACAATTTTAGGAAAGTTATTAGTCAATTTATGGGTAAGGCTAGGTTAGCTTACGTTAGGTTATGTTAAGTTAGGTAACGTTATGTTAGGTTAGGTTAGGTTAGGTTAGGTTTTTAATTTTTTCGAATTCCGCGCGTTTTATTTAACGAAAAATAACAATTTTAGGAAAGTTATTAGTCAATTTATGGGAAAGGCTAGGTTAGCTTACGTTAGGTTATGTTAAGTTAGGTAACGTTATGTTAGGTTAGGTTAGGTTAGGTTAGGTTTTTAAGTTTTTCGAATTCCGTGAGTTTTATTCAACGAAAAATTACAATTTTAAGAATGTTATAAGCAAAGGAGACAATCATTTTTGGGCCCACTAGAAATATTAACGTCACTTAATGGTATTTACACCAAAAAAAAGACACCAAATTATAATAGTAAATGTTCTATAGATTTTTCGAAAATGTAAACGGAAACAAGAAATCTGAAAAAAAATTAGTTGTTTTGACATTCGTGTTCTGATCATTGGCTAAGGTAATGTAACATTTAAAAAATTATTGTCTTAGAGATGTGCCGTGATAACTCGCAAAAAATCGACTCGAGTTGAAATTCAGGTAACTCGATTTAAACAATTCAAATTAGATGAACGAAGCTGTGTCAATATTTCACAAATTATTTTTATAATTGTTCTTCCATACAACACAATTATTATTACTACGCTTAGTAGGTAGTGATATATTATTTTTGGTATGCGTATCGACATCTTCATAAAATAATATCACTCTAACGTTATGACGTAAGTCTTAATGTTATTAATAATTTGACTATCCAAAGTATATATAATCAATTTATATCATATATAACATAAATTGATACAAGAATATATACATATTACCTAATATCAATTTATTTATTACATAATATATCAATAAATTGCTCGAATTAGTAAGTCGATTTCATCACTAAATTGTAGACAAACACTGCATTGGCCATAAGATAAAGATGCGATTCGAGTAGAGTTTTGTGACTCGAGCCACTCGGGTTAATTTACGAGTATGTATGTATGTCATTCTAGTTGTACACTAGTTTTTGAGTAAACCAACTATTTACAGAAAAGTTTATCACTAGAGTTGAGATCAGCGATTACTTTAGTTAAACCATTTTTAAATATGTACCTTTATAAATAAGTAATATGTGGCAACATGAAATTAAAACTATAAATCAATATCATAAATAAAACTAAGCTCAGGTTTGTTTACAACATGCCAGATGCAAGTTTGAATTTGGATGCAACTTGTGATGTCACCCGCAGCGACTTATTATATATACAAGTAAATTAATATCTATATAGCACCCTCTGAATCTATACGAAAACCGAGTTACCGAGTTAACTCGGTAACTCGGTAAAATTTATTTTCTATCGATTATCGAGTTGGACAAATTCACTCGATTCACTCGAGTGAAATAAAACATAGTTGGAGTCGCATCATTATGGTAAGAACAAAATGGAGTTTTTTATTTACAAGCATTATTAAACTAATGTTTAAGAAAATATGGATATTATCAATTATCAGAAAGGTTAGCCAAATATTAATTGACACAAGTACGTATGTTTTTCTCTTTTTAGTTTTTGTGGTAAAATTCGCTAATAGAATATAAGAGTTTATTAATTTACACCTATTCTAGGTTGTGAAAATCTATTATTAAGTTTGTATATTTTACCTCAAACAAATACAAATAATAAACAGGTCTTAGAACCTTATTAGTTTGTTAAAAGTGACAAAGTATTAAGTTTATTTTATTAGTAAAATCTAAATTAAATAATAAATAGAATGCACAAAAGAAGTTATTATAATGTTAAAAGAAAATTAGAATCTTTGGGTCGAGGGACTTAAAAGAGTGTTTTGAAGAGCAATTCATATAACTGCATTTGTGTACAAATAGGTAACCTTATGTATTCAGCAAGTTGCTTAATAATAAATGGCTTTTTTGTTAAGCCAGACACAGATCCTGGATTTATACCAGCCATAGTAGATAGGCAATATAAATGTTACATATATTTATGTGTAAAAAATGTAGTAATTATTTGTACTAAAAGCAAATATAAAGTTTAATAATAATGGTTTCCATAAAAAAGTGTAATGGTTGTTTCTATTATGTTTCGACAGCTGTGTTGTTCACTGTGCAGAAAGGAATATTAATTTGTCATCTAGAATCAGATATACTTAATATAACAATAATATCTTTGTCTGCTATGTAAGTACATGAAACCGGTAAAAATAAAATGTGAGACAACTTTTACATGGTTGAATATTACTGATGTTAATCAATAATTACTGCTTCTGTATTTGATCAGCTGGAGCTGATAATTGCTGTATAATTTATAATAATTTCTTTATTATTTAACATATGAAAAGGCAGATATAAGAAAATGCTCACAGAAATATGTAAATACAGTTTATTGACATTGAAGGCATAGTCTTATCTCATATCTCTTATTATTAAAAATGTCCTTTTAATTCCTATATAATATAGAAAAAAATAATATATTGATAAGTATTATTATTTAGTTAAGATACCTTTACAATTGTCATTAACTTCTTTTCAGGTGGATCGCTTAGAACAAATCTGTATGCCGTGCAGGCTGAAAACTTGCAGAGACAAAAAGTGTATGGATATTGAAGACAACAGTCTTGTATTATAATTGAAAATTCCTTCTGATTGCTTACAATATCATAAATGTACATGTTACCATCAAGTTATTTTCAAAAAACCTTCAGAAATATATCTAACACTAAAATGTTTCTACCTATGTCCGTTATAGACAAAACATCAGAAACCTTCCAACCAATTTAAATGAAAATGTTTGTGTGTGTTTGGATGGATCTCTAGATGGTTTATATTTACATTTGGACTCGGTAGATGGCACTGTTGTCGAGATCCATAAATCACCAGGGCACAGCTGAGGCGCATCGCTAGTAATAAATACATTTAAATTAAGCCTGTGTTTTTTTAATCCTTACACAAACAGTTTAAAACATCTTACTTCCTCACTATTTATCATTGTGTAATAACATAGATAAGGCATGTTAATTCCTAGTCATTTTATTATGATGTTACTACTTATTTATTTTATTTATTTTTATTCTTTATTGCATCCTTAACAAAAGAATACAAAGGGCGGACTTAATGCCTTGAGGCATTCTCTACCAGTCAACCCATGGAGTGGTGAGAGTTTGACGTAGGTGTGGCAATATAGAATAATCTAAAACAATACAAATGATAATTAACTACACAATAAATACAAACTACTAATAAATAAACTATACATATATGATCTATCCTTACAAATATACAAATATATAAATAAATGGAGATACATACAAGTAAACATATTTAAATACATATATAATTAATATATACAAATGACTATGAATATATACGTCTGTTCGGCAATACATATTAAATAAATGAGTCATGTAGAATGCGTTGTCTTTAATAAATGATTACGGACCAACTTTTTAAAAGCGTACTTATTGGGAGCTTTTCTGATGTCATCGGGCAAGGAGTTCCAAAGGCGTGTAGCCTGAACTGTGAAGGAGTTACCATAGAACTCGGTGAAGTGAACTGGAGTACAGATTTTGTTGTTAGAAGAAGAGCGTAGGACCCTATCATGAGATGAGGAAAGATAATGAAATTTACTCTTAAGATAAGAAGGCGAAGATGGATCATTTAATATGGAAAAAAGTACAAGTAATATTCTGGAGTTGCGCCTCTGCCGGATTGTAAGCCAGTTTAGCTTAGATCTGTATTGCGAAATATGATCATACTTACGGAGCCCAAAGATAAATCTTATACAGTTATTGAAGAGGCGTTCCAGCTTGTTTAGAAGATCTTGGGACAGGTCTGGGTAACACACATCTGCATAATCAATTATGGGTAATATAAGTGAATGGACAAGCATGATCTTAGATTTTGTGGGGAGAAAATGCTTTAAACGATACAGAGAGCGTAACGTGGCAGTGACTTTACGACTCACATCTGAAACCTGAGTTCTCCAATTCAGCGTGCTGTCGATGTGAAGGCCAAGATTTCTAACAGAATTACTGAATGGAATTGTAGTATTATCATAGTAGATAGGAGGTAAGTCTGTCAGATTAATCTTAGCCAGCATCCTTGAGCTACCCACCAGTATAGCTTGGCATTTCAAAGGATTGACTAAGACTCCATAACGAGTAGACCAATCCTTGATAGCTGCTAAGTTGCCGTTAAGGTTTTTAATCCCATTGTGGATATCCCCAATCTCAGTTTGCACATAAAGCTGAAGGTCATCGGCATACAAATGGTACGAGCAGTCGATGATGGAGGTAATAAAGTTTATAAAAATTGAAAACATTATAGGAGAAAAAATACCGCCTTGCGGCACACCAGCATCCACATCAGCCCAAGCTGAGGACAGTTGCCCCACACTGACTGACTGCTGTCGACCGCGAAGATAAGATGCAAACCAATCCAATTCAGTAGGGCCAAAATTCAGATGAGACAGTATGGAAAGAAGGATTTACTTACTAATCAACCAAAACATTTTAAAATAATGTCTTGACCCCGCTCCTGTCTATATATGTCAGTCAATCATCAAAGTTCAAAAAATGTATTAAATTAAGTTTGTATAAAAGGGGTTATTATAGTATAAAGGAATTTATGGCTGACAATAACCCGTGGGTAAGGTGATCGCTACCAAGCTATTTCTAATTTGTTCTGTGTTGTTAATTATGACATACATGATTGTAAGCTGGCTTTTTTTTAAAAGACCTACTGGGTATTTTGCTGGTTCTCTTCAAGTCAGAGGTTTTTTTCCGAACCAGTGGTAAATTAAAAAAGTGACTTTCAATAAGTATTATTTATAATCTAAATTGAATAAAAGGTTTCTGTTTCTGCACCTACTACTGTTAATAGAATACTTAAATAAATTATGATTTACAATGATAAATAGAATTACCTACATTATATTTTGCTTTTTGTAATACAATCAGTTTAAAATGTATCTTACTGTGTGTTGGTAATATCATAAATATAAATAGACATTATCCCTTAGCCATCTTGGTATTTAGAATTACACTCACAACCAATCAATACATGTCAAAGTTAGAATCCATACGACATTTGTGCATAAACAGGCACTATGTTTTGCCCGAACTAGTGAAAGGTTTTACATCGATTTTAAAATATTTATAAATGCTGAATATACCTACAGCTTAGTTTTATATGTACTATTATTCAATTGTGCACTATTTTAACTTATAATACCGAAGAATACTACTAGAAAATCGCTTTCAGTTTGTTTTTAGGTTATTGTTAGATTCATATTTTATTTGTTAATTTCTCAGGACTCCGTTTAGCTGCAGTAAAACTAATAATTTTATTGTAATCTATGGATTATAAGGAATAAATCGACATGCATTTCATTGATAATCTTTAAAATTTGTAGTGGGCCCATTATCCATAGAAAAATTGATTGTCTCCTTTATAGGTTATGTTAGGTAAGCTTACGTTAGGTTGGGTTAGGTTATGTTAGCTTACGTTAGGTTGGGTTAGGTTAGGTTAGGTTAGGTTTTTAATTTTTTCGAATTCCGCGCGTTTTATTTAACGAAAAATAACAATTTTAGGAAAGTTATTAGTCAATTTATGGGTAAGGCTAGGTTAGCTTACGTTAGGTTATGTTAAGTTAGGTAACGTTATGTTAGGTTAGGTTAGGTTAGGTTAGGTTTTTAATTTTTTCGAATTCCGCGCGTTTTATTTAACGAAAAATAACAATTTTAGGAAAGTTATTAGTCAATTTATGGGTAAGGCTAGGTTAGCTTACGTTAGGTTATGTTAAGTTAGGTAAAGTTATGTTAGGTAAGGTTAGGTTAGGTTAGGTTTTTAAGTTTTTCGAATTCCGTGAGTTTTATTCAACGAAAAATTACAATTTTAAGAAAGTTATAAGCAAATTTATAGGTAAGGTTAGGTTAGATTTTTAATTTTTTCGAATTTTTTCGCATTTTTTCGAGTTTTTTCGAATTTTTTCGAATTTTGAAAAGTGTGTTTTATTTAACGAAGAATATTAATTTTTGTGAAAGTTAGTAGCAAATTTATAGGTTAGGTTAGGTTAGCTTACGTTAGGTTAGGTTAGGTTAGGTTAGGTTAGGTTAGGGTAGGTTAGGTTAGGTTAGGTTAGGTTTTTAATTTTTTCGAATTTCGTGTGTTTTATTTAAAGAAAAATACCAATTTTTGGAAAGTTATAAGCAAATTTATAGGTTAGGTTAGGTTAGCTTACGTTATGTTAGGTTAGGTTAGGTTAGGTTAGGTTTTTAATTTTTTCGAATTCCGCGCGTTTTATTTAACGAAAAATAACAATTTTAGGAAAGTTATTAGTCAATTTATGGGTAAGGCTAGGTTAGCTTACGTTAGGTTATGTTAAGTTAGGTAACGTTATGTTAGGTAAGGTTAGGTTAGGTTAGGTTTTTAAGTTTTTCGAATTCCGTGAGTTTTATTCAACGAAAAATAACAATTTTAAGAAAGTTAGTAGCAAATTTATAGGTTAGGTTAGGTTAGGTTAGATTAGGTTAGGTTAGGCTAGGTTTTTAATTTTTTCGAATTTCGTGTGTTTTATTTAACGAAAAATACCAATTTTTGGAAAGTTATAAGCAAATTTATAGGTTAGGTTAGGTTAGCTTACGTTAGGTTGGGTTAGGTTAGGTTAGCTTACGTTAGGTTGGATTAGGTTAGGTTAGGTTAGGTTTTTAATTTTTTCGAATTCCGCGTGTTTTATTTAACGAAAAATAACAATTTTAGGAAAGTTATTAGTCAATTTATGGGTAAGGCTAGGTTAGCTTACGTTAGGTTATGTTAAGTTAGGTAACGTTATGTTAGGTTAGGTTAGGTTAGGTTAGGTTTTTAATTTTTTCGAATTCCGCGCGTTTTATTTAACGAAAAATAACAATTTTAGGAAAGTTATTAGTCAATTTATGGGTAAGGCTAGGTTAGCTTACGTTAGGTTATGTAAAGTTAGGTAACGTTATGTTAGGTTAAGTTAGGTTAGGTTAGGTTAGGGTAGGTTAGGTTAGGTTAGGTTAGGTTAGGTTAGGTTAGGCTAGGTTTTTAATTTTTTCGAATTTCGTGTGTTTTATTTAAAGAAAAATACCAATTCTTGGAAAGTTATAAGCAAATTTATAGGTTAGGTTAGGTTAGCTTACGTTAGGTTGGGTTAGGTTAGGTTAGGTTTTTAATTTTTTCGAATTCCGCGCGTTTTATTTAACGAAAAATAACAATTTTAAGAAAGTTATTAGTAAATTTATGGGTAAGGTTAGGTTAGCTTACGTTAGGTTATGTTAGGTTAGGTAAGGTTATGTTAGGTTAGGTTAGGTAAGGTTAGGTTTTTAAGTTTTTCGAATTCCGTGAGTTTTATTCAACGAAAAATTACAATTTTAAGAAAGTTATAAGCAAATTTATAGGTTAGGTTAGGTTAGGTTAGATTTTTAATTTTTTCGAATTTTTTCGAGTTTTTTCGAATTTTTTCAAATTTTGAAAAGTGTGTTTTATTTAACGAAGAATATCAATTTTCGGGAAAGTAAGTAACAAATATATATATATACAATATAAATATATAACCTAACCTATATAAACAATATATAGGTTAGGTTAGGTTAGGTTAGGTTAGGTTAGGTTTTTAAGTTTTTCGAATTCCGTGAGTTTTATTCAACGAAAAATAACAATTTTAAGAAAGTTAGTAGCAAATTTATAGGTTAGGTTAGGTTAGCTTACGTTAGGTTAGGTTAGGTTAGGTTAGGTTAGGTTAGGTTTTTAATTTTTTCGAATTTCGTGTGTTTTATTTAATGAAAAATACCAATTTTAGGAAAGTTATAAGCAAATTTATAGGTTAGGTTAGGTTAGCTTACGTTAGGTTGGGTTAGGTTAGGTTAGCTTACGTTAGGTTGGGTTAGGTTAGGTTGGGTTAGGTTTTTAATTTTTTCGAATTCCGCGCGTTTTATTTAACGAAAAATAACAATTTTAAGAAAGTTATTAGTAAATTTATGGGTAAGTTTAGGTTAGCTTACGTTAGGTTATGTTAGGTTAGGTAAGGTTATGTTAGGTTAGGTTAGGTTAGGTTAGGTTAGGTTTTTAAGTTTTTCGTCTTCCGTGAGTTTTATTCAACGAAAATTTACAATTTTAAGAAAGTTATAAGCAAATTTATAGTTTAGGTTAGATTTTTAATTTTTTCGAATTTTTTCGAGTTTTTTCGAATTTTTTCGAATGTTGAAAAGCGTGTTTTATTTAACGAAGAATATCAATTTTTGGGAAAGTTAGTAGCAAATTTATAGGTTAGGTTAGGTTAGCTTACGTTAGGTTAGGTTAGGTTAGGTTAGGTAAGGTTAGGTTAGGTTAGGTTAGGTAAGGTTAGGTTAGGCTAGGTTTTTAATTTTTTCGAATTTCGTGTGTTTCATTTAACGAAAAATACCAATTTTTGGAAAGTTATAAGCAAATTTATAGGTTAGGTTAGGTTAGCTTACGTTAGGTTGGGTTAGGTTAGGTTAGGTTTTTAATTTTGTCGAATTTCGTGTGTTTTATTTAACGAAAAATACCAATTTTTGAAAAGTTATAAGCAAATTTATAGGTTAGGTTAGGTTAGCTTACGTTAGGTTATGTTTTTTTTTTTTTTATAATTATTGTTTCTACTCTACAGACTCGTAGTCCGTACCCTTTATTACATTTTTTTTATAATTGTTATGACATTACATATGTAGTTTCTAAGCTTTAACATCTCTCCGCGTTTTTTTTTTTAATATACTTTTCCATTAAAATATATTACTATAATATCATGCCTTATATCTAACGGTTAGTGTAATTTTTTTTTTCCTCTTTTTTTTTTCTTTTTCTTATTTTTTTTTTTGGTTTGTTTATTTTGTTCTTTTTTTCTCTTTTTTTTTCCTTCTTTTTTTTTCTCTTGTTTTTTTTTTTTTTTTCATGCATCTTAAACTATGGTTTTAAAACTTTTGTCTACATACTTATTACTAACTGATAACTAATTCATATTTTTTTTTTTTGCCAGGGTTTTTTTTCATGCATCTTAAACTATGGATATTAAACATCTAATACTTAATGCTTAACTTATAACTAACAACTATAGTTAACAAAAATTTTCCAATTTTAATTGTAAGTAAAGTTGTTGCGGTTATGTCATTTAACATCCATTTGATTGTCGTTTACGCCGCTTCGTCTCGGACCACGTTCATAATGTTTCTTGCAACCTTTAAGTCTCGATGATGTATTGCCATTTTCATGTTGTAATCCCTAATTCTGCTTGTGGTGGCAGCCTCGGCGCGCAAAATGAAACAGGCAATTGCATCTTCCTCACACCAATCGGTGTAGTAGATGCAATTGCTCGTATGGCGCGAGATTGCCACGACTGCATGAGGAATACTGTTATATAGGCGTTGTTTCTCTCTATTAGATCGCACGATTACCACCGTCTCGCTCACGAGCCCCTGAGCTTCATGTATGGTTAGAGTTCGCGATCCCTTCCCTTTTCCGTAGCCTTGGCTGATGAGATTTTCCTTTTCAGCCTGGGTGTGTCCCAAGTATAAAGTGTTTTCAAGGGACTTTGGGATCTGTGAACCTTTGTACCTCTTTAGCTTTAGAGATCGCAACCTAGTATTGGATGAGTATATGCCATCATAGATTTCGTTTAGTGCATATGCTACATCCAGTGGGTTTCTGTGTGTGCAGAGCCATTCTTGGTTAATATTAGCCACAAGATTTGGACGAGTGTAGTGCAGTCGGAACAAATCATGCCTGTCGATATATGGTAGCTGGTTGTTGTCCCCTACAATGAAAATCTCGCTTGCACCCGTGATTTGTACTGCCGCTACTATAGCCCCAAAATGGTTCATGAGCGCTTCGTCAATTAAAAGACGAGAGTATTTCTCAGACGCCCTTATGCCATTTACCAAGATTGAGGCCATAGTCCGCACCTTCCTTGCTGCGTCAGCTCCTACACGTGACGCTAGCCTCTCCCTCAGGTCAGTTGCAGCTGCAGTTGTTGTGGTAATTATGATATCATTTTCCTCCGCGAAGTTGTTAATAACCCAGGATGTTTTTCCACATCCGGGTACGCCATTGACCCATGTTATTTTTGGCAACTGCCAATGCCCAAGAGAGCCGCCCTTCTCCAAAGTCATGGACACAGCCTTGAGCCTGTCCAAGATCTCGTCCTCGAGCATTACTCTTGTACACTTTGCTGTTACCACTATGGGGTCCTGAGGAGGTGTTCGAAAGACAAGTTGGCCCGACCGTTCTGTCTCAATCCCGTCCAAAGCCACAAAACCAACCGTTGCGTTGTATGCCGCCATGTACAATCCCGACACTTTCCCTTTAATTACTTCAGCTGTGTCGTTGTTGTACACAGCAGCCTCGGATTCCTCGAGTTTCACCTCAAGCTGATCATCACAGCCTCGATGAAAAGATTCCAAGATGCCGTTAGGTTATGTTAGGTTAGGTAAGGTTATGTTAGGTTAGGTTAGGTTAGGTTAGGTTAGGTTTTTAAGTTTTTCGAATTCCGTGAGTTTTATTCAACGAAAAATTACAATTTTAAGAAAGTTATAAGCAAATTTGTAGCTTAGGTTAGGTTAAGTTAGATTTTTAATTTTTTCGAATTGTTTCGAATTTTTTCGAGTTTTTTCAAATTTTTTCGAATTTTGAAAAGTGTGTTTTATTTAACGAAAAATACCAATTTTTGGAAAGTTATAAGCAAATTTATAGGTTAGGTTAGTTTAGCTTACGTTAGGTTATGTTAGGTTAGGTAAGGTTATGTTAGGTTAGGTTAGGTTAGGTTAGGTTAGGTTATGTTAGGTTAGGTTTTTAAGTTTTTCGAATTCCGTGAGTTTTATTCAACGAAAAATAACAATTTTAAGAAAATTAGTAGCAAATTTATAAGTTAGGTTAGGTTAGCTTACGTTAGGTTAGGTTAGGTTTTTAATTTTTTCGAATTTCGTATGTTTTATTTAATGAAAAATACCAATTTTAGGAAAGTTATAAGCAAATTTATAGGTTAGGTTAGGTTAGCTTACATTAGGTTGGGTTAGGTTAGGTTTTTTTTTTTTTTTTTTTTTTTATAATTATTATTTCTACTCTACAGACTCGTAGTCCGTACCCTTTATTACATTTTTTTTTTATAATTGTTATGACATTACATATGTAGTTTCTAAGCTTTAACATCTCTCCGCGTTTTTTTTTTAATATACTTTTCCATTAACATAGATTACTATAATATCATGCCTTATATCTAACGGTTAGTGTAATTTTTTTTTTCCTCTTTTTTTTCTTTTTCTTTTTTTTTTTTGGTTTGTTTATTTTGTTCCTTTTTTTTTTCTCTTTTTTTTTCTTCTTCTTTTTTTTTTTTTTTTTCATGCATCTTAAACTATGGTTTTAAAACTTTTGTCTACATACTTATTACTAACTGATAACTAATTCATAATTTTTTTTTTTTTTTTTTTTTGCCAGGGTTTTTTTTTCATGCATCTTAAACTATGGATATTAAACATCTAATACTTAATGCTTAACTTATAACTAACAACTATAATTAACAAAAATTTTCCAATTTTAATTGTAAGTAAAGTTGTTGCGGTTATGTCATTTAACATCCATTTGATTGTCGTTTACGCCGCTTCGTCTCGGACCACGTTCATAATGTTTCTTGCAACCTTTAAGTCTCGATGATGTATTTAAGTTTTTCGTCTTCCGTGAGTTTTATTCAACGAAAAATTACAATTTTAAGAAAGTTATAGGCAAATTTATAGGTTAGGTTAGATTTTTAATTTTTTCGAATTTTTTCGAATTTTTTCGAGTTTTTTCGAATTTTTTCGAATGTTGAAAAGCGTGTATTATTTAACGAAGAATATCAATTTTTGGGAAAGTTAGTAGCAAATTTATAGGTTAGGTTAGGTTTAGCTTACGTTAGGTAAGGTTAGGTTAGGTTAGGTTAGGTTAGGTTAGGTTAGATTAGGTTAGGTTAGGCATATAACCTAACCTAACCTAACGTTCCAAAAGGTTGGTCGGCGAAAAACTTAAAAACCTAACCTAACCTAACCTAACCTAACCTAACCTAACATAACCTTACCTAACCTAACATAACCTAACGTAAGCTAACCTAACCTTACCCATAAATTTACTAATAACTTTCTTAAAATTGTTATTTTTCGTTAAATAAAACGCGCGGAATTCGAAAAAATTAAAAACCTAACCTAACCTAACCCAACCTAACGTAAGCTAACCTAACCTAACCTATAAATTTGCTTATAACTTTCCAAAAATTGGTATTTTTCGTTAAATAAAACACACGAAATTCGAAAAAATTAAAAACCTAGCCTAACCTAACCTAACCTAACCTAACCTAACCTAACCTACCCTAACCTAACCTAACCTAACCAAATTGAACACGCCGTCGAGTGCTTGAAGATGCTGATATTTTTCTTTTTTTTTTTTTCCCTGGTCCGGAGCACCCGGCTGTCTTCGAGTTGGTTTTGGAGCCCTATTAATATTGTCTTTGCTTCTTGCGACCACGTGGTGGTAGCTAACACGTTGTTTGTAGGTTATTTAGCACGTGGTTTCATTAAGATTCAATTGCTTATAACTTCTTCACTTTTTGGACGATTTTAATGATTTTTGCGCAGTTTAATAGATCTTATGATAAGCTACGCAATCACTTTATCAGAAAATATGTACCTTGTTAAACGGCCGCTGGGGAGGGGCCCAACTTTGGTAGCTTGTTGTTCCGGAACCTGGTTGAGTAGAGAGTTGATTTCAATTACACGTGTGAACTGCACTAAGCACTTTTAGTATTTATAATTTTTAATCACTTTCCGATACTTTTACTAATTTTAAAGTATTTTTTTCGCGGAGCAGATGCTTCTATGTTGAGATTTCGAGGTATACTCATTAAATCCGAAACAATATGGCTTCATGCCACAGCGCGGAACCGAAGATGCCCTCTACGACTTAATGGACCATATAAGATCTGAACTCTACAACAAGAAGATGGTGCTTATCATCTCTTTGAATATAGAGGGAGCATTCGACAACGCATGGTGGCCAGCACTCAAGCACCAGCTCATAAAAAAGAAGTGCCCAAGGAACATCTACGCAATGATAAACTCATACCTTAGAGACCGTAAGATCGTTGTTAACTATGCCAGAACAACAAGTGAGAGGGACACCACAAAAGGTTGCGTACAAGGGTCAATCGCAGGACCAACCTTTTGGAACATCATTTTAGATCCCTTGTTACAAAAACTTACAGAGGAAGGAGTATATTGCCAGGCATTTGCAGATGACGGAATCCTTGTATTCTCCGATCACAAGGTCAGTACTATGGAGGAATCAGCCAATGCAGTTCTAAAGAAAGTAGTAAAATGGGGAGAGGGAAACAAATTAACTTTCGCAGCACACAAGACTAACGCGATGCTAATAACTAAGAAACTTAAATTCGATCCCCCAGAAATCTAAATGTCAGAGCGCAAACTGCAACTGGTTGATCAGATAAAACTCCTGGGAATTATAATAGATCGAAAACTAACATTCAAACCACATGTTACCGCTGTCTGTAAAAAAGCTGCGGAAATTTATAAACAGCTAGAGTGCGCCGCAAAAGTAACGTGGGGCCTAAATGGAGAAATAACAAGGACAATATATGTTGCGGTCATAGAGCCGATTGTGCTGTACGCTTCTAGCGTATGGGCTCCAGTGACAGAACTGCAAATGATTCGCGATCAACTGCATAATCTTCAAAGAGGATTTTTGTCTTTCTCCCACCAAGTTAGGTTAGGTTAGGTTAGGTTAGGTTAGGTTAGGGTAGGTTAGGTTAGGTTAGGTTAGGTTAGGTTAGGTTAGGCTAGGTTTTTAATTTTTTCGAATTTCGTGTGTTTTATTTAACGAAAAATACCAATTTTTGGAAGTTATAAGCAAATTTATAGGTTAGGTTAGGTTAGCTTACGTTAGGTTGGGTTAGGTTAGGTTAGGTTTTTAATTTTTTCGAATTCCGCGCGTTTTATTTAACGAAAAATAACAATTTTAAGAAAGTTATTAGTAAATTTATGGGTAAGGTTAGGTTAGCTTACGTTAGGTTATGTTAGGTTAGGTAAGGTTATGTAAGGTTAGGTTAGGTTAGGTTAGGTTAGGTTAGGTTAGGTTAGGTTAGGTTAGGTTTTTAAGTTTTTCGAATTCCGTGAGTTTTATTCAACGAAAAATTACAATTTTAAGAAAGTTATAAGCAAATTTATAGGTAAGGTTAGGTTAGATTTTTAATTTTTTCGAATTTTTTCGCATTTTTTCGAGTTTTTTCGAATTTTTTCGAATTTTGAAAAGTGTGTTTTATTTAACGAAGAATATCAATTTTTGTGAAAGTTAGTAGCAAATTTATAGGTTAGGTTAGGTTAGCTTAAGTTAGGTTAGGTTAGGTTAGGTTAGGTTAGGTTAGGGTAGGTTAGGTTAGGTTAGGTTAGGTTAGGTTAGGTTAGGCTAGGTTTTTAATTTTTTCGAATTTCGTGTGTTTTATTTAACGAAAAATACCAATTTTTGGAAAGTTAAAAGCAAATTTATAGGTTAGGTTATGTTAGCTTACGTTAGGTTGGGTTAGGTTAGGTAAGGTTTTTAATTTTTTCGAATTCCGCGCGTTTTATTTAACGAAAAATAACAATTTTAGAAAGTTATTAGTAAATTTATGGGTAAGGTTAGGTTAGCTTACGTTAGGTTATGTTAGGTTAGGTAAGGTTATGTTAGGTTAGGTTAGGTTAGGTTAGGTTAGGTTAGGTTTTTAAGTTTTTCGAATTCCGTGAGTTTTATTCAACAAAAAATTACAATTTTAAGAAAGTTATAAGCAAATTTATAGGTTAGGTTAGGTTAGGTTAGATTTTTAATTTTTTCGAATTTTTTCGAGTTTTTTCGAATTTTTTCGAATTTTGAAAAGTGTGTTTTATTTAACGAAGAATATCAATTTTCGGGAAAGTTAGTAACAAATTTATAGGTTAGGTAAGGTTAGCTTACGTTAGGTTAGGTTAGGTTAGGTTAGGTTAGGTTAGGTTAGGTTTTTAAGTTTTTCGAATTCCGTGAGTTTTATTCAACGAAAAATAACAATTTTAAGAAAGTTAGTAGCAAATTTATAGGTTAGGTTAGGTTAGCTTACGTTAGGTTAGGTAAGGTAAGGTTAGGTTCCCCCCCGAACGGGTTCCCGCCTTGTCGTGGCGGGGGGGCTTAGTAGCCGTGGCTTGGTCTCCCGCGGTGAACGAAGAGGAACCCACTTGGCTGGCCCGAGGGGAAGGGCCGGCCCGAGGTGGCCACTCCGAGTGGGCTTGGGAAGCCCACTTCGGATGTGTGCTGATGGACTGCAGCGAGAGGGGAGTCTGCACCCTCTACCGCTGCAGCCGAGGTGGAGTCGCGGAGGAAGAGGAGTGTTGATATGGCGATGCGCCACTCGCCCTATCCTCCGCGACTCAAACGGGGCCGCACCGTTGATGCGGTGGTGATGGGGCTGCGGGGGAAGAGGACTGTCGGTATTGCGAGGCGCCGCTCTCCCTATCCTCCGCAGCCGAATCTTGGTTGGCGGCGGAGCCATAGACCAGATCCGCCGCTGGGGTCGGGAAGGCTAGTACTTCTAAGTGCTCGTTTTTCCTGGCCCCATGGCCTTCGCGCATCGAACGTGGGGGCGTCTGAAGCGCATATTTAATTGGAGGCCGTGGAGGAAGGCGCGCCATGTGTTCTGGTGCGCCTTACCTGGGATGGAAAACGGGGAGGAATATTCCTCTCCCGAGGAGGTGCTGCGATGGGGCGGCAGGCGCTGGTAGGGCCGCGGAAGTGTGCGAAAGCGTTCCCGTGGCCCTGCCAATATGCGACGAAGGTGGAACACCATGGGGTTTTAGTCGGTGCGAGTCCGACATAACCCGTCCTTGCCCCCGAGAGGCGGGTATGCGTAGGCATTTCCCCATGCAAAAAAAAAAAAAAAAAAAGGTGAGGTTAGGTTAGGTTAGGTTAGGTTAGGTTAGATTGGGTTAGGTTAGGCTAGGTTTTTAATTTTTTCGAATTTCATGTGTTTTATTTAACGAAAAATACCAATTTTTGGAAAGTTATAAGCAAATTTATAGGTTAGGTTAGGTTAGCTTACGTTAGGTTGGGTTAGGTTAGGTTAGCTTACGTAAGGTTGGGTTAGGTTAGGTTAGGTTAGGTTTTTAATTTTTTCGAATTCCGCGCGTTTTATTTAACGAAAAATTACAATTTTAGGAAAGTTATTAGTCAATTTATGGGTAAGGCTAGGTTAGCTTACGTTAGGTTATGTAAAGTTAGGTAACGTTATGTTAGGTTAGGTTAGGTTAGGTTAGGTTTTTAATTTTTTCGAATTCCGCGCGTTTTATTTAACGAAAAATAACAATTTTAGGAAAGTTATTAGTCAATTTATGGGTAAGGCTAGGTTAGCTTACGTTAGGTTATGTTAAGTTAGGTAACGTTATGTTAGGTTAGGTTAGGTTAGGTTAGGTTTTTAAGTTTTTCGAATTCCGTGAGTTTTATTCAACGAAAAATTACAATTTTAAGAAAGTTATAAGCAAATTTATAGGTAAGGTTAGGTTAGATTTTTAATTTTTTCGAATTTTTTCGCATTTTTTCGAGTTTTTTCGAATTTTTTCGAATTTTGAAAAGTGTGTTTTATTTAACGAAGAATATCAATTTTTGGGAAAGTTAGTAGCAAATTTATAGGTTAGGTTAGGTTAGCTTACGTTAGGTTAGGTTAGGTTAGGTTAGGTTAGGTTAGGGTAGGTTAGGTTAGGTTAGGTTAGGTTAGGTTAGGTTAGGCTAGGTTTTTAATTTTTTCGAATTTCGTGTGTTTTATTTAACAAAAAATACCAATTTTTGGAAAGTTATAAGCAAATTTATAGGTTAGGTTAGGTAAGCTTACGTTAGGTTGGGTTAGGTTAGGTTAGGTTTTTAATTTTATCGAATTCCGCGCGTTTTATTTAACGAAAAATAACAATTTTAAGAAAGTTATTAGTAAATTTATGGGTAAGGTTAGGTTAGCTTATGTTAGGTTATGTTAGGTTAGTTAAGGTTATGTTAGGTTAGGTTAGGTTAGGTTGAGTTAGGTTAGGTTAGGTTAGGTTTTTAAGTTTTTCGAATTCCGTGAGTTTTATTCAACAAAAAATTACAATTTTTAGAAAGTTATAAGCAAATTTATAGGTTAAGTTAGGTTAGGTTAGATTTTTAATTTTTTCGAATTTTTTCGAATTTTTTCGAGTTTTTTCGAATTTTTTCGAATTTTGAAAAGTGTGTTTTATTTAACGAAGAATATCAATTTTCGGGAAAGTTAGTAACAAATTTATAGGTTAGGTAAGGTTAGCTTACGTTAGGTTAGGTTAGGTTAGGTTAGGTTAGGTTAGGTTAGGTTTTTAAGTTTTTCGAATTCCGTGAGTTTTATTCAACGAAAAATAACAATTTTAAGAAAGTTAGTAGCAAATTTATAGGTTAGGTTAGGTTAGGTTAGATTAGGTTAGGTTAGGCTAGGTTTTTAATTTTTTCGAATTTCGTGTGTTTTATTTAACGAAAAATAACAATTTTAGGAAAGTTATTAGTCAATTTATGGGTAAGGCTAGGTTAGCTTACGTTAGGTTGGGTTAGGTTAGGTTAGCTTACGTTAGGTTGGATTAGGTTAGGTTAGGTTAGGTTTTTAATTTTTTCGAATTCCGCGCGTTTTATTTAACGAAAAATAACAATTTTAGGAAAGTTATTAGTCAATTTATGGGTAAGGCTAGGTTAGCTTACGTTAGGTTATGTTAAGTTAGGTAACGTTATGTTAGGTTAGGTTAGGTTAGGTTAGGTTTTTAATTTTTTCGAATTCCGCGCGTTTTATTTAACGAAAAATAACAATTTTAGGAAAGTTATTAGTCAATTTATGGGTAAGGCTAGGTTAGCTTACGTTAGGTTATGTTAAGTTAGGTAACGTTATGTTAGGTTAAGTAAGGTTAGGTTAGGTTTTTAAGTTTTTCGAATTCCGTGAGTTTTATTCAACGAAAAATTACAATTTTAAGAAAGTTATAAGCAAATTTATAGGTAAGGTTAGGTTAGATTTTTAATTTTTTCGAATTTTTTCGCATTTTTTCGAGTTTTTTCGAATTTTTTCGAATTTTGAAAAGTGTGTTTTATTTAACGAAGAATATCAATTTTTGTGAAAGTTAGTAGCAAATTTATAGGTTAGGTTAGGTTAGCTTACGTTAGGTTAGGTTAGGTTAGGTTAGGTTAGGTTAGGGTAGGTTAGGTTAGGTTAGGTTAGGTTAGGTTAGGTTAGGCTAGGTTTTTAATTTTTTCGAATTTCGTGTGTTTTATTTAACGAAAAATACCAATTTTTGGAAAGTTAAAAGCAAATTTATAGGTTAGGTTAGGTTAGCTTACGTTAGGTTAGGTAAGGTAAGGTTAGGTTCCCCCCCGAACGGGTTCCCGCCTTGTCGTGGCGGGGGGGCTTAGTAGCCGTGGCTTGGTCTCCCGCGGTGATTGAAGAGGAACCCACTTGGCTGGCCCGAGGGGAAGGGCCGGCCCGAGGTGGCCACTCCGAGTGGGCTTGGGAAGCCCACTTCGGATGTGTGCTGGTGGACTGCAGCGAGAGGGGAGTCTGCACCCTCTACCGCTGCAGCCGAGGTGGAGTCGCGGAGGAAGAGGAGTGTTGATATGGCGATGCGCCACTCGCCCTATCCTCCGCGACTCAAACGGGGCCGCACCGTTGATGCGGTGGTGATGGGGCTGCGGGGGAAGAGGACTGTCGGTATTGCGAGGCGCCGCTCTCCCTATCCTCCGCAGCCGAATCTTGGTTGGCGGCGGAGCCATAGACCAGATCCGCCGCTGGGGTCGGGAAGGCTAGTACTTCTAAGTGCTCGTTTTTCCTGGCCCCATGGCCTTCGCGCATCGAACGTGGGGGCGTCTGATGCGCATATTTAATTGGAGGCCGTGGAGGAAGGCGCGCCATGTGTTCTGGTGCGCCTTACCTGGGATGGAGAACGGGGAGGAATATTCCTCTCCCGAGGAGGTGCTGCGATGGGGCGGCAGGCGCTGGTAGGGCCGCGGAAGTGTGCGAAAGCGTTCCCGTGGCCCTGCCAATATGCGACGAAGGTGGAACACCATGGGGTTTTAGTCGGTGCGAGTCCGACATAACCCGTCCTTGCCCCCGCGAGGCGGGTATGCGTAGGCATTTCCCCATGCAAAAAAAAAAAAAAAAAAAGGTGAGGTTAGGTTAGGTTAGGTTAGGTTAGGTTAGATTAGGTTAGGTTAGGCTAGGTTTTTAATTTTTTCGAATTTCGTGTGTTTTATTTAACGAAAAATACCAATTTTTGGAAAGTTATAAGCAAATTTATAGGTTAGGTTAGGTTAGCTTACGTTAGGTTGGGTTAGGTTAGGTTAGCTTACGTAAGGTTGGGTTAGGTTAGGTTAGGTTAGGTTTTTAATTTTTTCGAATTCCGCGCGTTTTATTTAACGAAAAATAACAATTTTAGGAAAGTTATTAGTCAATTTATGGGTAAGGCTAGGTTAGCTTACGTTAGGTTATGTAAAGTTAGGTAACGTTATGTTAGGTTAGGTTAGGTTAGGTTAGGTTTTTAATTTTTTCGAATTCCGCGCGTTTTATTTAACGAAAAATAACAATTTTAGGAAAGTTATTAGTCAATTTATGGGTAAGGCTAGGTTAGCTTACGTTAGGTTATGTTAAGTTAGGTAACGTTATGTTAGGTTAGGTTAGGTTAGGTTTTTAAGTTTTTCGAATTCCGTGAGTTTTATTCAACGAAAAATTACAATTTTAAGAAAGTTATAAGCAAATTTATAGGTAAGGTTAGGTTAGATTTTTAATTTTTTCGAATTTTTTCGCATTTTTTCGAGTTTTTTCGAATTTTTTCGAATTTTGAAAAGTGTGTTTTATTTAACGAAGAATATCAATTTTTGGGAAAGTTAGTAGCAAATTTATAGGTTAGGTTAGGTTAGCTTACGTTAGGTTAGGTTAGGTTAGGTTAGGTTAGGTTAGGGTAGGTTAGGTTAGGTTAGGTTAGGTTAGGTTAGGTTAGGCTAGGTTTTTAATTTTTTCGAATTTCGTGTGTTTTATTTAACGAAAAATACCAATTTTTGGAAAGTTATAAGCAAATTTATAGGTTAGGTTAGGTTAGCTTACGTTAGGTTGGGTTAGGTTAGGTTAGGTTTTTAATTTTATCGAATTCCGCGCGTTTTATTTAACGAAAAATAACAATTTTAAGAAAGTTATTAGTAAATTTATGGGTAAGGTTAGGTTAGCTTATGTTAGGTTATGTTAGGTTAGGTAAGGTTATGTTAGGTTAGGTTAGGTTAGGTTGGGTTAGGTTAGGTTAGGTTAGGTTTTTAAGTTTTTCGAATTCCGTGAGTTTTATTCAACAAAAAATTACAATTTTTAGAAAGTTATAAGCAAATTTATAGGTTAAGTTAGGTTAGGTTAAATTTTTAATTTTTTCGAATTTTTTCGAATTTTTTCGAGTTTTTTCGAATTTTTTCGAATTTTGAAAAGTGTGTTTTATTTAACGAAGAATATCAATTTTCGGGAAAGTTAGTAACAAATTTATAGGTTAGGTAAGGTTAGCTTACGTTAGGTTAGGTTAGGTTAGGTTAGGTTAGGTTAGGTTAGGTTTTTAAGTTTTTCGAATTCCGTGAGTTTTATTCAACGAAAAATAACAATTTTAAGAAAGTTAGTAGCAAATTTATAGGTTAGGTTAGGTTAGGTTAGATTAGGTTAGGTTAGGCTAGGTTTTTAATTTTTTCGAATTTCGTGTGTTTTATTTAACGAAAAATAACAATTTTAGGAAAGTTATTAGTCAATTTATGGGTAAGGCTAGGTTAGCTTACGTTAGGTTGGGTTAGGTTAGGTTAGCTTACGTTAGGTTGGATTAGGTTAGGTTAGGTTAGGTTTTTAATTTTTTCGAATTCCGCGCGTTTTATTTAACGAAAAATAACAATTTTAGGAAAGTTATTAGTCAATTTATGGGTAAGGCTAGGTTAGCTTACGTTAGGTTATGTTAAGTTAGGTAACGTTATGTTAGGTTAGGTTAGGTTAGGTTAGGTTTTTAATTTTTTCGAATTCCGCGCGTTTTATTTAACGAAAAATAACAATTTTAGGAAAGTTATTAGTCAATTTATGGGTAAGGCTAGGTTAGCTTACGTCAGGTTATGTTAAGTTAGGTAACGTTATGTTAGGTTAAGTAAGGTTAGGTTAGGTTTTTAAGTTTTTCGAATTCCGTGAGTTTTATTCAACGAAAAATTACAATTTTAAGAAAGTTATAAGCAAATTTATAGGTAAGGTTAGGTTAGATTTTTAATTTTTTCGAATTTTTTCGCATTTTTTCGAGTTTTTTCGAATTTTTTCGAATTTTGAAAAGTGTGTTTTATTTAACGAAGAATACCAATTTTTGTGAAAGTTAGTAGCAAATTTATATGTTAGGTTAGGTTAGCTTACGTTAGGTTAGGTTAGGTTAGGTTAGGTTAGGTTAGGGTAGGTTAGGTTAGGTTAGGTTAGGTTAGGTTAGGTTAGGCTAGGTTTTTAATTTTTTCGAATTTCGTGTGTTTTATTTAACGAAAAATACCAATTTTTGGAAAGTTAAAAGCAAATTTATAGGTTAGGTTAGGTTAGCTTACGTTAGGTTAGGTAAGGTAAGGTTAGGTTCCCCCCCGAACGGGTTCCCGCCTTGTCGTGGCGGGGGGGCTTAGTAGCCGTGGCTTGGTCTCCCGCGGTGATTGAAGAGGAACCCACTTGGCTGGCCCGAGGGGAAGGGCCGGCCCGAGGTGGCCACTCCGAGTGGGCTTGGGAAGCCCACTTCGGATGTGTGCTGGTGGACTGCAGCGAGAGGGGAGTCTGCACCCTCTACCGCTGCAGCCGAGGTGGAGTCGCGGAGGAAGAGGAGTGTTGATATGGCGATGCGCCACTCGCCCTATCCTCCGCGACTCAAACGGGGCCGCACCGTTGATGCGGTGGTGATGGGGCTGCGGGGGAAGAGGACTGTCGGTATTGCGAGGCGCCGCTCTCCCTATCCTCCGCAGCCGAATCTTGGTTGGCGGCGGAGCCATAGACCAGATCCGCCGCTGGGGTCGGGAAGGCTAGTACTTCTAAGTGCTCGTTTTTCCTGGCCCCATGGCCTTCGCGCATCGAACGTGGGGGCGTCTGATGCGCATATTTAATTGGAGGCCGTGGAGGAAGGCGCGCCATGTGTTCTGGTGCGCCTTACCTGGGATGGAGAACGGGGAGGAATATTCCTCTCCCGAGGAGGTGCTGCGATGGGGCGGCAGGCGCTGGTAGGGCCGCGGAAGTGTGCGAAAGCGTTCCCGTGGCCCTGCCAATATGCGACGAAGGTGGAACACCATGGGGTTTTAGTCGGTGCGAGTCCGACATAACCCGTCCTTGCCCCCGCGAGGCGGGTATGCGTAGGCATTTCCCCATGCAAAAAAAAAAAAAAAAAAAGGTGAGGTTAGGTTAGGTTAGGTTAGGTTAGGTTAGATTAGGTTAGGTTAGGCTAGGTTTTTAATTTTTTCGAATTTCGTGTGTTTTATTTAACGAAAAATACCAATTTTTGGAAAGTTATAAGCAAATTTATAGGTTAGGTTAGGTTAGCTTACGTTAGGTTGGGTTAGGTTAGGTTAGCTTACGTAAGGTTGGGTTAGGTTAGGTTAGGTTAGGTTTTTAATTTTTTCGAATTCCGCGCGTTTTATTTAACGAAAAATAACAATTTTAGGAAAGTTATTAGTCAATTTATGGGTAAGGCTAGGTTAGCTTACGTTAGGTTATGTAAAGTTAGGTAACGTTATGTTAGGTTAGGTTAGGTTAGGTTAGGTTTTTAATTTTTTCGAATTCCGCGCGTTTTATTTAACGAAAAATAACAATTTTAGGAAAGTTATTAGTCAATTTATGGGTAAGGCTAGGTTAGCTTACGTTAGGTTATGTTAAGTTAGGTAACGTTATGTTAGGTTAGGTTAGGTTAGGTTAGGTTTTTAAGTTTTTCGAATTCCGTGAGTTTTATTCAACGAAAAATTACAATTTTAAGAAAGTTATAAGCAAATTTATAGGTAAGGTTAGGTTAGATTTTTAATTTTTTCGAATTTTTTCGCATTTTTTCGAGTTTTTTCGAATTTTTTCGAATTTTGAAAAGTGTGTTTTATTTAACGAAGAATATCAATTTTTGGGAAAGTTAGTAGCAAATTTATAGGTTAGGTTAGGTTAGCTTACGTTAGGTTAGGTTAGGTTAGGTTAGGTTAGGTTAGGGTAGGTTAGGTTAGGTTAGGTTAGGTTAGGTTAGGTTAGGCTAGGTTTTTAATTTTTTCGAATTTCGTGTGTTTTATTTAACGAAAAATACCAATTTTTGGAAAGTTATAAGCAAATTTATAGGTTAGGTTAGGTAAGCTTACGTTAGGTTGGGTTAGGTTAGGTTAGGTTTTTAATTTTATCGAATTCCGCGCGTTTTATTTAACGAAAAATAACAATTTTAAGAAAGTTATTAGTAAATTTATGGGTAAGGTTAGGTTAGCTTATGTTAGGTTATGTTAGGTTAGGTAAGGTTATGTTAGGTTAGGTTAGGTTAGGTTGGGTTAGGTTAGGTTAGGTTAGGTTTTTAAGTTTTTCGAATTCCGTGAGTTTTATTCAACAAAAAATTACAATTTTTAGAAAGTTATAAGCAAATTTATAGGTTAAGTTAGGTTAGGTTAAATTTTTAATTTTTTCGAATTTTTTCGAATTTTTTCGAGTTTTTTCGAATTTTTTCGAATTTTGAAAAGTGTGTTTTATTTAACGAAGAATATCAATTTTCGGGAAAGTTAGTAACAAATTTATAGGTTAGGTAAGGTTAGCTTACGTTAGGTTAGGTTAGGTTAGGTTAGGTTAGGTTAGGTTAGGTTTTTAAGTTTTTCGAATTCCGTGAGTTTTATTCAACGAAAAATAACAATTTTAAGAAAGTTAGTAGCAAATTTATAGGTTAGGTTAGGTTAGGTTAAATTAGGTTAGGTTAGGCTAGGTTTTTAATTTTTTCGAATTTCGTGTGTTTTATTTAACGAAAAATACCAATTTTTGGAAAGTTATAAGCAAATTTATAGGTTAGGTTAGGTTAGCTTACGTTAGGTTGGGTTAGGTTAGGTTAGCTTACGTTAGGTTGGATTAGGTTAGGTTAGGTTAGGTTTTTAATTTTTTCGAATTCCGCGCGTTTTATTTAACGAAAAATAACAATTTTAGGAAAGTTATTAGTCAATTTATGGTTAAGGCTAGGTTAGCTTACGTTAGGTTATGTTAAGTTAGGTAACGTTATGTTAGGTTAGGTTAGGTTAGGTTAGGTTTTTAAGTTTTTCGAATTCCGCGCGTTTTATTTAACGAAAAATAACAATTTTAGGAAAGTTATTAGTCAATTTATGGGTAAGGCTAGGTTAGCTTACGTTAGGTTATGTTAAGTTAGGTAACGTTATGTTAGGTTAAGTTAGGTTAGGTTAGGTTTTTAAGTTTTTCGAATTCCGTGAGTTTTATTCAACGAAAAATTACAATTTTAAGAAAGTTATAAGCAAATTTATAGGTAAGGTTAGGTTAGATTTTTAATTTTTTCGAATTTTTTCGCATTTTTTCGAGTTTTTTCGAATTTTTTCGAATTTTGAAAAGTGTGTTTTATTTAACGAAGAATATCAATTTTTGTGAAAGTTAGTAGCAAATTTATAGGTTAGGTTAGGTTAGCTTACGTTAGGTTAGGTTAGGTTAGGTTAGGTTAGGGTAGGTTAGGTTAGGTTAGGTTAGGTTAGGTTAGGTTAGGCTAGGTTTTTAATTTTTTCGAATTTCGTGTGTTTTATTTAAAGAAAAATACCAATTTTTGGAAAGTTATAAGCAAATTTATAGGTTAGGTTAGGTTAGCTTACGTTAGGTTGGGTTAGGTTAGGTTAGGTTTTTAATTTTTTCGAATTCCGCGCGTTTTATTTAACGAAAAATAACAATTTTAAGAAAGTTATTAGTAAATTTATGGGTAAGGTTAGGTTAGCTTATGTTAGGTTATGTTAGGTTAGGTAAGGTTATGTTAGGTTAGGTTAGGTTAGGTTAGGTTAGGTTAGGTTAGGTTAGGTTAGGTTAGGTTAGGTTAGGTTTTTAAGTTTTTCGAATTCCGTGAGTTTTATTCAACAAAAAATTACAATTTTAAGAAAGTTATAAGCAAATTTATAGGTTAGGTTAGGTTAGGTTAGATTTTTAATTTTTTCGAATTTTTTCGAATTTTTTCGAGTTTTTTCGAATTTGTTCGAATTTTGAAAAGTGTGTTTTATTTAACGAAGAATATCAATTTTCGGGAAAGTTAGTAACAAATTTATAGGTTAGGTAAGGTTAGCTTACGTTAGGTTAGGTTAGGTTAGGTTAGGTTAGGTTAGGTTAGGTTTTTAAGTTTTTCGAATTCCGTGAGATTTATTCAACGAAAAATAACAATTTTAAGAAAGTTAGTAGCAAATTTATAGGTTAGGTGAGGTTAGCTTACGTTAGGTTAGGTTAGGTTAGGTTAGGTTAGGTTAGGTTAGGTTAGGTTAAGGTTAGGTTAGGTTAGATTAGGTTAGGTTAGGCTAGGTTTTTAATTTTTTCGAATTTCGTGTGTTTTATTTAACGAAAAATACCAATTTTTGGAAAGTTATAAGCAAATTTATAGGTTAGGTTAGGTTAGCTTACGTTAGGTTGGGTTAGGTTAGGTTAGCTTACGTTAGGTTGGATTAGGTTAGGTTAGGTTAGGTTTTTAATTTTTTCGAATTCCGCGCGTTTTATTTAACGAAAAATAACAATTTTAGGAAAGTTATTAGTCAATTTATGGGTAAGGCTAGGTTAGCTTACGTTAGGTTATGTTAAGTTAGGTAACGTTATGTTAGGTTAGGTTAGGTTAGGTTAGGTTTTTAAGTTTTTCGAATTCCGCGCGTTTTATTTAACGAAAAATAACAATTTTAGGAAAGTTATTAGTCAATTTATGGGTAAGGCTAGGTTAGCTTACGTTAGGTTATGTTAAGTTAGGTAACGTTATGTTAGGTTAAGTTAGGTTAGGTTAGGTTTTTAAGTTTTTCGAATTCCGTGAGTTTTATTCAACGAAAAATTACAATTTTAAGAAAGTTATAAGCAAATTTATAGGTAAGGTTAGGTTAGATTTTTAATTTTTTCGAATTTTTTCGCATTTTTTCGAGTTTTTTCGAATTTTTTCGAATTTTGAAAAGTGTGTTTTATTTAACGAAGAATATCAATTTTTGTGAAAGTTAGTAGCAAATTTATAGGTTAGGTTAGGTTAGCTTACGTTAGGTTAGGTTAGGTTAGGTTAGGTTAGGGTAGGTTAGGTTAGGTTAGGTTAGGTTAGGTTAGGTTAGGCTAGGTTTTTAATTTTTTCGAATTTCGTGTGTTTTATTTAAAGAAAAATACCAATTTTTGGAAAGTTATAAGCAAATTTATAGGTTAGGTTAAGTTAGCTTACGTTAGGTTGGGTTAGGTTAGGTTAGGTTTTTAATTTTTTCGAATTCCGCGCGTTTTATTTAACGAAAAATAACAATTTTAAGAAAGTTATTAGTAAATTTATGGGTAAGGTTAGGTTAGCTTATGTTAGGTTATGTTAGGTTAGGTAAGGTTATGTTAGGTTAGGTTAGGTTAGGTTAGGTTAGGTTAGGTTAGGTTAGGTTAGGTTAGGTTAGGTTAGGTTAGGTTTTTAAGTTTTTCGAATTCCGTGAGTTTTATTCAACAAAAAATTACAATTTTAAGAAAGTTATAAGCAAATTTATAGGTTAGGTTAGGTTAGGTTAGATTTTTAATTTTTTCGAATTTTTTCGAATTTTTTCGAGTTTTTTCGAATTTGTTCGAATTTTGAAAAGTGTGTTTTATTTAACGAAGAATATCAATTTTCGGGAAAGTTAGTAACAAATTTATAGGTTAGGTAAGGTTAGCTTACGTTAGGTTAGGTTAGGTTAGGTTAGGTTAGGTTAGGTTAGGTTAGGTTAGATTAGGTTAGGTTAGGCTAGGTTTTTAATTTTTTCGAATTTCGTGTGTTTTATTTAACGAAAAATACCAATTTTTGGAAAGTTATAAGCAAATTTATAGGTTAGGTAAGGTTAGCTTACGTTAGGTTGGGTTAGGTTAGGTTAGCTTACGATAGGTTGGGTTAGGTTAGGTTAGGTTAGGTTTTTAATTTTTTCGAATTCCGCGCGTTTTATTTAACGAAAAATAACAATTTTAGGAAAGTTATTAGTCAATTTATGGGTAAGGCTAGGTTAGCTTACGTTAGGTTATGTTAAGTTAGGTAACGTTATGTTAGGTTAGGTTAGGTTAGGTTAGGTTTTTAATTTTTTCGAATTCCGCGCGTTTTATTTAACGAAAAATAACAATTTTAGGAAAGTTATTAGTCAATTTATGGGAAAGGCTAGGTTAGCTTACGTTAGGTTATGTTAAGTTAGGTAACGTTATGTTAGGTTAGGTTAGGTTAGGTTAGGTTTTTAAGTTTTTCGAATTCCGTGAGTTTTATTCAACGAAAAATTACAATTTTAAGAATGTTATAAGCAAAGGAGACAATCATTTTTGGGCCCACTAGAAATATTAACGTCACTTAATGGTATTTACACCAAAAAAAAGACACCAAATTATAATAGTAAATGTTCTATAGATTTTTCGAAAATGTAAACGGAAACAAGAAATCTGAAAAAAAATTAGTTGTTTTGACATTCGTGTTCTGATCATTGGCTAAGGTAATGTAACATTTAAAAAATTATTGTCTTAGAGATGTGCCGTGATAACTCGCAAAAAATCGACTCGAGTTGAAATTCAGGTAACTCGATTTAAACAATTCAAATTAGATGAACGAAGCTGTGTCAATATTTCACAAATTATTTTTATAATTGTTCTTCCATACAACACAATTATTATTACTACGCTTAGTAGGTAGTGATATATTATTTTTGGTATGCGTATCGACATCTTCATAAAATAATATCACTCTAACGTTATGACGTAAGTCTTAATGTTATTAATAATTTGACTATCCAAAGTATATATAATCAATTTATATCATATATAACATAAATTGATACAAGAATATATACATATTACCTAATATCAATTTATTTATTACATAATATATCAATAAATTGCTCGAATTAGTAAGTCGATTTCATCACTAAATTGTAGACAAACACTGCATTGGCCATAAGATAAAGATGCGATTCGAGTAGAGTTTTGTGACTCGAGCCACTCGGGTTAATTTACGAGTATGTATGTATGTCATTCTAGTTGTACACTAGTTTTTGAGTAAACCAACTATTTACAGAAAAGTTTATCACTAGAGTTGAGATCAGCGATTACTTTAGTTAAACCATTTTTAAATATGTACCTTTATAAATAAGTAATATGTGGCAACATGAAATTAAAACTATAAATCAATATCATAAATAAAACTAAGCTCAGGTTTGTTTACAACATGCCAGATGCAAGTTTGAATTTGGATGCAACTTGTGATGTCACCCGCAGCGACTTATTATATATACAAGTAAATTAATATCTATATAGCACCCTCTGAATCTATACGAAAACCGAGTTACCGAGTTAACTCGGTAACTCGGTAAAATTTATTTTCTATCGATTATCGAGTTGGACAAATTCACTCGATTCACTCGAGTGAAATAAAACATAGTTGGAGTCGCATCATTATGGTAAGAACAAAATGGAGTTTTTTATTTACAAGCATTATTAAACTAATGTTTAAGAAAATATGGATATTATCAATTATCAGAAAGGTTAGCCAAATATTAATTGACACAAGTACGTATGTTTTTCTCTTTTTAGTTTTTGTGGTAAAATTCGCTAATAGAATATAAGAGTTTATTAATTTACACCTATTCTAGGTTGTGAAAATCTATTATTAAGTTTGTATATTTTACCTCAAACAAATACAAATAATAAACAGGTCTTAGAACCTTATTAGTTTGTTAAAAGTGACAAAGTATTAAGTTTATTTTATTAGTAAAATCTAAATTAAATAATAAATAGAATGCACAAAAGAAGTTATTATAATGTTAAAAGAAAATTAGAATCTTTGGGTCGAGGGACTTAAAAGAGTGTTTTGAAGAGCAATTCATATAACTGCATTTGTGTACAAATAGGTAACCTTATGTATTCAGCAAGTTGCTTAATAATAAATGGCTTTTTTGTTAAGCCAGACACAGATCCTGGATTTATACCAGCCATAGTAGATAGGCAATATAAATGTTACATATATTTATGTGTAAAAAATGTAGTAATTATTTGTACTAAAAGCAAATATAAAGTTTAATAATAATGGTTTCCATAAAAAAGTGTAATGGTTGTTTCTATTATGTTTCGACAGCTGTGTTGTTCACTGTGCAGAAAGGAATATTAATTTGTCATCTAGAATCAGATATACTTAATATAACAATAATATCTTTGTCTGCTATGTAAGTACATGAAACCGGTAAAAATAAAATGTGAGACAACTTTTACATGGTTGAATATTACTGATGTTAATCAATAATTACTGCTTCTGTATTTGATCAGCTGGAGCTGATAATTGCTGTATAATTTATAATAATTTCTTTATTATTTAACATATGAAAAGGCAGATATAAGAAAATGCTCACAGAAATATGTAAATACAGTTTATTGACATTGAAGGCATAGTCTTATCTCATATCTCTTATTATTAAAAATGTCCTTTTAATTCCTATATAATATAGAAAAAAATAATATATTGATAAGTATTATTATTTAGTTAAGATACCTTTACAATTGTCATTAACTTCTTTTCAGGTGGATCGCTTAGAACAAATCTGTATGCCGTGCAGGCTGAAAACTTGCAGAGACAAAAAGTGTATGGATATTGAAGACAACAGTCTTGTATTATAATTGAAAATTCCTTCTGATTGCTTACAATATCATAAATGTACATGTTACCATCAAGTTATTTTCAAAAAACCTTCAGAAATATATCTAACACTAAAATGTTTCTACCTATGTCCGTTATAGACAAAACATCAGAAACCTTCCAACCAATTTAAATGAAAATGTTTGTGTGTGTTTGGATGGATCTCTAGATGGTTTATATTTACATTTGGACTCGGTAGATGGCACTGTTGTCGAGATCCATAAATCACCAGGGCACAGCTGAGGCGCATCGCTAGTAATAAATACATTTAAATTAAGCCTGTGTTTTTTTAATCCTTACACAAACAGTTTAAAACATCTTACTTCCTCACTATTTATCATTGTGTAATAACATAGATAAGGCATGTTAATTCCTAGTCATTTTATTATGATGTTACTACTTATTTATTTTATTTATTTTTATTCTTTATTGCATCCTTAACAAAAGAATACAAAGGGCGGACTTAATGCCTTGAGGCATTCTCTACCAGTCAACCCATGGAGTGGTGAGAGTTTGACGTAGGTGTGGCAATATAGAATAATCTAAAACAATACAAATGATAATTAACTACACAATAAATACAAACTACTAATAAATAAACTATACATATATGATCTATCCTTACAAATATACAAATATATAAATAAATGGAGATACATACAAGTAAACATATTTAAATACATATATAATTAATATATACAAATGACTATGAATATATACGTCTGTTCGGCAATACATATTAAATAAATGAGTCATGTAGAATGCGTTGTCTTTAATAAATGATTACGGACCAACTTTTTAAAAGCGTACTTATTGGGAGCTTTTCTGATGTCATCGGGCAAGGAGTTCCAAAGGCGTGTAGCCTGAACTGTGAAGGAGTTACCATAGAACTCGGTGAAGTGAACTGGAGTACAGATTTTGTTGTTAGAAGAAGAGCGTAGGACCCTATCATGAGATGAGGAAAGATAATGAAATTTACTCTTAAGATAAGAAGGCGAAGATGGATCATTTAATATGGAAAAAAGTACAAGTAATATTCTGGAGTTGCGCCTCTGCCGGATTGTAAGCCAGTTTAGCTTAGATCTGTATTGCGAAATATGATCATACTTACGGAGCCCAAAGATAAATCTTATACAGTTATTGAAGAGGCGTTCCAGCTTGTTTAGAAGATCTTGGGACAGGTCTGGGTAACACACATCTGCATAATCAATTATGGGTAATATAAGTGAATGGACAAGCATGATCTTAGATTTTGTGGGGAGAAAATGCTTTAAACGATACAGAGAGCGTAACGTGGCAGTGACTTTACGACTCACATCTGAAACCTGAGTTCTCCAATTCAGCGTGCTGTCGATGTGAAGGCCAAGATTTCTAACAGAATTACTGAATGGAATTGTAGTATTATCATAGTAGATAGGAGGTAAGTCTGTCAGATTAATCTTAGCCAGCATCCTTGAGCTACCCACCAGTATAGCTTGGCATTTCAAAGGATTGACTAAGACTCCATAACGAGTAGACCAATCCTTGATAGCTGCTAAGTTGCCGTTAAGGTTTTTAATCCCATTGTGGATATCCCCAATCTCAGTTTGCACATAAAGCTGAAGGTCATCGGCATACAAATGGTACGAGCAGTCGATGATGGAGGTAATAAAGTTTATAAAAATTGAAAACATTATAGGAGAAAGAATACCGCCTTGCGGCACACCAGCATCCACATCAGCCCAAGCTGAGGACAGTTGCCCCACACTGACTGACTGCTGTCGACCGCGAAGATAAGATGCAAACCAATCCAATTCAGTAGGGCCAAAATTCAGATGAGACAGTATGGAAAGAAGGATTTACTTACTAATCAACCAAAACATTTTAAAATAATGTCTTGACCCCGCTCCTGTCTATATATGTCAGTCAATCATCAAAGTTCAAAAAATGTATTAAATTAAGTTTGTATAAAAGGGGTTATTATAGTATAAAGGAATTTATGGCTGACAATAACCCGTGGGTAAGGTGATCGCTACCAAGCTATTTCTAATTTGTTCTGTGTTGTTAATTATGACATACATGATTGTAAGCTGGCTTTTTTTTAAAAGACCTACTGGGTATTTTGCTGGTTCTCTTCAAGTCAGAGGTTTTTTTCCGAACCAGTGGTAAATTAAAAAAGTGACTTTCAATAAGTATTATTTATAATCTAAATTGAATAAAAGGTTTCTGTTTCTGCACCTACTACTGTTAATAGAATACTTAAATAAATTATGATTTACAATGATAAATAGAATTACCTACATTATATTTTGCTTTTTGTAATACAATCAGTTTAAAATGTATCTTACTGTGTGTTGGTAATATCATAAATATAAATAGACATTATCCCTTAGCCATCTTGGTATTTAGAATTACACTCACAACCAATCAATACATGTCAAAGTTAGAATCCATACGACATTTGTGCATAAACAGGCACTATGTTTTGCCCGAACTAGTGAAAGGTTTTACATCGATTTTAAAATATTTATAAATGCTGAATATACCTACAGCTTAGTTTTATATGTACTATTATTCAATTGTGCACTATTTTAACTTATAATACCGAAGAATACTACTAGAAAATCGCTTTCAGTTTGTTTTTAGGTTATTGTTAGATTCATATTTTATTTGTTAATTTCTCAGGACTCCGTTTAGCTGCAGTAAAACTAATAATTTTATTGTAATCTATGGATTATAAGGAATAAATCGACATGCATTTCATTGATAATCTTTAAAATTTGTAGTGGGCCCATTATCCATAGAAAAATTGATTGTCTCCTTTATAGGTTATGTTAGGTAAGCTTACGTTAGGTTGGGTTAGGTTATGTTAGCTTACGTTAGGTTGGGTTAGGTTAGGTTAGGTTAGGTTTTTAATTTTTTCGAATTCCGCGCGTTTTATTTAACGAAAAATAACAATTTTAGGAAAGTTATTAGTCAATTTATGGGTAAGGCTAGGTTAGCTTACGTTAGGTTATGTTAAGTTAGGTAACGTTATGTTAGGTTAGGTTAGGTTAGGTTAGGTTTTTAATTTTTTCGAATTCCGCGCGTTTTATTTAACGAAAAATAACAATTTTAGGAAAGTTATTAGTCAATTTATGGGTAAGGCTAGGTTAGCTTACGTTAGGTTATGTTAAGTTAGGTAAAGTTATGTTAGGTAAGGTTAGGTTAGGTTAGGTTTTTAAGTTTTTCGAATTCCGTGAGTTTTATTCAACGAAAAATTACAATTTTAAGAAAGTTATAAGCAAATTTATAGGTAAGGTTAGGTTAGATTTTTAATTTTTTCGAATTTTTTCGCATTTTTTCGAGTTTTTTCGAATTTTTTCGAATTTTGAAAAGTGTGTTTTATTTAACGAAGAATATTAATTTTTGTGAAAGTTAGTAGCAAATTTATAGGTTAGGTTAGGTTAGCTTACGTTAGGTTAGGTTAGGTTAGGTTAGGTTAGGTTAGGGTAGGTTAGGTTAGGTTAGGTTAGGTTTTTAATTTTTTCGAATTTCGTGTGTTTTATTTAAAGAAAAATACCAATTTTTGGAAAGTTATAAGCAAATTTATAGGTTAGGTTAGGTTAGCTTACGTTATGTTAGGTTAGGTTAGGTTAGGTTAGGTTTTTAATTTTTTCGAATTCCGCGCGTTTTATTTAACGAAAAATAACAATTTTAGGAAAGTTATTAGTCAATTTATGGGTAAGGCTAGGTTAGCTTACGTTAGGTTATGTTAAGTTAGGTAACGTTATGTTAGGTAAGGTTAGGTTAGGTTAGGTTTTTAAGTTTTTCGAATTCCGTGAGTTTTATTCAACGAAAAATAACAATTTTAAGAAAGTTAGTAGCAAATTTATAGGTTAGGTTAGGTTAGGTTAGATTAGGTTAGGTTAGGCTAGGTTTTTAATTTTTTCGAATTTCGTGTGTTTTATTTAACGAAAAATACCAATTTTTGGAAAGTTATAAGCAAATTTATAGGTTAGGTTAGGTTAGCTTACGTTAGGTTGGGTTAGGTTAGGTTAGCTTACGTTAGGTTGGATTAGGTTAGGTTAGGTTAGGTTTTTAATTTTTTCGAATTCCGCGTGTTTTATTTAACGAAAAATAACAATTTTAGGAAAGTTATTAGTCAATTTATGGGTAAGGCTAGGTTAGCTTACGTTAGGTTATGTTAAGTTAGGTAACGTTATGTTAGGTTAGGTTAGGTTAGGTTAGGTTTTTAATTTTTTCGAATTCCGCGCGTTTTATTTAACGAAAAATAACAATTTTAGGAAAGTTATTAGTCAATTTATGGGTAAGGCTAGGTTAGCTTACGTTAGGTTATGTAAAGTTAGGTAACGTTATGTTAGGTTAAGTTAGGTTAGGTTAGGTTAGGGTAGGTTAGGTTAGGTTAGGTTAGGTTAGGTTAGGTTAGGCTAGGTTTTTAATTTTTTCGAATTTCGTGTGTTTTATTTAAAGAAAAATACCAATTCTTGGAAAGTTATAAGCAAATTTATAGGTTAGGTTAGGTTAGCTTACGTTAGGTTGGGTTAGGTTAGGTTAGGTTTTTAATTTTTTCGAATTCCGCGCGTTTTATTTAACGAAAAATAACAATTTTAAGAAAGTTATTAGTAAATTTATGGGTAAGGTTAGGTTAGCTTATGTTTTTTTTTTTTTCCACTCCTTCTTTTCCATGAGGAATTGCTATCGGTATACAATTCCTTATGGTTGCGAAATTTTTGTTGAAATGATGGGTTCTATTTGCTCCACATTTTGCTTTGATTTCTGTAAAATTTACTTTTGGTAGCTTTCAACAATGGTTTTCATAATATATTTTAATAATGTTACCTAAAATATTTTACGATAAGAATTTGATTTATGTTTTATGCAAGACAATTGGAACATTAATTTGTTAAATACTAAACATAAATATACATAATCATACATAATTATATATAAATATTTATAATTAATAAATATTTAATATTTATAGACTACCTTAATAGAATTAATAAAATTATAATTACTGTTTAATCCAATTTTTCTTGAATTTACTTATGAGGCATATAATGTTCAATAATTTTAATTTACTACTGCTGTATTGTTGTTGAAGTTTTTTAGTTGACTTATAATGTAATTGACGTGGGCTTTAAAAGTTTTTATAGTAGTGTCTTTGGAAATTATTTCTGATAAATTATATGGTTCTATCTTTAACATAGTGCACGCAATTTCATGTTCCATTCTTGTTCTAAGAAATGCAGGGCAGTTTCTTATAAGATGTGTCATGGATTGTACACTAGTTTGATCGCATGGGCATTTATTATCATTGGTTATTTTAAAACGATGAAGGTATTCCTTGTGATATCCATGATTGCTAAGATACTGAGTTATGGCAAAATTAGGTGCAAGTGCTTTAACAGTTAGGGTGAGTTGCTCATAAGTAGGACATAGAGATTTGGTGTATATGACTTTGTCACTTTCAGAGTAAAAGTTTTCTGTTCCTTTAATGGCTTGTTGTCGATTTAAATATTTTACATGGCTTATTGGGAATTTGAGAAATTCATAAGATCGGTGGGAGGTTGCCGCGCTTTTGGCAGCTGCATCCGCTTCTTCATTGCCTGAAATTCCGATGTGTCCTTTAATCCAGCAAAGACTGACCTTTAAATTGAGTGATTCAATTCGTTGTATTATCCTATGAATCGATACCACGAGGGAGTTGTAACTGTTTTCGTTTGCAATTTCTTGGAGACCTGATTTGCTGTCGGAGAAAATATATGTTTGATTGATTTTGTGTTCTATAATCCATTCGCAGGCTTTAGAAATGGCCAGGAGTTCGGCTTGAAAGACTGAACATGAGTCATGTAATTTGTATTTGCGTATTAGTTTTTCTCCGTTCGGTTTGTGTATCACAAATGCAGCGCCCACTTTATTGCTGTGCTTGCTACCATCAGTGTAAATACGGTAAGAATTTATAATATTTTCTGTCGGTATTTGTTCTTCAGTAAATTTAATAGGTTTTCGCAAAGAGGGATGTAATAAATTTCCTGGTTTAGCAGGGACGTCTAGAGTAACATCAGAAGGTAGGTACTGTGAAACTTGTGTGATTCTTGTGCGCTCATTATCTGCTATTTCCTTTATTTTTATTGGGAGTGGGCATAGTTGAGCAATTGATATGCAAGCGACTGTACTCACGGTTCTAAAGCCACGGATAATTCTAAGGGCAAAATTGCGTTGCAAAGAGAGTAGTTTCTCTTTCACACATTTGAACCCGATTGCTGATTGCCAGATAGAAGAAGCATAACAGACTATTGGCTCAATCACATGTCTATAAATAATTTCTATATTCTCGGAGTGAATGCCCCAAGTTGGTTTGACGAATGTTATTAGCCTGGTGTACAATTTACGGACTTTGTTGACGATGAAATATACATGTTTTATGAATTTGAGCTTTTTGTCTATTAAAACGCCTAAAAGCTTAATCTCGTTAGAAAAATTCAGGAGATGACCAGACATATAGAGCTTGCACCTCGCTGCCTTGTTAGTAAATGCGATGGCCTGGCCTACCCTAACCTAACCTAACCTAACTTAACCTAACATAACGTTACCTAACTTTACATAACCTAACGTAAGCTAACCTAGCCTTACCCATAAATTGACTAATAACTTTCCTAAAATTGTTATTTTTCGTTAAATAAAACGCGCGGAATTCGAAAAAATTAAAAACCTAACCTAACCTAACCTAACCTAACATAACGTTACCTAACTTAACATAACCTAACGTAAGCTAACCTAGCCTTACCCATAAATTGACTAATAACTTTCCTAAAATTGTTATTTTTCGTTAAATAAAACGCGCGGAATTCGAAAAAATTAAAAACCTAACCTAACCTAACCTAATCCAACCTAACGTAAGCTAACCTAACCTAACCCAACCTAACGTAAGCTAACCTAACCTAACCTATAAATTTGCTTATAAATTTCCAAAAATTGGTATTTTTCGTTAAATAAAACACACGAAATTCGAAAAAATTAAAAACCTAGCCTAACCTAACCTAATCTAACCTAACCTAACCTAACCTATAAATTTGCTACTAACTTTCTTAAAATTGTTATTTTTCGTTGAATAAAACTCACGGAATTCGAAAAACTTAAAAACCTAACCTAACCTAACCTTACCTAACATAACGTTACCTAACTTAACATAACCTAACGTAAGCTAACCTAGCCTTACCCATAAATTGACTAATAACTTTCCTAAAATTGTTATTTTTCGTTAAATAAAACGCGCGGAATTCGAAAAAATTAAAAACCTAACCTAACCTAACCTAACCTAACATAACGTAAGCTAACCTAACCTAACCTATAAATTTGCTTATAACTTTCCAAAAATTGGTATTTTTCTTTAAATAAAACACACGAAATTCGAAAAAATTAAAAACCTAACCTAACCTAACCTAACCTACCCTAACCTAACCTAACCTAACCTAACCTAACCTAACGTAAGCTAACCTAACCTAACCTATAAATTTGCTACTAACTTTCACAAAAATTAATATTCTTCGTTAAATAAAACACACTTTTCAAAATTCGAAAAAATTCGAAAAAACTCGAAAAAATGCGAAAAAATTCGAAAAAATTAAAAATCTAACCTAACCTTACCTATAAATTTGCTTATAACTTTCTTAAAATTGTAATTTTTCGTTGAATAAAACTCACGGAATTCGAAAAACTTAAAAACCTAACCTAACCTAACCTTACCTAACATAACGTTACCTAACTTAACATAACCTAACGTAAGCTAACCTAGCCTTACCCATAAATTGACTAATAACTTTCCTAAAATTGTTATTTTTCGTTAAATAAAACGCGCGGAATTCGAAAAAATTAAAAACCTAACCTAACCTAACCTAACCTAACATAACGTTACCTAACTTAACATAACCTAACGTAAGCTAACCTAGCCTTACCCATAAATTGACTAATAACTTTCCTAAAATTGTTATTTTTCGTTAAATAAAACGCGCGGAATTCGAAAAAATTAAAAACCTAACCTAACCTAACCTAACCCAACCTAACGTAAGCTAACATAACCTAACCCAACCTAACGTAAGCTTACCTAACATAACCTATAAAGGAGACAATCAATTTTTCTATGGATAATGGGCCCACTACAAATTTTAAAGATTATCAATGAAATGCATGTCGATTTATTCCTTATAATCCATAGATTACAATAAAATTATTAGTTTTACTGCAGCTAAACGGAGTCCTGAGAAATTAACAAATAAAATATGAATCTAACAATAACCTAAAAACAAACTGAAAGCGATTTTCTAGTAGTATTCTTCGGTATTATAAGTTAAAATAGTGCACAATTGAATAATAGTACATATAAAACTAAGCTGTAGGTATATTCAGCATTTATAAATATTTTAAAATCGATGTAAAACCTTTCACTAGTTCGGGCAAAACATAGTGCCTGTTTATGCACAAATGTCGTATGGATTCTAACTTTGACATGTATTGATTGGTTGTGAGTGTAATTCTAAATACCAAGATGGCTAAGGGATAATGTCTATTTATATTTATGATATTACCAACACACAGTAAGATACATTTTAAACTGATTGTATTACAAAAAGCAAAATATAATGTAGGTAATTCTATTTATCATTGTAAATCATAATTTATTTAAGTATTCTATTAACAGTAGTAGGTGCAGAAACAGAAACCTTTTATTCAATTTAGATTATAAATAATACTTATTGAAAGTCACTTTTTTAATTTACCACTGGTTCGGAAAAAAACCTCTGACTTGAAGAGAACCAGCAAAATACCCAGTAGGTCTTTTAAAAAAAAGCCAGCTTACAATCATGTATGTCATAATTAACAACACAGAACAAATTAGAAATAGCTTGGTAGCGATCACCTTACCCACGGGTTATTGTCAGCCATAAATTCCTTTATACTATAATAACCCCTTTTATACAAACTTAATTTAATACATTTTTTGAACTTTGATGATTGACTGACATATATAGACAGGAGCGGGGTCAAGACATTATTTTAAAATGTTTTGGTTGATTAGTAAGTAAATCCTTCTTTCCATACTGTCTCATCTGAATTTTGGCCCTACTGAATTGGATTGGTTTGCATCTTATCTTCGCGGTCGACAGCAGTCAGTCAGTGTGGGGCAACTGTCCTCAGCTTGGGCTGATGTGGATGCTGGTGTGCCGCAAGGCGGTATTCTTTCTCCTATAATGTTTTCAATTTTTATAAACTTTATTACCTCCATCATCGACTGCTCGTACCATTTGTATGCCGATGACCTTCAGCTTTATGTGCAAACTGAGATTGGGGATATCCACAATGGGATTAAAAACCTTAACGGCAACTTAGCAGCTATCAAGGATTGGTCTACTCGTTATGGAGTCTTAGTCAATCCTTTGAAATGCCAAGCTATACTGGTGGGTAGCTCAAGGATGCTGGCTAAGATTAATCTGACAGACTTACCTCCTATCTACTATGATAATACTACAATTCCATTCAGTAATTCTGTTAGAAATCTTGGCCTTCACATCGACAGCACGCTGAATTGGAGAACTCAGGTTTCAGATGTGAGTCGTAAAGTCACTGCCACGTTACGCTCTCTGTATCGTTTAAAGCATTTTCTCCCCACAAAATCTAAGATCATGCTTGTCCATTCACTTATATTACCCATAATTGATTATGCAGATGTGTGTTACCCAGACCTGTCCCAAGATCTTCTAAACAAGCTGGAACGCCTCTTCAATAACTGTATAAGATTTATCTTTGGGCTCCGTAAGTATGATCATATTTCGCAATACAGATCTAAGCTAAACTGGCTTACAATCCGGCAGAGGCGCAACTCCAGAATATTACTTGTACTTTTTTCCATATTAAATGATCCATCTTCGCCTTCTTATCTTAAGAGTAAATTTCATTATCTTTCCTCATCTCATGATAGGGTCCTACGCTCTTCTTCTAACAACAAAATCTGTACTCCAGTTCACTTCACCGAGTTCTATGGTAACTCCTTCACAGTTCAGGCTACACGCCTTTGGAACTCCTTGCCCGATGACATCAGAAAAGCTCCCAATAAGTACGCTTTTAAAAAGTTGGTCCGTAATCATTTATTAAAGACAACGCATTCTACATGACTCATTTATTTAATATGTATTGCCGAACAGACGTATATATTCATAGTCATTTGTATATATTAATTATATATGTATTTAAATATGTTTACTTGTATGTATCTCCATTTATTTATATATTTGTATATTTGTAAGGATAGATCATATATGTATAGTTTATTTATTAGTAGTTTGTATTTATTGTGTAGTTAATTATCATTTGTATTGTTTTAGATTATTCTATATTGCCACACCTACGTCAAACTCTCACCACTCCATGGGTTGACTGGTAGAGAATGCCTCAAGGCATTAAGTCCGCCCTTTGTATTCTTTTGTTAAGGATGCAATAAAGAATAAAAATAAATAAAATAAATAAGTAGTAACATCATAATAAAATGACTAGGAATTAACATGCCTTATCTATGTTATTACACAATGATAAATAGTGAGGAAGTAAGATGTTTTAAACTGTTTGTGTAAGGATTAAAAAAACACAGGCTTAATTTAAATGTATTTATTACTAGCGATGCGCCTCAGCTGTGCCCTGGTGATTTATGGATCTCGACAACAGTGCCATCTACCGAGTCCAAATGTAAATATAAACCATCTAGAGATCCATCCAAACACACACAAACATTTTCATTTAAATTGGTTGGAAGGTTTCTGATGTTTTGTCTATAACGGACATAGGTAGAAACATTTTAGTGTTAGATATATTTCTGAAGGTTTTTTGAAAATAACTTGATGGTAACATGTACATTTATGATATTGTAAGCAATCAGAAGGAATTTTCAATTATAATACAAGACTGTTGTCTTCAATATCCATACACTTTTTGTCTCTGCAAGTTTTCAGCCTGCACGGCATACAGATTTGTTCTAAGCGATCCACCTGAAAAGAAGTTAATGACAATTGTAAAGGTATCTTAACTAAATAATAATACTTATCAATATATTATTTTTTTCTATATTATATAGGAATTAAAAGGACATTTTTAATAATAAGAGATATGAGATAAGACTATGCCTTCAATGTCAATAAACTGTATTTACATATTTCTGTGAGCATTTTCTTATATCTGCCTTTTCATATGTTAAATAATAAAGAAATTATTATAAATTATACAGCAATTATCAGCTCCAGCTGATCAAATACAGAAGCAGTAATTATTGATTAACATCAGTAATATTCAACCATGTAAAAGTTGTCTCACATTTTATTTTTACCGGTTTCATGTACTTACATAGCAGACAAAGATATTATTGTTATATTAAGTATATCTGATTCTAGATGACAAATTAATATTCCTTTCTGCACAGTGAACAACACAGCTGTCGAAACATAATAGAAACAACCATTACACTTTTTTATGGAAACCATTATTATTAAACTTTATATTTGCTTTTAGTACAAATAATTACTACATTTTTTACACATAAATATATGTAACATTTATATTGCCTATCTACTATGGCTGGTATAAATCCAGGATCTGTGTCTGGCTTAACAAAAAAGCCATTTATTATTAAGCAACTTGCTGAATACATAAGGTTACCTATTTGTACACAAATGCAGTTATATGAATTGCTCTTCAAAACACTCTTTTAAGTCCCTCGACCCAAAGATTCTAATTTTCTTTTAACATTATAATAACTTCTTTTGTGCATTCTATTTATTATTTAATTTAGATTTTACTAATAAAATAAACTTAATACTTTGTCACTTTTAACAAACTAATAAGGTTCTAAGACCTGTTTATTATTTGTATTTGTTTGAGGTAAAATATACAAACTTAATAATAGATTTTCACAACCTAGAATAGGTGTAAATTAATAAACTCTTATATTCTATTAGCGAATTTTACCACAAAAACTAAAAAGAGAAAAACATACGTACTTGTGTCAATTAATATTTGGCTAACCTTTCTGATAATTGATAATATCCATATTTTCTTAAACATTAGTTTAATAATGCTTGTAAATAAAAAACTCCATTTTGTTCTTACCATAATGATGCGACTCCAACTATGTTTTATTTCACTCGAGTGAATCGAGTGAATTTGTCCAACTCGATAATCGATAGAAAATAAATTTTACCGAGTTACCGAGTTAACTCGGTAACTCGGTTTTCGTATAGATTCAGAGGGTGCTATATAGATATTAATTTACTTGTATATATAATAAGTCGCTGCGGGTGACATCACAAGTTGCATCCAAATTCAAACTTGCATCTGGCATGTTGTAAACAAACCTGAGCTTAGTTTTATTTATGATATTGATTTATAGTTTTAATTTCATGTTGCCACATATTACTTATTTATAAAGGTACATATTTAAAAATGGTTTAACTAAAGTAATCGCTGATCTCAACTCTAGTGATAAACTTTTCTGTAAATAGTTGGTTTACTCAAAAACTAGTGTACAACTAGAATGACATACATACATACTCGTAAATTAACCCGAGTGGCTCGAGTCACAAAACTCTACTCGAATCGCATCTTTATCTTATGGCCAATGCAGTGTTTGTCTACAATTTAGTGATGAAATCGACTTACTAATTCGAGCAATTTATTGATATATTATGTAATAAATAAATTGATATTAGGTAATATGTATATATTCTTGTATCAATTTATGTTATATATGATATAAATTGATTATATATACTTTGGATAGTCAAATTATTAATAACATTAAGACTTACGTCATAACGTTAGAGTGATATTATTTTATGAAGATGTCGATACGCATACCAAAAATAATATATCACTACCTACTAAGCGTAGTAATAATAATTGTGTTGTATGGAAGAACAATTATAAAAATAATTTGTGAAATATTGACACAGCTTCGTTCATCTAATTTGAATTGTTTAAATCGAGTTACCTGAATTTCAACTCGAGTCGATTTTTTGCGAGTTATCACGGCACATCTCTAAGACAACAATTTTTTAAATGTTACATTACCTTAGCCAATGATCAGAACACGAATGTCAAAACAACTAATTTTTTTTCAGATTTCTTGTTTCCGTTTACATTTTCGAAAAATCTATAGAACATTTACTATTATAATTTGGTGTCTTTTTTTTGGTGTAAATACCATTAAGTGACGTTAATATTTCTAGTGGGCCCAAAAATGATTGTCTCCTTTGCTTATAACATTCTTAAAATTGTAATTTTTCGTTGAATAAAACTCACGGAATTCGAAAAACTTAAAAACCTAACCTAACCTAACCTAACCTAACATAACGTTACCTAACTTAACATAACCTAACGTAAGCTAACCTAGCCTTTCCCATAAATTGACTAATAACTTTCCTAAAATTGTTATTTTTCGTTAAATAAAACGCGCGGAATTCGAAAAAATTAAAAACCTAACCTAACCTAACCTAACCTAACATAACGTTACCTAACTTAACATAACCTAACGTAAGCTAACCTAGCCTTACCCATAAATTGACTAATAACTTTCCTAAAATTGTTATTTTTCGTTAAATAAAACGCGCGGAATTCGAAAAAATTAAAAACCTAACCTAACCTAACCTAACCCAACCTATCGTAAGCTAACCTAACCTAACCCAACCTAACGTAAGCTAACCTTACCTAACCTATAAATTTGCTTATAACTTTCCAAAAATTGGTATTTTTCGTTAAATAAAACACACGAAATTCGAAAAAATTAAAAACCTAGCCTAACCTAACCTAATCTAACCTAACCTAACCTAACCTAACCTAACCTAACCTAACCTAACCTAACGTAAGCTAACCTTACCTAACCTATAAATTTGTTACTAACTTTCCCGAAAATTGATATTCTTCGTTAAATAAAACACACTTTTCAAAATTCGAACAAATTCGAAAAAACTCGAAAAAATTCGAAAAAATTCGAAAAAATTAAAAATCTAACCTAACCTAACCTAACCTATAAATTTGCTTATAACTTTCTTAAAATTGTAATTTTTTGTTGAATAAAACTCACGGAATTCGAAAAACTTAAAAACCTAACCTAACCTAACCTAACCTAACCTAACCTAACCTAACCTAACCTAACCTAACCTAACCTAACCTAACATAACCTTACCTAACCTAACATAACCTAACATAAGCTAACCTAACCTTACCCATAAATTTACTAATAACTTTCTTAAAATTGTTATTTTTCGTTAAATAAAACGCGCGGAATTCGAAAAAATTAAAAACCTAACCTAACCTAACCCAACCTAACGTAAGCTAACTTAACCTAACCTATAAATTTGCTTATAACTTTCCAAAAATTGGTATTTTTCTTTAAATAAAACACACGAAATTCGAAAAAATTAAAAACCTAGCCTAACCTAACCTAACCTAACCTAACCTAACCTAACCTACCCTAACCTAACCTAACCTAACCTAACCTAACGTAAGCTAACCTAACCTAACCTATAAATTTGCTACTAACTTTCACAAAAATTGATATTCTTCGTTAAATAAAACACACTTTTCAAAATTCGAAAAAATTCGAAAAAACTCGAAAAAATGCGAAAAAATTCGAAAAAATTAAAAATCTAACCTAACCTTACCTATAAATTTGCTTATAACTTTCTTAAAATTGTAATTTTTCGTTGAATAAAACTCACGGAATTCGAAAAACTTAAAAACCTAACCTAACCTAACTTAACCTAACATAACGTTACCTAACTTAACATAACCTAACGTAAGCTAACCTAGCCTTACCCATAAATTGACTAATAACTTTCCTAAAATTGTTATTTTTCGTTAAATAAAACGCGCGGAATTCGAAAAACTTAAAAACCTAACCTAACCTAACCTAACCTAACATAACGTTACCTAACTTAACATAACCTAACGTAAGCTAACCTAGCCTTACCCATAAATTGACTAATAACTTTCCTAAAATTGTTATTTTTCGTTAAATAAAACGCGCGGAATTCGAAAAAATTAAAAACCTAACCTAACCTAACCTAATCCAACCTAACGTAAGCTAACCTAACCTAACCCAACCTAACGTAAGCTAACCTAACCTAACCTATAAATTTGCTTATAACTTTCCAAAAATTGGTATTTTTCGTTAAATAAAACACACGAAATTCGAAAAAATTAAAAACCTAGCCTAACCTAACCTAATCTAACCTAACCTAACCTTAACCTAACCTAACCTAACCTAACCTAACCTAACCTAACCTAACCTAACGTAAGCTAACCTCACCTAACCTATAAATTTGCTACTAACTTTCTTAAAATTGTTATTTTTCGTTGAATAAATCTCACGGAATTCGAAAAACTTAAAAACCTAACCTAACCTAACCTAACCTAACCTAACCTAACCTAACGTAAGCTAACCTTACCTAACCTATAAATTTGTTACTAACTTTCCCGAAAATTGATATTCTTCGTTAAATAAAACACACTTTTCAAAATTCGAACAAATTCGAAAAAACTCGAAAAAATTCGAAAAAATTCGAAAAAATTAAAAATCTAACCTAACCTAACCTAACCTATAAATTTGCTTATAACTTTCTTAAAATTGTAATTTTTTGTTGAATAAAACTCACGGAATTCGAAAAACTTAAAAACCTAACCTAACCTAACCTAACCTAACCTAACCTAACCTAACCTAACCTAACCTAACATAACCTTACCTAACCTAACATAACCTAACATAAGCTAACCTAACCTTACCCATAAATTTACTAATAACTTTCTTAAAATTGTTATTTTTCGTTAAATAAAACGCGCGGAATTCGAAAAAATTAAAAACCTAACCTAACCTAACCCAACCTAACGTAAGCTAACCTAACCTAACCTATAAATTTGCTTATAACTTTCCAAAAATTGGTATTTTTCTTTAAATAAAACACACGAAATTCGAAAAAATTAAAAACCTAGCCTAACCTAACCTAACCTAACCTAACCTAACCTAACCTACCCTAACCTAACCTAACCTAACCTAACCTAACGTAAGCTAACCTAACCTAACCTATAAATTTGCTACTAACTTTCACAAAAATTGATATTCTTCGTTAAATAAAACACACTTTTCAAAATTCGAAAAAATTCGAAAAAACTCGAAAAAATGCGAAAAAATTCGAAAAAATTAAAAATCTAACCTAACCTTACCTATAAATTTGCTTATAACTTTCTTAAAATTGTAATTTTTCGTTGAATAAAACTCACGGAATTCGAAAAACTTAAAAACCTAACCTAACCTAACTTAACCTAACATAACGTTACCTAACTTAACATAACCTAACGTAAGCTAACCTAGCCTTACCCATAAATTGACTAATAACTTTCCTAAAATTGTTATTTTTCGTTAAATAAAACGCGCGGAATTCGAAAAACTTAAAAACCTAACCTAACCTAACCTAACCTAACATAACGTTACCTAACTTAACATAACCTAACGTAAGCTAACCTAGCCTTAACCATAAATTGACTAATAACTTTCCTAAAATTGTTATTTTTCGTTAAATAAAACGCGCGGAATTCGAAAAAATTAAAAACCTAACCTAACCTAACCTAATCCAACCTAACGTAAGCTAACCTAACCTAACCCAACCTAACGTAAGCTAACCTAACCTAACCTATAAATTTGCTTATAACTTTCCAAAAATTGGTATTTTTCGTTAAATAAAACACACGAAATTCGAAAAAATTAAAAACCTAGCCTAACCTAACCTAATTTAACCTAACCTAACCTAACCTATAAATTTGCTACTAACTTTCTTAAAATTGTTATTTTTCGTTGAATAAAACTCACGGAATTCGAAAAACTTAAAAACCTAACCTAACCTAACCTAACCTAACCTAACCTAACCTAACGTAAGCTAACCTTACCTAACCTATAAATTTGTTACTAACTTTCCCGAAAATTGATATTCTTCGTTAAATAAAACACACTTTTCAAAATTCGAAAAAATTCGAAAAAACTCGAAAAAATTCGAAAAAATTCGAAAAAATTAAAAATTTAACCTAACCTAACTTAACCTATAAATTTGCTTATAACTTTCTAAAAATTGTAATTTTTTGTTGAATAAAACTCACGGAATTCGAAAAACTTAAAAACCTAACCTAACCTAACCTAACCCAACCTAACCTAACCTAACCTAACATAACCTTACCTAACCTAACATAACCTAACATAAGCTAACCTAACCTTACCCATAAATTTACTAATAACTTTCTTAAAATTGTTATTTTTCGTTAAATAAAACGCGCGGAATTCGATAAAATTAAAAACCTAACCTAACCTAACCCAACCTAACGTAAGCTTACCTAACCTAACCTATAAATTTGCTTATAACTTTCCAAAAATTGGTATTTTTCGTTAAATAAAACACACGAAATTCGAAAAAATTAAAAACCTAGCCTAACCTAACCTAACCTAACCTAACCTAACCTAACCTACCCTAACCTAACCTAACCTAACCTAACCTAACCTAACGTAAGCTAACCTAACCTAACCTATAAATTTGCTACTAACTTTCCCAAAAATTGATATTCTTCGTTAAATAAAACACACTTTTCAAAATTCGAAAAAATTCGAAAAAACTCGAAAAAATGCGAAAAAATTCGAAAAAATTAAAAATCTAACCTAACCTTACCTATAAATTTGCTTATAACTTTCTTAAAATTGTAATTTTTCGTTGAATAAAACTCACGGAATTCGAAAAACTTAAAAACCTAACCTAACCTAACCTAACCTAACATAACGTTACCTAACTTAACATAACCTAACGTAAGCTAACCTAGCCTTACCCATAAATTGACTAATAACTTTCCTAAAATTGTTATTTTTCGTTAAATAAAACGCGCGGAATTCGAAAAAATTAAAAACCTAACCTAACCTAACCTAACCTAACATAACGTTACCTAACTTTACATAACCTAACGTAAGCTAACCTAGCCTTACCCATAAATTGACTAATAACTTTCCTAAAATTGTTATTTTTCGTTAAATAAAACGCGCGGAATTCGAAAAAATTAAAAACCTAACCTAACCTAACCTAACCCAACCTTACGTAAGCTAACCTAACCTAACCCAACCTAACGTAAGCTAACCTAACCTAACCTATAAATTTGCTTATAACTTTCCAAAAATTGGTATTTTTCGTTAAATAAAACACACGAAATTCGAAAAAATTAAAAACCTAGCCTAACCTAACCTAATCTAACCTAACCTAACCTAACCTAACCTAACCTCACCTTTTTTTTTTTTTTTTTTTGCATGGGGAAATGCCTACGCATACCCGCCTCGCGGGGGCAAGGACGGGTTATGTCGGACTCGCACCGACTAAAACCCCATGGTGTTCCACCTTCGTCGCATATTGGCAGGGCCACGGGAACGCTTTCGCACACTTCCGCGGCCCTACCAGCGCCTGCCGCCCCATCGCAGCACCTCCTCGGGAGAGGAATATTCCTCCCCGTTCTCCATCCCAGGTAAGGCGCACCAGAACACATGGCGCGCCTTCCTCCACGGCCTCCAATTAAATATGCGCATCAGACGCCCCCACGTTCGATGCGCGAAGGCCATGGGGCCAGGAAAAACGAGCACTTAGAAGTACTAGCCTTCCCGACCCCAGCGGCGGATCTGGTCTATGGCTCCGCCGCCAACCAAGATTCGGCTGCGGAGGATAGGGAGAGCGGCGCCTCGCAATACCGACAGTCCTCTTCCCCCGCAGCCCCATCACCACCGCATCAACGGTGCGGCCCCGTTTGAGTCGCGGAGGATAGGGCGAGTGGCGCATCGCCATATCAACACTCCTCTTCCTCCGCGACTCCACCTCGGCTGCAGCGGTAGAGGGTGCAGACTCCCCTCTCGCTGCAGTCCACCAGCACACATCCGAAGTGGGCTTCCCAAGCCCACTCGGAGTGGCCACCTCGGGCCGGCCCTTCCCCTCGGGCCAGCCAAGTGGGTTCCTCTTCAATCACCGCGGGAGACCAAGCCACGGCTACTAAGCCCCCCCGCCACGACAAGGCGGGAACCCGTTCGGGGGGGAACCTAACCTTACCTTACCTAACCTAACGTAAGCTAACCTAACCTAACCTATAAATTTGCTTTTAACTTTCCAAAAATTGGTATTTTTCGTTAAATAAAACACACGAAATTCGAAAAAATTAAAAACCTAGCCTAACCTAACCTAACCTAACCTAACCTAACCTAACCTACCCTAACCTAACCTAACCTAACCTAACCTAACCTAACGTAAGCTAACCTAACCTAACATATAAATTTGCTACTAACTTTCACAAAAATTGATATTCTTCGTTAAATAAAACACACTTTTCAAAATTCGAAAAAATTCGAAAAAACTCGAAAAAATGCGAAAAAATTCGAAAAAATTAAAAATCTAACCTAACCTTACCTATAAATTTGCTTATAACTTTCTTAAAATTGTAATTTTTCGTTGAATAAAACTCACGGAATTCGAAAAACTTAAAAACCTAACCTAACCTTACTTAACCTAACATAACGTTACCTAACTTAACATAACCTGACGTAAGCTAACCTAGCCTTACCCATAAATTGACTAATAACTTTCCTAAAATTGTTATTTTTCGTTAAATAAAACGCGCGGAATTCGAAAAAATTAAAAACCTAACCTAACCTAACCTAACCTAACATAACGTTACCTAACTTAACATAACCTAACGTAAGCTAACCTAGCCTTACCCATAAATTGACTAATAACTTTCCTAAAATTGTTATTTTTCGTTAAATAAAACGCGCGGAATTCGAAAAAATTAAAAACCTAACCTAACCTAACCTAATCCAACCTAACGTAAGCTAACCTAACCTAACCCAACCTAACGTAAGCTAACCTAGCCTTACCCATAAATTGACTAATAACTTCCCCATGCAAAAAAAAAAAAAAAAAAAGGTGAGGTTAGGTTAGGTTAGGTTAGGTTAGGTTAGATTAGGTTAGGTTAGGCTAGGTTTTTAATTTTTTCGAATTTCGTGTGTTTTATTTAACGAAAAATACCAATTTTTGGAAAGTTATAAGCAAATTTATAGGTTAGGTTAGGTTAGCTTACGTTAGGTTGGGTTAGGTTAGGTTAGCTTACGATAGGTTGGGTTAGGTTAGGTTAGGTTAGGTTTTTAATTTTTTCGAATTCCGCGCGTTTTATTTAACGAAAAATAACAATTTTAGGAAAGTTATTAGTCAATTTATGGGTAAGGCTAGGTTAGCTTACGTTAGGTTATGTAAAGTTAGGTAACGTTATGTTAGGTTAAGTTAGGTTAGGTTAGGTTAGGGTAGGCCAGGCCATCGCATTTACTAACAAGGCAGCGAGGTGCAAGCTCTATATGTCTGGTCATCTCCTGAATTTTTCTAACGAGATTAAGCTTTTAGGCGTTTTAATAGACAAAAAGCTCAAATTCATAAAACATGTATATTTCATCGTCAACAAAGTCCGTAAATTGTACACCAGGCTAATAACATTCGTCAAACCAACTTGGGGCATTCACTCCGAGAATATAGAAATTATTTATAGACATGTGATTGAGCCAATAGTCTGTTATGCTTCTTCTATCTGGCAATCAGCAATCGGGTTCAAATGTGTGAAAGAGAAACTACTCTCTTTGCAACGCAATTTTGCCCTTAGAATTATCCGTGGCTTTAGAACCGTGAGTACAGTCGCTTGCATATCAATTGCTCAACTATGCCCACTCCCAATAAAAATAAAGGAAATAGCAGATAATGAGCGCACAAGAATCACACAAGTTTCACAGTACCTACCTTCTGATGTTACTCTAGACGTCCCTGCTAAACCAGGAAATTTATTACATCCCTCTTTGCGAAAACCTATTAAATTTACTGAAGAACAAATACCGACAGAAAATATTATAAATTCTTACCGTATTTACACTGATGGTAGCAAGCACAGCAATAAAGTGGGCGCTGCATTTGTGATACACAAACCGAACGGAGAAAAACTAATACGCAAATACAAATTACATGACTCATGTTCAGTCTTTCAAGCCGAACTCCTGGCCATTTCTAAAGCCTGCGAATGGATTATAGAACACAAAATCAATCAAACATATATTTTCTCCGACAGCAAATCAGGTCTCCAAGAAATTGCAAACGAAAACAGTTACAACTCCCTCGTGGTATCGATTCATAGGATAATACAACGAATTGAATCACTCAATTTAAAGGTCAGTCTTTGCTGGATTAAAGGACACATCGGAATTTCAGGCAATGAAGAAGCGGATGCAGCTGCCAAAAGCGCGGCAACCTCCCACCGATCTTATGAATTTCTCAAATTCCCAATAAGCCATGTAAAATATTTAAATCGACAACAAGCCATTAAAGGAACAGAAAACTTTTACTCTGAAAGTGACAAAGTCATATACACCAAATCTCTATGTCCTACTTATGAGCAACTCACCCTAACTGTTAAAGCACTTGCACCTAATTTTGCCATAACTCAGTATCTTAGCAATCATGGATATCACAAGGAATACCTTCATCGTTTTAAAATAACCAATGATAATAAATGCCCATGCGATCAAACTAGTGTACAATCCATGACACATCTTATAAGAAACTGCCCTGCATTTCTTAGAACAAGAATGGAACATGAAATTGCGTGCACTATGTTAAAGATAGAACCATATAATTTATCAGAAATAATTTCCAAAGACACTACTATAAAAACTTTTAAAGCCCACGTCAATTACATTATAAGTCAACTAAAAAACTTCAACAACAATACAGCAGTAGTAAATTAAAATTATTGAACATTATATGCCTCATAAGTAAATTCAAGAAAAATTGGATTAAACAGTAATTATAATTTTATTAATTCTATTAAGGTAGTCTATAAATATTAAATATTTATTAATTATAAATATTTATATATAATTATGTATGATTATGTATATTTATGTTTAGTATTTAACAAATTAATGTTCCAATTGTCTTGCATAAAACATAAATCAAATTCTTATCGTAAAATATTTTAGGTAACATTATTAAAATATATTATGAAAACCATTGTTGAAAGCTACCAAAAGTAAATTTTACAGAAATCAAAGCAAAATGTGGAGCAAATAGAACCCATCATTTCAACAAAAATTTCGCAACCATAAGGAATTGTATACCGATAGCAATTCCTCATGGAAAAGAAGGAGTGGAAAAAAAAAAAAACATAAGCTAACCTAACCTTACCCATAAATTTACTAATAACTTTCTTAAAATTGTTATTTTTCGTTAAATAAAACGCGCGGAATTCGAAAAAATTAAAAACCTAACCTAACCTAACCCAACCTAACGTAAGCTAACCTAACCTAACCTATAAATTTGCTTATAACTTTCCAAGAATTGGTATTTTTCTTTAAATAAAACACACGAAATTCGAAAAAATTAAAAACCTAGCCTAACCTAACCTAACCTAACCTAACCTAACCTAACCTACCCTAACCTAACCTAACCTAACTTAACCTAACATAACGTTACCTAACTTTACATAACCTAACGTAAGCTAACCTAGCCTTACCCATAAATTGACTAATAACTTTCCTAAAATTGTTATTTTTCGTTAAATAAAACGCGCGGAATTCGAAAAAATTAAAAACCTAACCTAACCTAACCTAACCTAACATAACGTTACCTAACTTAACATAACCTAACGTAAGCTAACCTAGCCTTACCCATAAATTGACTAATAACTTTCCTAAAATTGTTATTTTTCGTTAAATAAAACACGCGGAATTCGAAAAAATTAAAAACCTAACCTAACCTAACCTAATCCAACCTAACGTAAGCTAACCTAACCTAACCCAACCTAACGTAAGCTAACCTAACCTAACCTATAAATTTGCTTATAACTTTCCAAAAATTGGTATTTTTCGTTAAATAAAACACACGAAATTCGAAAAAATTAAAAACCTAGCCTAACCTAACCTAATCTAACCTAACCTAACCTAACCTATAAATTTGCTACTAACTTTCTTAAAATTGTTATTTTTCGTTGAATAAAACTCACGGAATTCGAAAAACTTAAAAACCTAACCTAACCTAACCTTACCTAACATAACGTTACCTAACTTAACATAACCTAACGTAAGCTAACCTAGCCTTACCCATAAATTGACTAATAACTTTCCTAAAATTGTTATTTTTCGTTAAATAAAACGCGCGGAATTCGAAAAAATTAAAAACCTAACCTAACCTAACCTAACCTAACATAACGTAAGCTAACCTAACCTAACCTATAAATTTGCTTATAACTTTCCAAAAATTGGTATTTTTCTTTAAATAAAACACACGAAATTCGAAAAAATTAAAAACCTAACCTAACCTAACCTAACCTACCCTAACCTAACCTAACCTAACCTAACCTAACCTAACGTAAGCTAACCTAACCTAACCTATAAATTTGCTACTAACTTTCACAAAAATTAATATTCTTCGTTAAATAAAACACACTTTTCAAAATTCGAAAAAATTCGAAAAAACTCGAAAAAATGCGAAAAAATTCGAAAAAATTAAAAATCTAACCTAACCTTACCTATAAATTTGCTTATAACTTTCTTAAAATTGTAATTTTTCGTTGAATAAAACTCACGGAATTCGAAAAACTTAAAAACCTAACCTAACCTAACCTTACCTAACATAACTTTACCTAACTTAACATAACCTAACGTAAGCTAACCTAGCCTTACCCATAAATTGACTAATAACTTTCCTAAAATTGTTATTTTTCGTTAAATAAAACGCGCGGAATTCGAAAAAATTAAAAACCTAACCTAACCTAACCTAACCTAACATAACGTTACCTAACTTAACATAACCTAACGTAAGCTAACCTAGCCTTACCCATAAATTGACTAATAACTTTCCTAAAATTGTTATTTTTCGTTAAATAAAACGCGCGGAATTCGAAAAAATTAAAAACCTAACCTAACCTAACCTAACCCAACCTAACGTAAGCTAACATAACCTAACCCAACCTAACGTAAGCTTACCTAACATAACCTATAAAGGAGACAATCAATTTTTCTATGGATAATGGGCCCACTACAAATTTTAAAGATTATCAATGAAATGCATGTCGATTTATTCCTTATAATCCATAGATTACAATAAAATTATTAGTTTTACTGCAGCTAAACGGAGTCCTGAGAAATTAACAAATAAAATATGAATCTAACAATAACCTAAAAACAAACTGAAAGCGATTTTCTAGTAGTATTCTTCGGTATTATAAGTTAAAATAGTGCACAATTGAATAATAGTACATATAAAACTAAGCTGTAGGTATATTCAGCATTTATAAATATTTTAAAATCGATGTAAAACCTTTCACTAGTTCGGGCAAAACATAGTGCCTGTTTATGCACAAATGTCGTATGGATTCTAACTTTGACATGTATTGATTGGTTGTGAGTGTAATTCTAAATACCAAGATGGCTAAGGGATAATGTCTATTTATATTTATGATATTACCAACACACAGTAAGATACATTTTAAACTGATTGTATTACAAAAAGCAAAATATAATGTAGGTAATTCTATTTATCATTGTAAATCATAATTTATTTAAGTATTCTATTAACAGTAGTAGGTGCAGAAACAGAAACCTTTTATTCAATTTAGATTATAAATAATACTTATTGAAAGTCACTTTTTTAATTTACCACTGGTTCGGAAAAAAACCTCTGACTTGAAGAGAACCAGCAAAATACCCAGTAGGTCTTTTAAAAAAAAGCCAGCTTACAATCATGTATGTCATAATTAACAACACAGAACAAATTAGAAATAGCTTGGTAGCGATCACCTTACCCACGGGTTATTGTCAGCCATAAATTCCTTTATACTATAATAACCCCTTTTATACAAACTTAATTTAATACATTTTTTGAACTTTGATGATTGACTGACATATATAGACAGGAGCGGGGTCAAGACATTATTTTAAAATGTTTTGGTTGATTAGTAAGTAAATCCTTCTTTCCATACTGTCTCATCTGAATTTTGGCCCTACTGAATTGGATTGGTTTGCATCTTATCTTCGCGGTCGACAGCAGTCAGTCAGTGTGGGGCAACTGTCCTCAGCTTGGGCTGATGTGGATGCTGGTGTGCCGCAAGGCGGTATTCTTTCTCCTATAATGTTTTCAATTTTTATAAACTTTATTACCTCCATCATCGACTGCTCGTACCATTTGTATGCCGATGACCTTCAGCTTTATGTGCAAACTGAGATTGGGGATATCCACAATGGGATTAAAAACCTTAACGGCAACTTAGCAGCTATCAAGGATTGGTCTACTCGTTATGGAGTCTTAGTCAATCCTTTGAAATGCCAAGCTATACTGGTGGGTAGCTCAAGGATGCTGGCTAAGATTAATCTGACAGACTTACCTCCTATCTACTATGATAATACTACAATTCCATTCAGTAATTCTGTTAGAAATCTTGGCCTTCACATCGACAGCACGCTGAATTGGAGAACTCAGGTTTCAGATGTGAGTCGTAAAGTCACTGCCACGTTACGCTCTCTGTATCGTTTAAAGCATTTTCTCCCCACAAAATCTAAGATCATGCTTGTCCATTCACTTATATTACCCATAATTGATTATGCAGATGTGTGTTACCCAGACCTGTCCCAAGATCTTCTAAACAAGCTGGAACGCCTCTTCAATAACTGTATAAGATTTATCTTTGGGCTCCGTAAGTATGATCATATTTCGCAATACAGATCTAAGCTAAACTGGCTTACAATCCGGCAGAGGCGCAACTCCAGAATATTACTTGTACTTTTTTCCATATTAAATGATCCATCTTCGCCTTCTTATCTTAAGAGTAAATTTCATTATCTTTCCTCATCTCATGATAGGGTCCTACGCTCTTCTTCTAACAACAAAATCTGTACTCCAGTTCACTTCACCGAGTTCTATGGTAACTCCTTCACAGTTCAGGCTACACGCCTTTGGAACTCCTTGCCCGATGACATCAGAAAAGCTCCCAATAAGTACGCTTTTAAAAAGTTGGTCCGTAATCATTTATTAAAGACAACGCATTCTACATGACTCATTTATTTAATATGTATTGCCGAACAGACGTATATATTCATAGTCATTTGTATATATTAATTATATATGTATTTAAATATGTTTACTTGTATGTATCTCCATTTATTTATATATTTGTATATTTGTAAGGATAGATCATATATGTATAGTTTATTTATTAGTAGTTTGTATTTATTGTGTAGTTAATTATCATTTGTATTGTTTTAGATTATTCTATATTGCCACACCTACGTCAAACTCTCACCACTCCATGGGTTGACTGGTAGAGAATGCCTCAAGGCATTAAGTCCGCCCTTTGTATTCTTTTGTTAAGGATGCAATAAAGAATAAAAATAAATAAAATAAATAAGTAGTAACATCATAATAAAATGACTAGGAATTAACATGCCTTATCTATGTTATTACACAATGATAAATAGTGAGGAAGTAAGATGTTTTAAACTGTTTGTGTAAGGATTAAAAAAACACAGGCTTAATTTAAATGTATTTATTACTAGCGATGCGCCTCAGCTGTGCCCTGGTGATTTATGGATCTCGACAACAGTGCCATCTACCGAGTCCAAATGTAAATATAAACCATCTAGAGATCCATCCAAACACACACAAACATTTTCATTTAAATTGGTTGGAAGGTTTCTGATGTTTTGTCTATAACGGACATAGGTAGAAACATTTTAGTGTTAGATATATTTCTGAAGGTTTTTTGAAAATAACTTGATGGTAGGGTAGGTTAGGTTAGGTTAGGTTAGGTTAGGTTAGGTTAGGCTAGGTTTTTAATTTTTTCGAATTTCGTGTGTTTTATTTAACGAAAAATACCAATTTTTGGAAAGTTAAAAGCAAATTTATAGGTTAGGTTAGGTTAGCTTACGTTAGGTTGGGTTAGGTTAGGTAAGGTTTTTAATTTTTTCGAATTCCGCGCGTTTTATTTAACGAAAAATAACAATTTTAGAAAGTTATTAGTAAATTTATGGGTAAGGTTAGGTTAGCTTACGTTAGGTTATGTTAGGTTAGGTAAGGTTATGTTAGGTTAGGTTAGGTTAGGTTAGGTTAGGTTAGGTTAGGTTTTTAAGTTTTTCGAATTCCGTGAGTTTTATTCAACAAAAAATTACAATTTTAAGAAAGTTATAAGCAAATTTATAGGTTAGGTTAGGTTAGGTTAGATTTTTAATTTTTTCGAATTTTTTCGAATTTTTTCGAGTTTTTTCGAATTTTTTCGAATTTTGAAAAGTGTGTTTTATTTAACGAAGAATATCAATTTTCGGGAAAGTTAGTAACAAATTTATAGGTTAGGTAAGGTTAGCTTACGTTAGGTTAGGTTAGGTTAGGTTAGGTTAGGTTAGGTTAGGTTTTTAAGTTTTTCGAATTCCGTGAGTTTTATTCAACGAAAAATAACAATTTTAAGAAAGTTAGTAGCAAATTTATAGGTTAGGTTAGGTTAGCTTACGTTAGGTTAGGTAAGGTAAGGTTAGGTTCCCCCCCGAACGGGTTCCCGCCTTGTCGTGGCGGGGGGGCTTAGTAGCCGTGGCTTGGTCTCCCGCGGTGAACGAAGAGGAACCCACTTGGCTGGCCCGAGGGGAAGGGCCGGCCCGAGGTGGCCACTCCGAGTGGGCTTGGGAAGCCCACTTCGGATGTGTGCTGGTGGACTGCAGCGAGAGGGGAGTCTGCACCCTCTACCGCTGCAGCCGAGGTGGAGTCGCGGAGGAAGAGGAGTGTTGATATGGCGATGCGCCACTCGCCCTATCCTCCGCGACTCAAACGGGGCCGCACCGTTGATGCGGTGGTGATGGGGCTGCGGGGGAAGAGGACTGTCGGTATTGCGAGGCGCCGCTCTCCCTATCCTCCGCAGCCGAATCTTGGTTGGCGGCGGAGCCATAGACCAGATCCGCCGCTGGGGTCGGGAAGGCTAGTACTTCTAAGTGCTCGTTTTTCCTGGCCCCATGGCCTTCGCGCATCGAACGTGGGGGCGTCTGATGCGCATATTTAATTGGAGGCCGTGGAGGAAGGCGCGCCATGTGTTCTGGTGCGCCTTACCTGGGATGGAGAACGGGGAGGAATATTCCTCTCCCGAGGAGGTGCTGCGATGGGGCGGCAGGCGCTGGTAGGGCCGCGGAAGTGTGCGAAAGCGTTCCCGTGGCCCTGCCAATATGCGACGAAGGTGGAACACCATGGGGTTTTAGTCGGTGCGAGTCCGACATAACCCGTCCTTGCCCCCGCGAGGCGGGTATGCGTAGGCATTTCCCCATGCAAAAAAAAAAAAAAAAGGTGAGGTTAGGTTAGGTTAGGTTAGGTTAGGTTAGATTAGGTTAGGTTAGGCTAGGTTTTTAATTTTTTCGAATTTCGTGTGTATTATTTAACGAAAAATACCAATTTTTGGAAAGTTATAAGCAAATTTATAGGTTAGGTTAGGTTAGCTTACGTTAGGTTGGGTTAGGTTAGGTTAGCTGACGTAAGGTTGGGTTAGGTTAGGTTAGGTTAGGTTTTTAATTTTTTCGAATTCCGCGCGTTTTATTTAACGAAAAATAACAATTTTAGGAAAGTTATTAGTCAATTTATGGGTAAGGCTAGGTTAGCTTACGTTAGGTTATGTAAAGTTAGGTAACGTTATGTTAGGTTAGGTTAGGTTAGGTTAGGTTTTTAATTTTTTCGAATTCCGCGCGTTTTATTTAACGAAAAATAACAATTTTAGGAAAGTTATTAGTCAATTTATGGGTAAGGCTAGGTTAGCTTACGTTAGGTTATGTTAAGTTAGGTAACGTTATGTTAGGTTAGGTTAGGTTAGGTTAGGTTTTTAAGTTTTTCGAATTCCGTGAGTTTTATTCAACGAAAAATTACAATTTTAAGAAAGTTATAAGCAAATTTATAGGTAAGGTTAGGTTAGATTTTTAATTTTTTCGAATTTTTTCGCATTTTTTCGAGTTTTTTCGAATTTTTTCGAATTTTGAAAAGTGTGTTTTATTTAACGAAGAATATCAATTTTTGGGAAAGTTAGTAGCAAATTTATAGGTTAGGTTAGGTTAGCTTACGTTAGGTTAGGTTAGGTTAGGTTAGGTTAGGGTAGGTTAGGTTAGGTTAGGTTAGGTTAGGTTAGGTTAGGCTAGGTTTTTAATTTTTTCGAATTTCGTGTGTTTTATTTAACAAAAAATACCAATTTTTGGAAAGTTATAAGCAAATTTATAGGTTAGGTTAGGTTAGCTTACGTTAGGTTGGGTAAGGTTAGGTTAGGTTTTTAATTTTATCGAATTCCGCGCGTTTTATTTAACGAAAAGTAACAATTTTAAGAAAGTTATTAGTAAATTTATGGGTAAGGTTAGGTTAGCTTATGTTAGGTTATGTTAGGTTAGGTAAGGTTATGTTAGGTTAGGTTAGGTTAGGTTGGGTTAGGTTAGGTTAGGTTAGGTTTTTAAGTTTTTCGAATTCCGTGAGTTTTATTCAACAAAAAATTACAATTTTTAGAAAGTTATAAGCAAATTTATAGGTTAAGTTAGGTTAGGTTAGATTTTTAATTTTTTCGAATTTTTTCGAATTTTTTCGAGTTTTTTCGAATTTTTTCGAATTTTGAAAAGTGTGTTTTATTTAACGAAGAATATCAATTTTCGGGAAAGTTAGTAACAAATTTATAGGTTAGGTAAGGTTAGCTTACGTTAGGTTAGGTTAGGTTAGGTTAGGTTAGGTTAGGTTAGGTTTTTAAGTTTTTCGAATTCCGTGAGTTTTATTCAACGAAAAATAACAATTTTAAGAAAGTTAGTAGCAAATTTATAGGTTAGGTTAGGTTAGGTTAGATTAGGTTAGGTTAGGCTAGGTTTTTAATTTTTTCGAATTTCGTGTGTTTTATTTAACGAAAAATAACAATTTTAGGAAAGTTATTAGTCAATTTATGGGTAAGGCTAGGTTAGCTTACGTTAGGTTGGGTTAGGTTAGGTTAGCTTACGTTAGGTTGGATTAGGTTAGGTTAGGTTAGGTTTTTAATTTTTTCGAATTCCGCGCGTTTTATTTAACGAAAAATAACAATTTTAGGAAAGTTATTAGTCAATTTATGGGTAAGGCTAGGTTAGCTTACGTTAGGTTATGTTAAGTTAGGTAACGTTATGTTAGGTTAGGTTAGGTTAGGTTAGGTTTTTAATTTTTTCGAATTCCGCGCGTTTTATTTAACGAAAAATAACAATTTTAGGAAAGTTATTAGTCAATTTATGGGTAAGGCTAGGTTAGCTTACGTTAGGTTATGTTAAGTTAGGTAACGTTATGTTAGGTTAAGTAAGGTTAGGTTAGGTTTTTAAGTTTTTCGAATTCCGTGAGTTTTATTCAACGAAAAATTACAATTTTAAGAAAGTTATAAGCAAATTTATAGGTAAGGTTAGGTTAGATTTTTAATTTTTTCGAATTTTTTCGCATTTTTTCGAGTTTTTTCGAATTTTTTCGAATTTTGAAAAGTGTGTTTTATTTAACGAAGAATATCAATTTTTGTGAAAGTTAGTAGCAAATTTATAGGTTAGGTTAGGTTAGCTTACGTTAGGTTAGGTTAGGTTAGGTTAGGTTAGGTTAGGGTAGGTTAGGTTAGGTTAGGTTAGGTTAGGTTAGGTTAGGCTAGGTTTTTAATTTTTTCGAATTTCGTGTGTTTTATTTAACGAAAAATACCAATTTTTGGAAAGTTAAAAGCAAATTTATAGGTTAGGTTAGGTTAGCTTACGTTAGGTTAGGTAAGGTAAGGTTAGGTTCCCCCCCGAACGGGTTCCCGCCTTGTCGTGGCGGGGGGGCTTAGTAGCCGTGGCTTGGTCTCCCGCGGTGATTGAAGAGGAACCCACTTGGCTGGCCCGAGGGGAAGGGCCGGCCCGAGGTGGCCACTCCGAGTGGGCTTGGGAAGCCCACTTCGGATGTGTGCTGGTGGACTGCAGCGAGAGGGGAGTCTGCACCCTCTACCGCTGCAGCCGAGGTGGAGTCGCGGAGGAAGAGGAGTGTTGATATGGCGATGCGCCACTCGCCCTATCCTCCGCGACTCAAACGGGGCCGCACCGTTGATGCGGTGGTGATGGGGCTGCGGGGGAAGAGGACTGTCGGTATTGCGAGGCGCCGCTCTCCCTATCCTCCGCAGCCGAATCTTGGTTGGCGGCGGAGCCATAGACCAGATCCGCCGCTGGGGTCGGGAAGGCTAGTACTTCTAAGTGCTCGTTTTTCCTGGCCCCATGGCCTTCGCGCATCGAACGTGGGGGCGTCTGATGCGCATATTTAATTGGAGGCCGTGGAGGAAGGCGCGCCATGTGTTCTGGTGCGCCTTACCTGGGATGGAGAACGGGGAGGAATATTCCTCTCCCGAGGAGGTGCTGCGATGGGGCGGCAGGCGCTGGTAGGGCCGCGGAAGTGTGCGAAAGCGTTCCCGTGGCCCTGCCAATATGCGACGAAGGTGGAACACCATGGGGTTTTAGTCGGTGCGAGTCCGACATAACCCGTCCTTGCCCCCGCGAGGCGGGTATGCGTAGGCATTTCCCCATGCAAAAAAAAAAAAAAAAAAAGGTGAGGTTAGGTTAGGTTAGGTTAGGTTAGGTTAGATTAGGTTAGGTTAGGCTAGGTTTTTAATTTTTTCGAATTTCGTGTGTTTTATTTATAGAAAAATACCAATTTTTGGAAAGTTATAAGCAAATTTATAGGTTAGGTTAGGTTAGCTTACGTTAGGTTGGGTTAGGTTAGGTTAGCTTACGTAAGGTTGGGTTAGGTTAGGTTAGGTTAGGTTTTTAATTTTTTCGAATTCCGCGCGTTTTATTTAACGAAAAATAACAATTTTAGGAAAGTTATTAGTCAATTTATGGGTAAGGCTAGGTTAGCTTACGTAAGGTTATGTAAAGTTAGGTAACGTTATGTTAGGTTAGGTTAGGTTAGGTTAGGTTTTTAATTTTTTCGAATTCCGCGCGTTTTATTTAACGAAAAATAACAATTTTAGGAAAGTTATTAGTCAATTTATGGGTAAGGCTAGGTTAGCTTACGTTAGGTTATGTTAAGTTAGGTAACGTTATGTTAGGTTAGGTTAGGTTAGGTTAGGTTTTTAAGTTTTTCGAATTCCGTGAGTTTTATTCAACGAAAAATTACAATTTTAAGAAAGTTATAAGCAAATTTATAGGTAAGGTTAGGTTAGATTTTTAATTTTTTCGAATTTTTTCGCATTTTTTCGAGTTTTTTCGAATTTTTTCGAATTTTGAAAAGTGTGTTTTATTTAACGAAGAATATCAATTTTTGGGAAAGTTAGTAGCAAATTTATAGGTTAGGTTAGGTTAGCTTACGTTAGGTTAGGTTAGGTTAGGTTAGGTTAGGTTAGGGTAGGTTAGGTTAGGTTAGGTTAGGTTAGGTTAGGTTAGGCTAGGTTTTTAATTTTTTCGAATTTCGTGTGTTTTATTTAACGAAAAATACCAATTTTTGGAAAGTTATAAGCAAATTTATAGGTTAGGTTAGGTTAGCTTACGTTAGGTTGGGTTAGGTTAGGTTAGGTTTTTAATTTTATCGAATTCCGCGCGTTTTATTTAACGAAAAATAACAATTTTAAGAAAGTTATTAGTAAATTTATGGGTAAGGTTAGGTTAGCTTATGTTAGGTTATGTTAGGTTAGGTAAGGTTATGTTAGGTTAGGTTAGGTTGGGTTAGGTTAGGTTAGGTTAGGTTTTTAAGTTTTTCGAATTCCGTGAGTTTTATTCAACAAAAAATTACAATTTTTAGAAAGTTATAAGCAAATTTATAGGTTAAGTTAGGTTAGGTTAAATTTTTAATTTTTTCGAATTTTTTCGAATTTTTTCGAGTTTTTTCGAATTTTTTCGAATTTTGAAAAGTGTGTTTTATTTAACGAAGAATATCAATTTTCGGGAAAGTTAGTAACAAATTTATAGGTTAGGTAAGGTTAGCTTACGTTAGGTTAGGTTAGGTTAGGTTAGGTTAGGTTTTTAAGTTTTTCGAATTCCGTGAGTTTTATTCAACGAAAAATAACAATTTTAAGAAAGTTAGTAGCAAATTTATAGGTTAGGTTAGGTTAGGTTAGATTAGGTTAGGTTAGGCTAGGTTTTTAATTTTTTCGAATTTCGTGTGTTTTATTTAACGAAAAATACCAATTTTTGGAAAGTTATAAGCAAATTTATAGGTTAGGTTAGGTTAGCTTACGTTAGGTTGGGTTAGGTTAGGTTAGCTTACGTTAGGTTGGATTAGGTTAGGTTAGGTTAGGTTTTTAATTTTTTCGAATTCCGCGCGTTTTATTTAACGAAAAATAACAATTTTAGGAAAGTTATTAGTCAATTTATGGGTAAGGCTAGGTTAGCTTACGTTAGGTTATGTTAAGTTAGGTAACGTTATGTTAGGTTAGGTTAGGTTAGGTTAGGTTTTTAATTTTTTCGAATTCCGCGCGTTTTATTTAACGAAAAATAACAATTTTAGGAAAGTTATTAGTCAATTTATGGGTAAGGCTAGGTTAGCTTACGTTAGGTTATGTTAAGTTAGGTAACGTTATGTTAGGTTAAGTTAGGTTAGGTTAGGTTTTTAAGTTTTTCGAATTCCGTGAGTTTTATTCAACGAAAAATTACAATTTTAAGAAAGTTATAAGCAAATTTATAGGTAAGGTTAGGTTAGATTTTTAATTTTTTCGAATTTTTTCGCATTTTTTCGAGTTTTTTCGAATTTTTTCGAATTTTGAAAAGTGTGTTTTATTTAACGAAGAATATCAATTTTTGTGAAAGTTAGTAGCAAATTTATAGGTTAGGTTAGGTTAGCTTACGTTAGGTTAGGTTAGGTTAGGTTAGGTTAGGGTAGGTTAGGTTAGGTTAGGTTAGGTTAGGTTAGGTTAGGCTAGGTTTTTAATTTTTTCGAATTTCGTGTGTTTTATTTAAAGAAAAATACCAATTTTTGGAAAGTTATAAGCAAATTTATAGGTTAGGTTAGGTTAGCTTACGTTAGGTTGGGTTAGGTTAGGTTAGGTTTTTAATTTTTTCGAATTCCGCGCGTTTTATTTAACGAAAAATAACAATTTTAAGAAAGTTATTAGTAAATTTATGGGTAAGGTTAGGTTAGCTTATGTTAGGTTATGTTAGGTTAGGTAAGGTTATGTTAGGTTAGGTTAGGTTAGGTTAGGTTAGGTTAGGTTAGGTTAGGTTAGGTTAGGTTAGGTTAGGTTTTTAAGTTTTTCGAATTCCGTGAGTTTTATTCAACAAAAAATTACAATTTTAAGAAAGTTATAAGCAAATTTATAGGTTAGGTTAGGTTAGGTTAGATTTTTAATTTTTTCGAATTTTTTCGAATTTTTTCGAGTTTTTTCGAATTTGTTCGAATTTTGAAAAGTGTGTTTTATTTAACGAAGAATATCAATTTTCGGGAAAGTTAGTAACAAATTTATAGGTTAGGTAAGGTTAGCTTACGTTAGGTTAGGTTAGGTTAGGTTAGGTTAGGTTAGGTTAGGTTTTTAAGTTTTTCGAATTCCGTGAGTTTTATTCAACGAAAAATAACAATTTTAAGAAAGTTAGTAGCAAATTTATAGGTTAGGTGAGGTTAGCTTACGTTAGGTTAGGTTAGGTTAGGTTAGGTTAGGTTAGGTTAGGTTAGGTTAGATTAGGTTAGGTTAGGCTAGGTTTTTAATTTTTTCGAATTTCGTGTGTTTTATTTAACGAAAAATACCAATTTTTGGAAAGTTATAAGCAAATTTATAGGTTAGGTAAGGTTAGCTTACGTTAGGTTAGGTTAGGTTAGGTTAGGTTAGGCTAGGTTTTTAATTTTTTCGAATTTCGTGTGTTTTATTTAAAGAAAAATACCAATTTTTGGAAAGTTATAAGCAAATTTATAGGTTAGGTTAGGTTAGCTTACGTTAGGTTGGGTTAGGTTAGGTTAGGTTTTTAATTTTTTCGAATTCCGCGCGTTTTATTTAACGAAAAATAACAATTTTAAGAAAGTTATTAGTAAATTTATGGGTAAGGTTAGGTTAGCTTATGTTAGGTTATGTTAGGTTAGGTAAGGTTATGTTAGGTTAGGTTAGGTTAGGTTTGGTTAGGTTAGGTTAGGTTAGGTTAGGTTAGGTTAGGTTTTTAAGTTTTTCGAATTCCGTGAGTTTTATTCAACAAAAAATTACAATTTTAAGAAAGTTATAAGCAAATTTATAGGTTAGGTTAGGTTAGGTTAGATTTTTAATTTTTTCGAATTTTTTCGAATTTTTTCGAGTTTTTTCGAATTTGTTCGAATTTTGAAAAGTGTGTTTTATTTAACGAAGAATATCAATTTTCGGGAAAGTTAGTAACAAATTTATAGGTTAGGTAAGGTTAGCTTACGTTAGGTTAGGTTAGGTTAGGTTAGGTTAGGTTAGGTTAGGTTTTTAAGTTTTTCGAATTCCGTGAGTTTTATTCAACGAAAAATAACAATTTTAAGAAAGTTAGTAGCAAATTTATAGGTTAGGTGAGGTTAGCTTACGTTAGGTTAGGTTAGGTTAGGTTAGGTTAGGTTAGGTTAGGTTAGGTTAGATTAGGTTAGGTTAGGCTAGGTTTTTAATTTTTTCGAATTTCGTGTGTTTTATTTAACGAAAAATACCAATTTTTGGAAAGTTATAAGCAAATTTATAGGTTAGGTAAGGTTAGCTTACGTTAGGTTGGGTTAGGTTAGGTTAGCTTACGTTAGGTTAGGTTAGGTTAGGTTAGGTTTTTAATTTTTTCGAATTCCGCGCGTTTTATTTAACGAAAAATAACAATTTTAAGAAAGTTATTAGTAAATTTATGGGTAAGGTTAGGTTAGCTTACGTTAGGTTATGTGAGGTTAGGTAAGGTTATGTTAGGTTAGGTTAGGTTAGGTTAGGTTAGGTTAGGTTAGGTTAGGTTAGGTATTTAAGTTTTTCGAATTCCGTGAGTTTTATTCAACAAAAAATTACAATTTTAAGAAAGTTATAAGCAAATTTATAGGTTAGGTTAGGTTAGGTTAGATTTTTAATTTTTTCGAATTTTTTCGAATTTTTTCGAGTTTTTTCGAATTTTTTCGAATTTTGAAAAGTGTGTTTTATTTAACGAAGAATATCAATTTTCGGGAAAGTTAGTAACAAATTTATAGGTTAGGTAAGGTTAGCTTACGTTAGGTTAGGTTAGGTTAGGTTAGGTTAGGTTAGGTTTTTAATTTTTTCGAATTTCGTGTGTTTTATTTAACGAAAAATACCAATTTTAGGAAAGTAATAACCAAATTTATAGGTTAGGTTAGGTTAGCTTACGTTAGGTTGGGTTAGGTTAGGTTAGCTTACGTTAGGTTGCGTTAGGTTAGGTTAGGTTAGGTTTTTAATTTTTTCGAATTCCGCGTGTTTTATTTAACGAAAAATAACAATTTTTGGAAAGTTATAAGCAAATTTATAGGTTAGGTTAGGTTAGCTTACGTTAGTTTGGGTTAGGTTTGGTTAGGTTTTTAATTTTTTCTAATTCCGCGCGTTTTATTTAACGAAAAATAACAATTTTAAGAAAGTTATTAGTAAATTTATGGGTAAGGTTAGGTTAGCTTACGTTAGGTTATGTTAGGTTAGGTAAGGTTATGTTAGGTTAGGTTAGGTTAGGTTAGGTTAGGTTAGGTTAGGTTAGGTTTTTAAGTTTTTCGAATTCCGTGAGTTTTATTCAACAAAAAATTACAATTTTAAGAAAGTTATAAGCAAATTTATAGGTAAGGTTAGGTTAGATTTTTAATTTTTTCGAATTTTTTCGAATTTTTTCGAGTTTTTTCGAATTTTTTCGAATTTTGAAAAGTGTGTTTTATTTAACGAAGAATATCAATTTTCGGGAAAGTTAGTAACAAATTTATAGGTTAGGTAAGGTTAGCTTACGTTAGGTTAGGTTAGGTTAGGTTAGGTTAGGTTAGGTTTTTAATTTCTTCGAATTTCGTGTGTTTTATTTAACGAAAAATACCAATTTTAGGAAAGTAATAACCAAATTTATAAGTTAGGTTAGGTTAGCTTACGTTAGGTTGGGTTAGGTTAGGTTAGCTTACGTTAGGTTGCGTTAGGTTAGGTTAGGTTAGGTTTTTAATTTTTTCGAATTCCGCGTGTTTTATTTAACGAAAAATAACAATTTTAAAAAAGTTATTAGTAAATTTATGGGTAAGTTTAGGTTAGCTTACGTTAGGTTATGTTAGGTTAGGTAAGGTTATGTTAGGTTAGGTTAGGTTAGGTTAGGTTAGGTAAGGTTTTTAAGTTATTCGAATTCCGTGAATTTTATTCAACGAAAAATTACAATTTTAAGAAAGTTATAAGCAAATTTATAGGTTAGGTTAGGTTAGGATAGATTTTTAATTTTTTCGAATTTTTTCGAATTTTTCGAGTTTTTTCGATTTTTTTCGAATTCTGAAAAGTGTGTTTTATTTAATGAAGAATATCAATTTTTGGGAAAGTTAGTAGCAAATTTATAGGTTAGGTTAGGTTAGCTTACGTTAAGTTAGGTTAGGTTAGGTTAGGTTAGGTTAGGTTAGGTTAGGTTTTTAAGTTTTTCGAATTCCGTGAGTTTTTTATTCAACGAAATTTTTTTTTAGTTAGTTAGTTAGTTAATAGTTAGTTAATTTATTCAACGAAAAATAACAATTTTATGAAAGTCAGTAGCAAATTTATAGGTTAGGTTAGGTTTTTTTTTTTTTTTTTTTTTTTTTTTCCTATGTTAACTACTGCTATTCTGCAGTACCTTTCTTACTTTTATGTTATGCTAAGTATAATTTTAACTAAGTTTTTTTTTTTTTTTTTTTTTTCGCACTTATAGCGCTTTCATTCCTACTTCAATTGTTTACGTACTATCTATTTTCTTTAGGAAGCATAATTATACTGCAGTATTTACATACTTTATAACGCTCACACTTACTATACTATATTATACTATATGTTTCTTTTTATTTATTTATATTCATATATTATTCAGTTTGACGCTTTTAACTTCTATGGCCATGGTTTGTTAGTAACATTATTTTCAATGATATCTTACATACAAGTGTTTCTTTTTAATGGTAGATTTACATGGCTTTTTTTTTCTACTTGCTCTTTTCTTTTTCATTTTTTTTTCTTTATATTTTTTTTTTTTTTACTTAAGCTTTTTTTTTTCTTTTATGCGTTTACAGCAGTTGTGTCTTATAATGAGCTATGTTTTGACTTGTATGCAGTTTAACTTAATCAAATAGGGTACATCTTAATTTGCATGTTTACATCTTAATCACTATGTTACTTAATACTAAGTCATGTGTAGGGTCTATATATTATATAGTATTATAATATAGTACAATAATAAGGGCTAAGGGCTAAGCGCTAATACTGTATAATAATAAGGCTTAATACTAAGTCAAGTCATGTGTCCTTATATTATTTATACAGTTTTTTTTTTTTTTTTTTTAATTTTATTATAATATATCTAATGTATCTTAATTTTATTATTTTATTGATCTAATATATCTTATCATTATATTGTTTTGTTTTGTTTAACTTATTATTTTACTCCCGTTTTCTGCATTTACGATTTTTAACACTTTTAGCGCAAATTCCATAAAGATCGATCGGCAATTATTGTCCTCCATTATGCTAGACAGTGTTGTTTTGCTTACAGTCATTCCCATTTTGCACTCGCATTCGTATCGCATTCTTCCGAAACGCGGGCATTCAATTATTAAGTGTTCGATCGATTGTTCTACCGTTCCGTCACAAGTGCAGCTTGGGGATGACGACAATTTAAAACGGTACAAATATGCTTTATTTCCTCCATGACCAGTAAATAATTGCGTTATTAAGTTTGTTATTTTGATTGACCTAAGTACTTTATATGCTGCGATAATATTTGGAAAAAACGCCTTTGTGATGTTGCTTGTCGGAGTTTCTTCATATTTCCGTTGCCATATTTGCAGGGTAGATTGTCTGGTGAGGTGCTTTGCATAAGACAATGGGAAAAGGTCATACTCTGGTCTTTGCTTGTTATTGGCTGCTGCACGTTTTGCCAGTTCGTCGGCCCTTTCATTACCGGCAATCCCGCTGTGTGCTTTAATCCAGTATAATTGGATGTTGCCCTCTTGATTCTTATTATCTTTTATATCGTTCCGGATTTCTACCGCTATTGGGTGTTTTGAGGTCGGATCACAGATGCACTCCAAAGCTGATCTTGAGTCGCTTAATATGTTTACTTTGCGATAATTTTTAGATGTTGCATATCTTATTGCTTTCAATATAGCTGCCAATTCCGCTTGAAAAACACTACAGTAACTTTCTAGCCTAAACATTTTTTTGTATATTTCTGTTCCATTGGTCCATACTGTTATTGCCGCTCCCACTTTATTGTTGATTTTGCTTCCATCGGTAAAAATTTTGGGCCAGTCGTTATCTATTGTTTCTATATCTTCTTGGATGTTGATGAGCTGATATTTTAATGTTTCTCTCTCTGAGGGGTGTGGTAGGTCAAACGGACTTATTTTTATTTCGAGTTGCCTTCCTGGTAAATGATCTATGGGCTTTCCTCGCTTTACTTCATATAAGTGGGCGTTTTCTTTGGCTCTTAGTGCTAAGGGAATGATTTGTGCAAGTAGTGTGCTCGAAATGAGCGAATTCGTTTTGTGACCTTTACTAATGCGTATACTAAAGAGTCGTGTCAACCTATTTAAGATGCGTTCTATGTACCGTCTGTCAGTTGTTTCTGCCCAGCAGTTGGCGGCATATAGTACAGTCGGCTCCACAACTGCCAGGTAGATAAGTCTTACTATCTCTGAGTTCAGACCCCATTGTGCTCTCGTTGCACGAGATATTGTTTTATATAGATTTATTGCTTTCCTGCTGACTTCATTGATATGCGGTTTGAAGTTTAGGTTGCGATCTATAATTAAGCCTAATATTTTAAGTTGGTGTGAGAATTGTAGTTCGACGCCTTCCAGTTTGATTACCGGGTGATGATATTTAAGTTTCTTTGTTATCAGTATTGCCTGTGTTTTGTGCGGTGCGAATTTTATTTTGTGCCTCTTACCCCATTCTGAAATTATCTTTAATGTATTATTTAATTCTTTTTCTATTGTCTCCCCATTTTTGTTCGTCGCTATTATTAGTATATCGTCTGCAAATGCTTGAACAGGAGTGTTGAGGCTTTGTGTTTCTTGCAGCATGGGATCCAGTTGGATATTCCACATGATTGGTCCGCATGTTGATCCCTGTATACAGCCTTTGTTTGTGGCTCGTCTTATTTCCTCTCCCGCATATCTTAGCCGTATCTCCCTGTCAGATAAGTAGCTGGTAATAAGCCTTAGCATTGATGGTTCTACCTGTTTGGCTTGAAGTTCGTTAATTATTACTGGCCACCACGCGTTGTCGAATGCGCCTTCGATGTCCAGTGATACCAATACTACTATATCTTTGTTTTTTAGCCCATTTTTGATACATGTAATAGCATCGTAAAGTGCATCTTCGGTTCCTCTTTGTGGTGTGAATCCATACTGCTTGTTATTGAGTTTCCTCTCATTTCCAAGTTGCCACTGTAATCTGTTAACAAACAGCTTCTCTAATACCTTTCCTAGCACTGGTAAAAGACCTATAGGCCGGTAAGATTTGGGAACAGAATAGTCTTCTTTATTAGATTTTGGTAAAATTTTTATTGTGGCTATTTTAAACAGCTTTGGGAAGTATCCGAGTTGAAGGCATTGATTATACAATGCTAATAAAGTATCTGGTTGGCTTTCATATGCTGCTTGGCATATGTCTGAAGTTAATCCGTCTCCTCCTGGGGCTTTCTTTGGGCTCATGTTTCGGAATATACTTTCTATTTCATGCCTAGTGAATGGTTTTATTTCTATCTTAGAGTTTTTTAATTTTATTGCTAGTTCCTGGGTGGTGGTCCTTAGTACTTTATGTTCTTCGGTGTCAGTTTCAATGGTGTCCCATGGAAAAAGCGTTTCAGCTAGTAGTTCTGCTGATTCTCTTTCGGATAGTATTTTACCACTTGGGTTTCGGAGCAGTTTATCATCTTCTTTGTTGGAGCATACTTTCAGAATGCGGTAAGTTCTTTGCCAGACGCTTTCTTTCTCTTCTGTTGAGCATATGTTTTTCCAGCTCTTTGTTGCTACCTCTTCGATACTTCGCGTGTATTGTTCTTTTGCTTTTAAATATTCGTCTATGACGTATTGTTTTCTTCTCGGATGTGCGTTCTTTATTCTACGTCTTCTTCTAATCATTTCTGATTTTAACTCATTTAGTTCCTTAGTCCACCAGATTGGTGACTTACCAATTCTTTTTTCCCTTAGATGCGGGATTATTTTATCGCTTGTAGATATTATAGCCTGCATGTAGTCATCAACTAAGTTGTCCAGTTCTTGCTCTGTGTTTATTACTGTGATTTTTTCTCTATTGATACCTATTTCTTCCAATTCTTTAGTCAATTCTGTTTTGAAGTGCACCCAATTTACTTTTTTTGTGTGATATTTTCTTGTAACGCTGATTACCTTGTCTAGTTTTATATTCTCGAGTTCTATCTGATACAGGATAGGCTTATGATTAGATAACGTACAGAATGTGTCGTCTACTCTCCAGTTTTTAATTTTTTGTAGTAGGGAAGCTGAACAAGCAGTGATGTCGATAATGCTGGAACAAAGTATGCCCATTCTATAAGCACTAAACGTTGGAGTCGTACCTATATTTAGTATTTCCATTTTTTAGTTCAGCCAATGTCTCAGTTATACAGGTTCCTCTTTTGTCATCTGCAACGCATCCCCACCAGATACTGTTGGCGTTTGCATCTCCTCCTATTATGAATTCGTTGGTGTCCATTGACGTTATGACTTTCTTGATGGTTGACATTTCTTCCTCGATGTCACCCTTTTCGTGTAGGTAGATGTTGATCAGTCCAATCTTAATATGGCCTAATTTAAGTGTTACTCCTACTATATCTTCTGTTAATAAGTCTGGATTAATGGTACATTGGATGTTTGGGTTAGTGACAACAATTGCCGATCTTACTGGTTTTAAACTGTTACTTGTTATTTTTTGAATAACTTGGTACTGAGATCCTAGAGTAACGTGGGCCTTTGATCCCACATAGGGTTCTTGCATCAAAATGATTGAATATCCCTGCATCGTGGCTACCCGTAAACACTCTTGTGTGGCCGCGCGCCCACGATCCAGGTTATACTGAACTATTTTTATCTCTGTATTTGAGGCTAGACAATTTTTGAGTACTGTTGGGGATGTTGTGTCGCCTGACTCTCAGCAATACGAGACAGAGGATCTCGCAATTTTATCCCATTTGATCCATTCTGGGCATTGCGAGCTATATGCTGGATGGGCGATGTTTTCCCTTTTCAAGTTTTTACAATTACAGCACTTGGGGACAGTGTTTTGTTTGGTGCATTCCCTAGTGTCATGTTCTTCTGAACAATATCCACAACACAGTTTATTGTTACAGTTTTTCGCCGTATGATTAAAGCTCAAACATCTGTAACACTGTGTTAATGGAGACTGGTCAACACAAGACACTATCTGGTAACCAATGCGCAATTTCTGTTCCCTTAGTTTTGACCACATTTGAGGTGATACCTCGATAATGACGTTTGTCAATTCTCGGATTCTGCCTTTTGTGCGACGGACGACTTTGACTGCTTTTTGTTCCTCCGTGAGGTCTGTTGTCAGTTTACTATTTTGGCTTGCTATGGCCCTTACTAATTTTTCGTCGGTCAAGTTTGTAGTAACACCTATTAGTCGTAGCTGTGGTTTTTTCACTGAAGGTGTTGACACAGTTAATTTATTACAGGTGTCTCGGATGGCGGTCTTTAGAGTTTGTTGATCTTGTTGGGAGTCGCAATTGATGACAATTCGTTGATTTTTAAGTTTAGTTATTTTGTTTACCCGAACTCCCAACTCGATTGGATCTACGTCCCTCCTTAATTGTTTTATGATATCCTCACTCGAGAGTCGTGGGTCAATGGATTCGAGTATCATAGCATATCGGGGCATACTGGCTATCTCCGCGTAGGTTCGTCTGCGTGGTTGGGAGGATTGTGCTGTTTCGTCAGTATGCGTTGTGACTTCTGCGCTATTGTTATCTATGCTCTTAGGTCTTTGTGAGGGACTAGTGGCATATTGGTGATTTCTGATATCATTAATTTTGTCTTTAATCTCAGCTATCGCTAATTCTGTGCTCAACCCTGTATTGCCCTGAAATGCCATGTGAGTTGTAAAACAATCTCTTGTTTCAATTGTTTCTTCTCTGAGGGTTTTGATCGTTTCAACAACAGGGTTAATCAATTTTTGAATTTCTATTTGAATATTTGAAGTATCCACTTGACACTGCGTTCTGGTCTGTTGGTCGCGAATCATCTCTTGCAGTTCTTGAATATGAGTTGTTAAAGATTCAATACGTGTGTAATAAGGTGTCTGAATTTTATCAATGGGTAATGGATTCTCCTTTATCTCTTTTAGAGAGTCGGCTAGTTTTTCGATTGCAAGATGTACGGATCGCAAGTCATGTGTCATTTCAGTGATTATTTCTTTCACTCGAGTTAGGTGTTCTGAATTTTCGGGGTAAGGAGTTAAAGCCACTGTGCTTGATTTTGGTGATGCCTTCGCTGCTAATCCATGAACCTCAAGTTGAATTCGGCTGATAGCTTTAATGGGTTCATCCATTTCATAGCTGAGCCAGTTACGTATAGCTTCAGCCGTCTTATAGGTGCTTCGGACTATGTCGAAGGTTTCTGCCAATTTATTAGCATAAGTTTCTTGTATCTCTATTAACTGCTTGTTATGTGCCCGTTCAATCCTCACTATTTCTTTGGCTGCACGACATCGTTCTTGTTCGAGAGCTAAACGGTGACGTGAACGGGAATCAGATAGAGATAGTGCAATTTCATATAGACCTTGAAGGCACTCGTGTACCTCAGTCTTACATTCCCTTTTCATGTTGCCAGCCTTTTCCAAGGCTTCCTTACCGGAAAGTAGGAATTCGTTGGCCCTCTGGGTAGCAAGATCCATGGATATACCGGCTCGTTTATACGCTGGGGGTAGTATACTCGATCGCTTGCTCTTGTCACTAAGTATACTGTCAGCATCAGACCATTCGTCGTCTGTGCGTGCATGCTTACATTTACCCAGGATTTCTAGTTCCGTCTCCATGTCTTGTGTCACTGAACTGTTTTCGTCGGAATCGACTTCTTTTAATGACGGGTTTTCCTGTTTGTTGTATACACTAGCCGTCTCATTCGATTCTTCAGTGTGAGTGCTAGATGCGTTAGAGCTGGTTGGCTTAATGATTGACATCATACTTGCCTCTGGTACAGTGCCCTTGGTTTCATCTTCGGTTGCTTTACTAGAAGAGGCCGCATTTTGTAGTAAGACCTTCCTTCGTAGGGCTGCGCTAGCGACGGGACTCACTCCCTTGCTGATCTTTGCGGCAAGCTTAGGCTTGGTATGTAAAGTGCCAGAGGCAACCGATTTTCCAGACATTTTTTTTAAGGAAATAGGTTTCGATATATATGTGCTTTGATAGAACGGAATTTGCTATTAAGTTTACTGAAAACCGCGACTCTCTACGACGAACCGTTCCAAAGTTATTGCAGTTTGAAAATAAGCAATATGGCGGAGCAAGATGGCTGATGTTAACTTAAACTTGTTTTTCTGACATCCTAATGCACCTAGAATAGTCGAGTTTGGTATCAACCTACTCAGCTCGAAGTTAGCTATCTAATAATGGTCACCGTTTTGTTGGGTTAAAATGGGTGTTTTCTGTGGCTTCTAATGTTAAGGATGTTGCAACAATATGTATATTGAAAACCCCAATGTTGTACGACCAATGGTTGCTGAGATATCACCAGTTGAAGTTTTGGTGGTTTTTTCAATATGGCGTCCAATATACAGTTTTCGTCGTAACTCAGTAACGGTTAAAGATAAACCTGTTGACCTTGGTATCGTTGAAAAGGTCTCGAAGAGCTTTATACAAATAAATTACTTGTTTATGTATTTTTTTAATGATTATTAAAATAAATGCCAAAAACAGAAAAAAAAAAATTCAATATCTTTTAAATTTACTATAGGATTTTTTTTTCAAACAAAAACCATAATTTGTCTCACTTCCTTCTAAACACTTTAAAAGTTTGGGAGATAGCTAGAACAGTAACCACGTGGCACACACTTTTACTGAAATTTCTCCTTGGGTGATAAAAATCTGAAAATTTTTGTATACCTATCTTACATTAACCTTAACACTATTTAATAATAAAAACTAGGGGTCTTCGCTTTAGATTTTAAAATATAAAATTTTAAAAATTTCACTAAATTTAAGAGTTCAATTACTTCGCAGCCACTTAACTTATCAAAATTCTGAAATTTGCTCCCGGCTGCTCTCCACGCTGGCTACGAGATTGCGACTCCAAAAAATAGCCGCACGATTTTCCTTCTCGAAACACGTGCCCACGTGACACTTGTTTTTTTTTGCCTTTTTCTCGGAGACTATCGCTCAGAAAATTCCCAAATTTTGCACCTATGTAGAAGCCGTGAATAGCTTCAAGGCCACACTTTAAAAAATAAGGGTAACCGTGCTTAATCACTCAGCGTTTCACTTTTAAGATTTGCAATTTTCCAAATTTCACTTTTTTCACTTTAACTTTTTCACTTTCACTCCGATTTAAAATCAAATTGCACGACTTTATGCCGCAAGTTAAGCCGCGTCTTTTGGTGTATAACACACAAAAATCGGACGTAAAAAACCTATTTTAGCGAATTTTTGAGCGCGGAGCAACTCAGAAACGTGGCGTTCGGGACGGCAGTTGACACCGGACTGGTTAGGTTAGGTTAGGTTAGGTTAGGTTAGGTTAGGTTAGGTTAGGTTAGGTTAGGTTAGGTTAGGTTAGGTTAGGTTAGGTTAGGTTAGGTTGGTTAGGTTGGGGGTTAGGTTAGGTTAGGTTAGCTTTCGTTAGGTTGGGTTAGGTTAGGTTTTTTTTTTTTTTTTTTTTTTATTACAATAAGTTTACTCTACAGACTCGAAGTCCGTACCTTTTTTTGCTTTACTTTATTTTATTAACTTTTAAGATACTGTTATAAATATACTCCTTACACTACTTACATTACTTAAATATTTAAGCCTAAGCAGTGAGTTCACATATATATATTTTTTTTTTGGATTTTTTTTTTGTATTTTTTTGTATTTTTTTTTTTTATTTCTATTATCTTACATACTTAAGGTCTGCAAACTAATATGCTTACATGCGACATGCACTTAATCGCTATATTTTTTTTTTATAATATTTTTTTTCATTATTATTTTTGTTTTGTTTTGTTTTTTTTTTTTGGTTTTTTTTTTTTTTTTGTGGGCATCGTTGTTACTTATCTTTTTTTTTGATGTTTAAACATAATAATTGTCGACCCACTTTGTGTTTTATGTTTTTTTTTTTTTTTTTTTTTTTTTTTTTTTTTTCCCCTTATGTAGTCATCAACATAATCTACGTGCTTAATGTACATGGCCTTACATGCTATGTAAATTTTTATATTACCAGATTTTTTTTTTCCTTTTCCTTGTACTTAATATCGTGGAGAGTGCTCCATCTTTAACTGTTTGTGATATCTGTTGACAGGGCTTCCACAATCGCTTCGTCTCTGTTTCTAATTGCCATTTTCAGATTATATTCTTTGATTCTTTTCGTTGTCGCAGCCATTGCGCTCTCAACCAGCCTTCCAGTTGCATCGTCGCAATCGTCCGTGTAATAAACACAGCTTTCTGTGTGCCTGGACACTGCCACTACTGCATGTTGGACGCTTTCATAAATTTTGAGCTTCTCTGTTGTTGTCCTCATTATGACCACTCTCCCGTATGTGAGACCTTGGGCCTCATGTACGGTTAAAATTCGCGACCCGGGACCCGAACCATATCCCTGGCTGGTAAGGGACTCCTTTTCTGCTTGCGTAAATACAAGATATAAGGTGTCGGGCACGGTACCTGGTATGACGGCTCCCGTGTACCTCTTCCTTTCTAGTGAGTGCACCTGAGATCTGGATGAATAAATGCCACTGTAGATTTCATTCAGGGCATATGCCACATCCATCGGATTCCGGTGCGTACACAGGAGCTCTTGGCTGATAGTGGTTACGAGGCTTGGGCGAGTATATTGCATCGCAAAGAGGTTTTCCCTGTCGATATAAGGGAGTTGATTGATGTCACCAAAAAGCAGTATTTTTTCGGCTCCACTTAGCCGCATTGCCATTACTATGGCCCCGAAATGGTTCATGAGAGCTTCGTCGACTAAAAGTCGAGTACATCTTCCCTTTTGCCTTCTCATACCATTTACTAAAACTGAGGCCATAGTGCGCACTTTTGTTTTTGCGTCAGTGGCTATGCGGTTGGCTAACTTTTCTCTAAGATCTTTAGCTGCTTCTGTTGTTGTTGTGACAATAAAATCATCCTCCGCATCGAATTGGTTTATAACCCAAGTTGTTTTGCCACATCCCGGGACTCCATTGACCCAATTTATCGTCGGCACCGTCCAGTTTTCCCAAGGATCTCCCAATGCACAGGCTCCCGAGATGGTTTCCGCCATTTTCAGGATCCTGTCCTCTAGCATCACCCTGGTACAACGGGCGGTGACCACAATAGGGTCGTTGGGTGGGGTTTTGAATACTAATCTTCCCTGTCGTTCTGTCTCCTCCTCATCCAAGGCTACGAAGCCCGCCGACCCGCTATAAGCCGCCATGTGATGACCCATTTTACCTTTTATGACAGTAGATGTTTTGTTGTCATAAATTGCGGCCTCTGCTTCCTCGAGCTGCACTCCAAGGAACTCATGACTACCGAGGTGGAAACTTTGTAAGATATTCTTGCAAGTAGTTTGGTTCACCTCAAGAGTTGCTTTTATGAGGGCCTTAAACTCTAGGAAAGCGTTGATTATGTGGTCTTTAGGCTCGACCGCCGGTAGAAGTCTTGGAGGGCTGACACGTCCCGAGCAGGGTCTAGTGTGGGTGGGTTTGGATTTCTTGAGTACTCTTGGAGGCTCTCTTATTAAGTTATCGGCTTGTCTTAACTTACTCAACTTTCGCATTGCTCTTCCTGGAATACTCTGGGCCGCTGCACCGATGGTTTTAATTAGTGCACTTACCCCGCTTTGTGACTCAGAACTTTTGCTAAGTTTTTCCCTGGCTGCGGCCTTTTCTTTGGCCGTTTTCAGTTGCAGGCGTTCTGAGCCACTAAGTGTCTCTGAATTTGCTACAAGATGTTGGGTTGCCTTTGTCGAGTCATGATGTTTGAGGAAGCTCAGGTTTTCACCCCTATCCTCATACACGACTATTTCATGTTTGTTTGAGGCTTTTATGCAACCAATGTGGTCCATGACTTCACCTTTCTCATATAGGACCACCATGGCATCCACACTTATGATGCGGGGTATGACAGCTGTCTCCTCCTCACCGAGTCTCGTTAGCAGTGAGCATGCCTGGGCGAATGGGGTTTTTTCTTCGCTCCATGTGAACAGCAAGATCGTTTTGTTTTTCGATCTTACTATTCGACATCGTTGCTTTGCAACCTCTATTTCAACTAGCGCCTCATATGTTTTGCGCTTCATGCTCGTTTTGAGAGTACTGCCGTTTAGTAAGCTTGCGAGACCGGGAGATATTTTGACATAGTTTCGGCCAGTTGTTAAGCAAAAACTTAAGCCGAAACGCTCTGTGTTGTTATCCATGAAGAGAGCTACTCCTCGAATTCTCAGGCCTGGGTTACCTCTTTCAGCGCATGCTAATAGCTGATGTTCTGCTTTATTGGCTGGGATACTCTTCTCTTTTACGGAGACCTCTGCGAATTCGGTTTGCTGCTGCCTGGGGAATGGATAGTTTGTGGCGTTACGCTTTGCAGCAGCGCGAAAGATGGACTCTACGAATGCCAGAAATTTGGGCCTTTTGTCTTCGTCTTCGATGATTCTGTGTAGGTCAGACTTGTCAAGATTGGTGTTAATGCAAAACTCGAGATCCAGACGTGCCGCCTGATAGCGGGGACACTCCAGAATCACATGCCACACTGACTCACTGACATTGGGATCGCACTCGCACCCTGGTGTATCCTTAAGCTTAAAGCGGTGCAAGTACTCCGCAATTCCACCATGTCCTGTTAACACTTGTATATGTGTGGGTGTCAACTTCGTTTTTCTCACTATCCGGTATGCAATTGCAACATCCGGTAGGAATATTTTGGTGACTTGCCCAGTGGTCGAGGTCTCGTATCTGTCCTGCCAGATTCGAACGGTTTCCTCTCTGATTTTCTTTTTAACGTAGGACATGGGGATTTTGTCGTAGTCTAGAGTGGCTGTCTCCCGGAGTGCCGCCGCCTTGGCGAGCTCATCAGCTCTCTCATTTCCAGACGTGCCTACATGAGCCCTCAACCAAAACAGCCGTATCACTCTTCCCTCTTTTCTCATCTTCCCTATGCTTTCTTGGATGGCCTTTGATAGGGGATGGCTTGCTTTAGGGTTCGCCAGTAGATCGAGCGAAGATCTCGAGTCGCTCATGATGTTTACGACAGGTTCAGTGCTCGATTCTGCTAGTTTGGTCGCCCTGAGCAAGGCATAGAGCTCCGATTGGAAAACTGTACAGGATGGATCCAGTCTAAAGGTGGAACTACTGATCTCCCTGCCATCTTCCCACCACGTTAAAGCTGCTCCGACCCTCCCTTCTATCTTACTTCCATCGGTGTATATGTGAGGGCCGGTTAGTTGGTGGAGGTTTGTGTTTTCGATTGTTTCCAGTAGCTCATATTCCAATTTGACGAGTTTAGAGGGATGAGGTTGATCCAAGTGATTTACACGGTTTTCAAGCTCTCTTCCTGGCGGTAAATAGTCCAGTGTGCCTTGTTTCCTGGTTTGGTACAAGTTGGACGCTTCTTTTATTCTCAGGTCTAACGGAAGCAGACCCGAGATGGCAAGCGCGGAAGTGAGCGATACCGTGCGGTACGCTTTACAGATCTTCTGCGCGAAGCCCCTTTGCAACGTGTTGAGTTGGTCTTTGATCATCTGAAGTTCTGTTGCTGAGGACCACACGCTCGAAGCGTACATCACTATGGGTTCGACGACTGCAACGTATATTGTCCTTACAATCTCACCATTGAGACCCCAGGTCACCTTGGCCGCGCATGCAAGCTGTTTGTATATGTCAGCCGCTTTTTTGCATACGGCTGCTACATGTGGCTTAAAGGTGAGTCCACGGTCAATGATGAGACCGAGTACTTTAATTTCCTCTACGAGGTTTACTCTGCTGCCGGACATTTGCAGGTTGGGGTGGTCAAATTTAAGTTTCTTAGTGACAAGCATTGCATTTGTTTTATGCGCTGCAAACTTTAACTTGTTCTGGGTTCCCCACTTCTTTACTCTTTTTAAAGTGTCATTGGCCTGTTGCTCCAGGGCACTCGTTGAGTGACTCGAGAACACCAAGACAACGTCATCTGCAAATGCCTGACAATACACCCCTTCGTTCGTAAGTTGGTGCAGCAGTGAGTCTAGGATAACATTCCAAAAGGTTGGTCCACCGATAGATCCTTGAACACAGCCCTTTGTAGTTCCCCTCTCACTCGTTGTTCTGGCATAGTTAATTACGATTTTTCGATCTTGAAGGTAAGAGCCAACCATATCGTAGAGGTTTTTGGGACATTTCTTTTTGGCTAGTTGCAGTTTTAATGCTGGCCACCATGCGTTGTCAAAGGCTCCCTCTATATCTAATGAAACAACAAGGACGATCTTCTTATTCCTCACTTCGTTATTGATATATTTCAATAGATCATAGAGGGCGTCCTCAGTACCACGTTGAGACATGAACCCATACTGGTTTTTATTAAGAGTTGGGAGGATGTACCACTGGAGTCGGCCCACCATCAACTTCTCGACTATTTTTCCGAGTACTGACAGAAGACCTATTGGTCGGTATGACTTTGGATGTGTATAGTCATCCTTTCCTGGCTTACGGATGATGACCACGTGTGCAGTTTTCCACTGCTTGGGAAAGTACGCCAATTTCAAGCACTTGTTGGCTATCGCTAAGAATACCTTCCTGTTGCAGTTTATTGCAGCGGAGCAGATGTCAGCTGTTAGCCCGTCTGGTCCAGGGGCTTTTTTGGGGTTTAGTGTTTGTAACACTGATTCAAGCTCCGCTTCTGCAAAAGGTGGGTCATCTTCTGACAAACCTAGGTCTTTGTTGATTTCCGTCAGCTCTCGTATTTTGGTGTGGTATGGCTGATCTGTTTCCACACAGTCGTCAGGGTAAAATGTTTGGGCCAAGAGTTCTGCCGACTCTTCTGGTGTCAGAGTTTCCCCTTGGATGTTTCTTAGGAGCATGTCCTCATATCTTCTTGAGGATTTCCGGATAACTCTGTAAATTTTATCCCACATGCTCTCCCTTTCCTGTGTCGTGCAGAATTCCTTCCAGCTTTCGGTTTGCGCCTCCTCAACTTTTATGATGTATTGTTGTTTAAAACTTATGTATTCGTCTATTACGTGTTGTCTTCTGCTTGGTGCCGCATTTCTAATACGTCTTTTTTTCCTATGGACTTCTTTTTTGAGTTGGTTGAGGGATTTTGACCACCATGGGGGCGTTGCATTCACCCCCCTCATGCCCATTTTCGGAATAGTCTCATCACAAGATTCCTGGATTGCTTTTGTGTAGGCTATTGTGATGGATTCCAGATCCTCATGGATTTCCGCCTCCTCAATTAGTGTGGGAGTTATGGCTCTTTCTTTTAGAAGGGATCTAAAGCGTGTTGAGAAGTCCGACCAGTTTGCCTTTCTGGTGTTGTATTTGCGCGTTGTACAGGGCCGTTATTGTGTCAAGACTGCTTTGGTGCGCAGTGTAAACATAATCGCGTTGTGGTCTGATGTAATTAGGCTTCTCTCCACTCTCCAGTCCTCCACATTGCCCAGAAGTGACGAACTGCAAGCAGTGACGTCTACTATGCTCGAACAAATTCTCCCCCTTCTGTATGTTTCGAAGGTAGGCGTGTCACCCGTGTTCAGAATATGGAGATCCATTTCATTGAGGAAGGTGTTATATGCCGCGCCTCTTTCATCTTCGGAATTACTTCCCCACCATTGGCTCCAAGCATTTATGTCTCCAGCCACTATGATGTTGTTTGTGTGTAGTTTTGCGCAAGCTGCTTGGATTCGCCTAAGGTAGGGATTTATATCTTGCTCTCCCTCGAGGTAAACTGACACGACTCCCAGTTTTAAATTTCCTGCAACGAGAAGTACTGCCGCTTCTGTTTCGGTAACCAGCTGTGGATCATGAATGATCTCCAGCTGGTCTCCGAAAATCAGCACTGCGGCTTTTACTGGTTTTTGTCTATTCAGGCTGCATTGAACTACTCGCGTGCCGGGATGTTCTTTAATAACGCCATTTTTTCCCACATAGGGTTCCTGTACTATGGCAATCGACACTCCTTTATCCGATGCAACCTGAAGTAGTTCCGCCGTTGCTACCCTGGAGCGTTGCAAGTTCACCTGAATGATTTTGAGGTCTGACCTACTAATGTTGGAGTTAATATTATTATGGTTGCCCTTAGCAGTAAGATATGCGGGACCGTGCTATTGCATCCCACTTCTGCTTTTCCCGGCAATCAAAGCTAAAAGCATTGTGTGCCAGGTCCGTATCGGCGCCGTGCGCTTTGAGGCAATTTTTACATCGGGGGGGTCTCCCCTCCAGTCTGATCGGGCATTTGTCCCATGAGTGAGTATCTCCGCAGTGACTGCAGAGTTCCTCCTTTTTTTTTTTGCAGTGTGCCATGAAAAGGAGGTTAGGTTAGGTTAGCTTACGTTATGTTGCGTTAGGTTAGGTTAGGTTAGGTTAGGTTAGGTTAGGTTAGGCTAGGTTTTTAATTTTTTCGAATTTCGTGTGTTTTATTTAACGAAAAATACCAATTTTAGGAAAGTTATAAGCAAATTTATAGGTTAGGTTAGGTTAGCATACGTTAGCTTGGGTTAGGTTAGGTTAGGATAGGTTTTTAATTTTTTCGAATTCCGCGCGTTTTATTGAACGAAAAATAACAATTTTAAGAAAATTATTAGTAAATTTATGGGTAAGGTTAGGTTAGCTTACGTTAGGTTATGTTAGGTTAGGTAAGGTTATGTTAGGTTAGGTTAGGATAGGTTGGGTTAGGTTAGGTTAGGTTTTTAAGTTTTTCGAATTCCGTGAGTTTTATTCAACGAAAAACTACAATTTTAAGAAAGTTATAAGCGAATTTATAGGTTAGGTTAGGTTAGATTTTTAATTTTTTCGAATTTTTTCGAGTTTTTTCGAATTTTGAAAAGTGTGTTTTATTTAACGAAGAATATCAATTTTTGGGAAAGTTAGTAGCAAATTTATAGGTAAGGTTGGGTTAGCTTACGTTAGGTTAGGTTAGGTTAGGTTAGGTTAGGTTAGGTTAGGTTAGGTTAGGTTAAGTTAGGTTAGGTTAGGATAGGTTTTTAAGTTTTTCGAATTCCGTGAGTTTAATTCAACGAAAAATAACACTTTTAAGAAAGTTAGTAGCAAATTAATAGGTTAGGTTAGGTTAGCTTTCGTTGGGTTGGGTTAGGTTAGGTAAAGTTAGGTTAGGTTAGGTTAGGTTTTTAATTTTTTCGAATTTCGTGTGTTTTATTTAACGAAAAATACCAATTTTAGGAAAGTTATAAGCAAATTTATAGGTTAGGTTAGGTTAGCTTACGTTAGGTTGGGTTAGGTTAGGTTAGGTTAGGTTTTTAATTTTTTCGAATTCCGCGCGTTTTATTTACTAAAAAAAACAATTTTAAGAAAGTTATTACTCAATTTATGGGTAAGGCTAGGTTAGCTTACGTCAGGTTAGGTTAGGTTAGGTTTTTAAGTTTTTCGAATTCCGTGAGTTTTATTCAACGAAAAATTACAATTTTAAGAAAGTTATAAGAAATTTATAGGTAAGGTTAGGTTAGATTTTTAATTTTTTCGAATTTTTTCGCATTTTTTCGAGTTTTTTCGAATTTTTTCGAATTTTGAAAAGTGTGTTTTATTTAACGAAGAATATCAATTTTTGGGAAAGTTAGTAGCAAATTTATAGGTTAGGTTAGGTTAGCTTACGTTAGGTTAGGTTAGGTTAGGTTAGGTTAGGTTAGGTTAGGTTAGGTTAGGTTAGGTTAGGTTAGGCTAGGTTTTTAATTTTTTCGAATTTCGTGTGTTTTATTTAACGAAAAATACCAATTTTAGGAAAGTTATAAGCAAATTTATAGGTTAGGTTAGGTTAGCTTACGTTAGGCTGGGTTAGTTTAGGTTAGCTTACGTTAGGTTGGGTTAGGTTAGGTTAGGTTAGGTTTTTAATTTTTTCGAATTCCGCGCGTTTTATTTAACGAAAAATAACAATTTTAGGAAAGTTACTAGTCAATTTATGGGAAAGGCTAGGTTAGCTTACGTTAGGTTATGTTAAGTTAAGTAACGTTATGTTAGGTTAGGTTAGGTTTTTAAGTTTTTCGAATTCCGTGAGTTTTATTCAATGAAAAATTACAATTTTAAGAAAGTTATAAGCAAATTTATAGGTACGGTTATGTTAGATTTTTAATTTTTTCGAATTTTTTCGCATTTTTTCGAGTTTTTTCGAATTTTTTCGAATTTTGAAAATTGTGTTTTATTTAACGAAGAATATCAATTTTTGGGAAAGTTAGTAGCAAATTTATAGGTTAGGTTAGGTTAGCTTACGTTAGGTTAGGTTAGGTTAGGTTAGGTTAGGTTAGGTTAGGTTAGGTTAGGCTAGGTTTTTAATTTTTTCGAATTTCGTGTGTTTTATTTAACGAAAAATACCAATTTTTGGAAAGTTATAAGCAAATTTATAGGTTAGGTTAGGTTAGCTTACGTTAGGTTGGGTTAGGTTAGGTTAGGTTTTTAATTTTTTCGAATTCCGCGCGTTTTATTTAACGAAAAATAACAATTTTAAGAATGTTATTAGTAAATTTATGGGTAAGGTTAGGTTAGCTTACGTTAGGTTACGTTAGGTTAGGTAAGGTTATGTTAGGTTAGGTTAGGTTAGGTTAGGTTAGGTTAGGTTAGGTATTTAAGTTTTTCGAATTCCGTGAGTTTTATTCAACAAAAAATTACAATTTTAAGAAAGTTATAAGCAAATTTATAGGTTAGGTTAGGTTAGGTTAGATTTTTAATTTTTTCGAATTTTTTCGAGTTTTTTCGAATTTTTTCGAATTTTTTCGAATTTTGAAAAGTGTGTTTTATTTAACGAAGAATATCAATTTTCGGGAAAGTTAGTAACAAATTTATAGGTTAGGTAAGGTTAGCTTACGTTAGGTTAGGTTAGGTTAGGTTAGGTTAGGTTAGGTTAGGTTAGGTTAGGTTTTTAAGTTTTTCGAATTCCGTGAGTTTTATTCAACGAAAAATAACAATTTTAAGAAAGTTAGTAGCAAATTTATAGGTTAGGTTAGGTTAGCTTACGTTAGGTTAGGTTAGGTTAGGTTAGGTTAGGTTTTTTTTTTTTTTTTATTACAATAAGTTTACTCTACAGACTCGAAGTCCGTACCTTTTTTTGCTTTACTTTATTTTATTAACTTTTAAAATACTGTTATAAATATACTCCTTACACTACTTACATTACTTAAATATTTAAGCCTAAGCAGTGAGTTCACATATATATATTTTTTTTTGAATTTTTTTTTTGTATTTTTTTGTATTTTTTTTTTATATTTCTATTATCTTACATACTTAAGGTCTGCAAACTAATATGCTTACATGCGACATGCACTTAATCGCTATATTTTTTTTTTAATATTTTTTTTCATTATTATTTTTGTTTTGTTTTTTTTTTTTTGGTTTTTTTTTTTTTTTGTGGGCATCGTTGTTACTTATCTTTTTTTTTGATGTTTAAACATAATAATTGTCGACCCACTTTGTGTTTTATGTTTTTTTTTTTCTTTTTTTTTTTTTTTTTTTCCCTTATGTAGTCATCAACATAATCTACGTGCTTAATGTACATGGCCTTACATGCTATGTAAATTTTTATATTACCAGATTTTTTTTTTCCTTTTCCTTGTACTTAATATCGTGGAGAGTGCTCCATCTTTAACTGTTTGTGATATCTGTTGACAGGGCTTCCACAATCGCTTCGTCTCTGTTTCTAATTGCCATTTTCAGATTATATTCTTTGATTCTTTTCGTTGTCGCAGCCATTGCGCTCTCAACCAGCCTTCCAGTTGCATCGTCGCAATCGTCCGTGTAATAAACACAGCTTTCTGTGTGCCTGGACACTGCCACTACTGCATGTTGGACGCTTTCATAAATTTTGAGCTTCTCTGTTGTTGTCCTCATTATGACCACTCTCCCGTATGAGAGACCTTGGGCCTCATGTACGGTTAAAATTCGCGACCCGGGACCCGAACCATATCCCTGGCTGGTAAGGGACTCCTTTTCTGCTTGCGCGTAGGGTCGTTGGGTGGGGTTTTGAATACTAATCTTCCCTGTCGTTCTGTGTCCTCCTCATCCAAGGCTACGAAGCCCGCCGACCCGCTATAAGCCGCCATGTGATGACCCATTTTACCTTTTATGACAGTAGATGTTTTGTTGTCATAAATTGCGGCCTCTGCTTCCTCGAGCTGCACTCCAAGGAACTCATGACTACCGAGGTGGAAACTTTGTAAGATATTCTTGCAAGTAGTTTGGTTCACCTCAAGAGTTGCTTTTATGAGGGCCTTAAACTCTAGGAAAGCGTTGATTATGTGGTCTTTAGGCTCGACCGCCGGTAGAAGTCTTGGAGGGCTGACACGTCCCGAGCAGGGTCTAGTGTGGGTGGGTTTGGATTTCTTGAGTACTCTTGGAGGCTCTCTTATTAAGTTATCGGCTTGTCTTAACTTACTCAACTTTCGCATTGCTCTTCCTGGAATACTCTGGGCCGCTGCACCGATGGTTTTAATTAGTGCACTTACCCCGCTTTGTGACTCAGAACTTTTGCTAAGTTTTTCCCTGGCTGCGGCCTTTTCTTTGGCCGTTTTCAGTTGCAGGCGTTCTGAGCCACTAAGTGTCTCTGAATTTGCTACAAGATGTTGGGTTGCCTTTGTCGAGTCATGATGTTTGAGGAAGCTCAGGTTTTCACCCCTATCCTCATACACGACTATTTCATGTTTGTTTGAGGCTTTTATGCAACCAATGTGGTCCATGACTTCACCTTTCTCATATAGGACCACCATGGCATCCACACTTATGATGCGGGGTATGACAGCTGTCTCCTCCTCACCGAGTCTCGTTAGCAGTGAGCATGCCTGGGCGAATGGGGTTTTTTCTTCGCTCCATGTGAACAGCAAGATCGTTTTGTTTTTCGATCTTACTATTCGACATCGTTGCTTTGCAACCTCTATTTCAACTAGCGCCTCATATGTTTTGCGCTTCATGCTCGTTTTGAGAGTACTGCCGTTTAGTAAGCTTGCGAGACCGGGAGATATTTTGACATAGTTTCGGCCAGTTGTTAAGCAAAAACTTAAGCCGAAACGCTCTGTGTTGTTATCCATGAAGAGAGCTACTCCTCGAATTCTCAGGCCTGGGTTACCTCTTTCAGCGCATGCTAATAGCTGATGTTCTGCTTTATTGGCTGGGATGCTCTTCTCTTTTACGGAGACCTCTGCGAATTCGGTTTGCTGCTGCCTGGGGAATGGATAGTTTGTGGCGTTACGCTTTGCAGCAGCGCGAAAGATGGACTCTACGAATGCCAGAAATTTGGGCCTTTTGTCTTCGTCTTCGATGATTCTGTGTAGGTCAGACTTGTCAAGATTGGTGTTAATGCAAAACTCGAGATCCAGACGTGCCGCCTGATAGCGGGGATACTCCAGAATCACATGCCACACTGACTCACTGACATTGGGATCGCACTCGCACCCTGGTGTATCCTTAAGCTTAAAGCGGTGCAAGTACTCCGCAATTCCACCATGTCCTGTTAACACTTGTGCATGTGTGGGTGTCAACTTCGTTTTTCTCACTATCCGGTATGCAATTGCAACATCCGGTAGGAATATTTTGGTGACTTGCCCAGTGGTCGAGGTCTCGTATCTGTCCTGCCAGATTCGAACGGTTTCCTCTCTGATTTTCTTTTTAACGTAGGACATGGGGATTTTGTCGTAGTCTAGAGTGGCTGTCTCCCGGAGTGCCGCCGCCTTGGCGAGCTCATCAGCTCTCTCATTTCCAGACGTGCCTACATGAGCCCTCAACCAAAACAGCCGTATCACTCTTCCCTCTTTTCTCATCTTCCCTATGCTTTCTTGGATGGCCTTTGATAGGGGATGGCTTGCTTTAGGGTTCGCCAGCAGATCGAGCGAAGATCTCGAGTCGCTCATGATGTTTACGACAGGTTCAGTGCTCGATTCTGCTAGTTTGGTCGCCCTGAGCAAGGCATAGAGCTCCGATTGGAAAACTGTACAGGATGGATCCAGTCTAAAGGTGGAACTACTGATCTCCCTGCCATCTTCCCACCACGTTAAAGCTGCTCCGACCCTCCCTTCTATCTTACTTCCATCGGTGTATATGTGAGGGCCGGTTAGTTGGTGGAGGTTTGTGTTTTCGATTGTTTCCAGTAGCTCATATTCCAATTTGACGAGTTTAGAGGGATGAGGTTGATCCAAGTGATTTACACGGTTTTCAAGCTCTCTTCCTGGCGGTAAATAGTCCAGTGTGCCTTGTTTCCTGGTTTGGTACAAGTTGGACGCTTCTTTTATTCTCAGGTCTAACGGAAGCAGACCCGAGATGGCAAGCGCGGAAGTGAGCGATACCGTGCGGTACGCTTTACAGATCTTCTGCGCGAAGCCCCTTTGCAACGTGTTGAGTTGGTCTTTGATCATCTGAAGTTCTGTTGCTGAGGACCACGCGCTCGAAGCGTACATCACTATGGGTTCGACGACTGCAACGTATATTGTCCTTACAATCTCACCATTGAGACCCCAGGTCACCTTGGCCGCGCATGCAAGCTGTTTGTATATGTCAGCCGCTTTTTTGCATACGGCTGCTACATGTGGCTTAAAGGTGAGTCCACGGTCAATGATGAGACCGAGTACTTTAATTTCCTCTACGAGGTTTACTCTGCTGCCGGACATTTGCAGGTTGGGGTGGTCAAATTTAAGTTTTTTAGTGACAAGCATTGCATTTGTTTTATGCGCTGCAAACTTTAACTTGTTCTGTGTTCCCCACTTCTTTACTCTTTTTAAAGTGTCATTGGCCTGTTGCTCCAGGGCACTCGTTGAGTGACTCGAGAACACCAAGACAACGTCATCTGCAAATGCCTGACAATACACCCCTTCGTTCGTAAGTTGGTGCAGCAGGTTAGGTTAGGTTAGGTTAGATTAGGTTAGGTTAGGCTATGTTTTTAATTTTTTCGAATTTCGTGTGTTTTATTTAACGAAAAATAAATCGAATTTCGTGTGTTTTTGGAAAGTTAAAAGCAAATTTATAGGTTAGGTTAGGTTAGCTTACGTTAGGTTGGGTTAGGTTAGGTTAGCTTACGTTAGGTTGGGTTAGGTTAGGTTAGGTTAGGTTTTTAATTTTTTCGAATTCCGCGCGTTTTATTTAACAAAAAAAAACAATTTTAAGAAAGTTATTACTCAATTTATGGGTAAGGCTAGGTTAGCTTACGTTAGGTTATGTTAAGTTAGGTAACGTTATGTTAGGTTAGGTTAGGTTAGGTTTTAAGTTTTTCGAATTCCGTGAGTTTTATTCAACGAAAAATTACAATTTTAAGAAAGTTATAAGAAATTTATAGGTAAGGTTAGGTTAGATTTTTAATTTTTTCGAATTTTTTCGCATTTTTTCGAGTTTTTTCGAATTTTTTCGAATTTTGAAAAGTGTGTTTTATTTAACGAAGAATATCAATTTTTGGGAAAGTTAGTAGCAAATTTATAGGTTAGGTTAGGTTAGCTTACGTTAGGTTAGGTTAGGTTAGGTAAGGTTAGGTTAGGTTAGGTTAGGTTAGGTTAGGTTAGGTTAGGTTAGGCTAGGTTTTTAATTTTTTCGAATTTCGTGTGTTTTATTTAACGAAAAATACCAATTTTAGGAAAGTTATAAGCAAATTTATAGGTTAGGTTAGGTTAGCTTACGTTAGGTTGGGTTAGGTTAGGTTAGCTTACGTTAGGTTGGGTTAGGTTAGGTTAGGTTAGGTTTTTAATTTTTTCGAATTCCGCGCGTTTTATTTAACGAAAAATAACAATTTTAGGAAAGTTACTAGTCAATTTATGGGTAAGGCTAGGTTAGCTTACGTTAGGTTATGTTAAGTTAAGTAACGTTATGTTAGGTTAGGTTAGGTTAGGTTAGGTTTTTAAGTTTTTCGAATTCCGTGAGTTTTATTCAACAAAAAATTACAATTTTAAGAAAGTTATAAGCAAATTTATAGGTACGGTTAGGTTAGATTTTTAATTTTTTCGAATTTTTTCGCATTTTTTCGAGTTTTTTCGATTTTTTTCGAATTTTGAAAAGTGTGTTTTATTTAACGAAGAATATCAATTTTTGGGAAAGTTAGTAGCAAATTTATAGGTTAGGTTAGGTTAGCTTACGTTAGGTTAGGTTAGGTTAGGTTAGGTTAGGTTAGGTTAGGTTAGGTTAGGTTAGGTTAGGCTAGGTTTTTAATTTTTTCGAATTTCGTGTGTTTTATTTAACGAAAAATACCAATTTTTGGAAAGTTATAAGCAAATTTATAGGTTAGGTTAGGTTAGCTTACGTTAGGTTGGGTTAGGTTAGGTAAGGTTTTTAATTTTTTCGAATTCCGCGCGTTTTATTTAACGAAAAATAACAATTTTAAGAAAGTTATTAGTAAATTTATGGGTAAGGTTAGGTTAGCTTACGTTAGGTTATGTTAGGTTAGGTAAGGTTATGTTAGGTTAGGTTAGGTTAGGTTAGGTTAGGTTAGGTTAGGTTAGGTATTTAAGTTTTTCGAATTCCGTGAGTTTTATTCAACAAAAAATTACAATTTTAAGAAATTTATAAGCAAATTTATAGGTTAGGTTAGGTTAGGTTAGATTTTTAATTTTTTCGAATTTTTTCGAATTTTTTCGAGTTTTTTCGAATTTTTTCGAATTTTGAAAAGTGTGTTTTATTTAACGAAGAATATCAATTTTCGGGAAAGTTAGTAACAAATTTATAGGTTAGGTAAGGTTAGCTTACGTTAGGTTAGGTTAGGTTAGGTTAGGTTAGGTTAGGTTAGGTTTTTAAGTTTTTCGAATTCCGTGAGTTTTATTCAACGAAAAATAACAATTTTAAGAAAGTTAGTAGCAAATTTATAGGTTAGGTTAGGTTAGCTTACGTTAGGTTAGGTTAGGTTAGGTTAGGTTAGGTTAGGTTAGGTTAGGTTAGGTTAGATTAGGTTAGGTTAGGCTAGGTTTTTAATTTTTTCGAACACACTTTTCAAAATTCGAAAAAATTCGAAAAAACTCGAAAAAATTCGAAAAAATTCGAAAAAATTAAAAATCTAACCTAACCTAACCTAACCTATAAATTTGCTTATAACTTTCTTAAAATTGTAATTTTTTGTTGAATAAAACTCACGGAATTCGAAAAACTTAAATACCTAACCTAACCTAACCTAACCTAACCTAACCTAACCTAACATAACCTTACCAAGGAAGCAAGGAATAGCAAAGAAAAGACAGTAAACATTATGAGCGATTCTAGGTCCGCACTCGACCTATTGGGAAACCCTAAGTTGATCCATCCTCTGACAAAGCATATAAAAGAGTGCATAGAAGACATCCGATCACAGGGGAGACGAGTGCGGTTTTTCTGGCTACGAGCGCACGTGGGGACTGCCGGAAACGAACGCGCCGATGAGCTAGCGAAGATGGCGGCCCAACAAGCCACTACTACCCCAGACTACGCAGAAGTCCCGTTGTCTTATGTCAAAAGAAAGATCAGAGAAGAGTCTGTACGGAAATGGCAGGATAGGTACAACTCCTCTAGTACAGGGCAAGTCACTAAAACGTTCTTCCCCGATGTGGAAAAAGCTTATCGCATCGTGAGGAAAGCAAAACTGACACCCTACCAAGTGCAAATCATGACAGGACACGGCGGAATAGCTGAGTACTTACATCGGTTCAAGTTGAAAAACAGTCCCGGCTGTGAGTGCAACCCCAACATCAGGGAGTCTGTTTGGCACATCATCCTGGACTGCCCACGATTCCAGATGGCCAGAATGGATCTTGAGTTTAAACTAGATATAAAAATAAATAAAGAAGTATTACACAACATCTTGGATGACGCTGATAAAAGACCGCACTTCTTAAAGTTTGCAGAAAATACAATCCGTTTAGCTGCTAAAAGAAACAGTACTCTTTCTTCTGAATTAACTCAGCAAACGATGAATTTAAGTAATACAATAACACAAACCACGGACATAGAATACAGAAGTACAATTAATCAGCCTGCAAATAAACTACTAGAATATGCTGAACTAGGCAACCCAGGTATTAGACTCAAAACGGTAGCCATGTTTATGAACGACTCCTCCGAAAGGCTGGGTATTTGCTTCTGTAACGCGATGGCTCCAAATAGAATAATCATCTCACCTGGCCTCGCCTTGCTCCTGAAAGGCAGCACCTTCAAAACGAGCATAAAACGTAAGAGGTACGAGGCGCTACAGAAGATAACAGTAGCAAACAATCACTGCCGAATAGTGCGTATGCGGAACAAAACCATCGCACTATTCGAAAAAAGCAACGACATCACCGAGTTCGCTCAGGCATGCTCAATGCTAGCTGTGCTTACGGAGGCAAGTGAGGCTAAAGAAGTATCACCAAAAATCATAAGCGTAGATGCTATGGTGGTAGAATACGAGAAAGGGAAGGTAGAAGACTACATGGGAGTATTAAAAGCCTCAGAATATCATGAGGTGGTGGTATACGAAGACAGAGGTGAAGACCTCAGTTTTATGAAACCATTCAGACCCAACGAACCTTCACGCTCGTATCCCACTGACAGCAAAGAACACCCTGAAATACGCCCAGAAGAAATATTAAGTGGATCCGAACGCTTGCAACAAGAAATGGACGCCAAAAGGAGAAAAGAAAAGCGAACACGAATAATCCCAGCCGGAACAATAGACAAAGTAGCAGCAGTCGCTAGCACCTTCGGTCAAGTCATTGCTGCAATCCCCGCAATAATCCCGAAGAAAAAGGAATATCTGCGGTCAACCGAGAAGATAGTTGCTGCTGTTAAGAGCGCCGCAAAGTATTTTCCCAAAGGTCAAACAAGAAAATCCCCATGCACATGGACAAAAGCAGACTTGGGACAAGTCACTCTGCCGAGTCTCAGGGAGGTGTCGGAGCCCCTGGACCACTGGATAAATGCATTCCTCGAGTTTAAAGCTATCGTAAAAGCTACCAGAGAGGTTAACATCATGACCTGTAAGAGCATCTTGGAATCTTTTCATCGAGGCTGTGATGATCAGCTTGAGGTGAAACTCGAGGAATCCGAGGCTGCTGTGTACAACAACGACACAGCTGAAGTAATTAAAGGGAAAGTGTCGGGATTGTACATGGCGGCATACAACGCAACGGTTGGTTTTGTGGCTTTGGACGGGACTGAGACAGAACGGTCGGGCCAACTTGTCTTTCGAACACCTCCTCAGGACCCCATAGTGGTAACAGCAAAGTGTACAAGAGTAATGCTCGAGGACGAGATCTTGGACAGGCTCAAGGCTGTGTCCATGACTTTGGAGAAGGGCGGCTCTCTTGGGCATTGGCAGTTGCCAAAAATAACATGGGTCAATGGCGTACCCGGATGTGGAAAAACATCCTGGGTTATTAATAACTTCGCGGAGGAAAATGATATCATAATCACTACAACAACTGTAGCCGCAACTGACTTGAGGGAGAGGCTAGCATCACGTATAGGAGCCGACGCAGCAAGGAAGGTGCGGACTATGGCCTCAATCTTGGTAAATGGCATAAGGGCGTCTGAGAAATACTCTCGTCTTTTAATTGACGAAGCGCTCATGAACCATTTTGGGGCTATAGTAACGGCAGTACAAATCACGGGTGCAAGCGAGATTCTCATTGTAGGGGACAACAACCAGCTGCCATATATCGACAGGCATGATTTGTTCCGACTGCACTACACTCGACCAAATCTTGTGGCTAATATCAACCAAGAATGGCTCTGCACGCACAGAAACCCACTGGATGTAGCATATGCACTAAACGAAATCTATGATGGCATATACTCATCCAATACTAGGTTGCGATCTCTAGAGCTAAAGAGGTACATGGGTTCACAGATCCCAAAGTCCCTTGATAATACTTTATACTTAGGACACACCCAGGCTGAAAAGGAAAATCTCATCAGCCAGGGCTACGGAAAAGGGAAGGGATCGCGAACTCTAACCATACATGAAGCTCAGGGGCTCGTGAGCGAGACGGTGGTAATCGTGCGATCTAATAGAGAGAAACAACGCCTATATAACAGTATTCCTCATGCAGTGGTGGCAATCTCGCGCCATACGAGACATTGCATCTACTACACCGATTGGTGTGAGGAAGATGCAATTGCCTGTTTCATTTTGCGTGCCGGGGCTGCCACCACAAGCAGAATTAGGGATTACAACATGAAAATGGCAATACATCATCGAGACTTAAAGGTTGCAAGAAACATTATGAACGTGGTCCGAGACGAAGCGGCGTAAACGACAATCAAACGGATGTTAAATGACATAACCGCAACAACTTTACTTACAATTATAATTGGAAAATTTTTGTTAATTATAGTTGTAAGTTATAAGTTAAGCATTAAGTATTAGATGTTTAATATCCATAGTTTAAGATGCATGAAAAAAAAAACCCTGGCAAAAAAAAAAAAAAAAAATTATGAATTAGTTATCAGGTAGTAATAAGTATGTAGACAAAAGTTTTAAAACCATAGTTTAAGATGCATGAAAAAAAAAAAAAGAAAAAAAAAGAAGAAGAAGAAAAAAAGAGAGAAAAAAAAGAACAAAATAAACAAACCAAAAAAAAATAAGAAAAAGAAAAAAAAAAGAGGAAAAAAAAAAAAAAAAAAGAAATTACACTAACCGTTAGATATAAGGCATGATATTATAGTAATCTATGTTAATGGAAAAGTATATTAAAAGAAAAAAAAAACGCGGAGAGATGTTAAAGCTTAGAAACTACATATGTAATGTCATAACAATTATAAAAAAAATGTAATAAAGGGTACGGACTACGAGTCTGTAGAGTAGAAATAATAATTATAAAAAAAAAAAAAACATAACCTTACCTAACCTAACATAACCTAACGTAAGCTAACCTAACCTTACCCATAAATTAACTAATAACTTTCTTAAAATTGTTATTTTTCGTTAAATAAAACGCGCGGAATTCGAAAAAATTAAAAACCTAACCTAACCTAACCTAACGCAACCTAACGAAAACTAACCTAACCTAGCCTATAAATTTGCTTATAACTTTCCAAAAACACACGAAATTCGATTTATTTTTCGTTAAATAAAACACACGAAATTCGAAAAAATTAAAAACCTAGCCTAACCTAACCTAATCTAACCTAACCTAACCTAACCTAACCTAACCTAACCAACCTAACCTAACCTAACCTAACCTAACCTAACGTAAGCTAACCTAACCTAATCTATAAATTTGCTACTAACTTTCTTAAAATTGTTATTTTTCGTTGAATAAAACTCACGGAATTCGAAAAACTTAAAAACCTAACCTAACCTAACCTAACCTAACCTAACCTAACGTAAGCTAACCTTACCTAACCTATAAATTTGTTACTAACTTTCCCGAAAATTGATATTCTTCTTTAAATAAAACACACTTTTCAAAATTCGAAAAAATTCGAAAAAACTCGAAAAAATTCGAAAAAATTCGAAAAAATTAAAAATCTAACCTAACCTAACCTAACCTATAAATTTGCTTATAACTTTCTTAAAATTGTAATTTTTTGTTGAATAAAACTCACGGAATTCGAAAAACTTAAATACCTAACCTAACCTAACCTAACCTAACCTAACCTAACCTAACCTAACATAACCTTACCTAACCTAACATAACCTAACGTAAGCTAACCTAACCTTACCCATAAATTTACTAATAACTTTCTTAAAATTGTTATTTTTCGTTAAATAAAACGCGCGGAATTCGAAAAAATTAAAAACCTAACCTAACCTAACCCAACCTAACGTAAGCTAACCTAACCTAACCTATAAATTTGCTTATAACTTTCCAAAAATTGGTATTTTTCGAATTTTTTCGCATTTTTTCAAGTTTTTTCGAATTTTTTCGAATTTTGAAAAGTGTGTTTTATTTAACGAAGAATATCAATTTTGGGAAAGTTAGTACCAAATTTATAGGTTAGGTTAGGTTAGCTTACGTTAGGTTAGGTTAGGTTAGGTTAGGTTAGGGTAGGTTAGGTTAGGTTAGGTTAGGTTAGGTTAGGTTAGGTTAGGTTTTTAATTTTTTCGAATTTCGTGTGTTTTATTTAACGAAAAATACCAATTTTTGGAAAGTTAAACAAATTTATAGGTTAGGTTAGGTTAGCTTACGTTAGGTTGGGTTAGGTTAGGTTAGGTTTTTAATTTTTTCGAATTCCGCGCGTTTTATTTAACGAAAAATAACAATTTTAAGAAAGTTATTAGTAAATTTATGGGTAAGGTTAGGTTAGCTTACGTTAGGTTATGTTAGGTTAGGTAAGGTTATGTTAGGTTAGGTTAGGTTAGGTTAGATTAGGTTTTTAAGTTTTTCGAATTCCGTGAGTTTTATTCAACAAAAAATTACAATTTTAAGAAAGTTATAAGCAAATTTATAGGTTAGGTTAGGTTAGGTTAGATTTTTAATTTTTTCGAATTTTTTCGAATTTTTTCGAATTTTGAAAAGTGTGTTTTATTTAACGAAGAATATCAATTTTCGGGAAAGTTAGTAACAAATTTATAGGTTAGGTAAGGTTAGCTTACGTTAGGTTAGGTTAGGTTAGGTTAGGTTAGGTTAGGTTAGGTTTTTAAGTTTTTCGAATTCCGTGAGTTTTATTCAACGAAAAATAACAATTTTAAGAAAGTTAGTAGCAAATTTATAGGTTAGGTTACGTTAGGTTAGGTTAGGTTAGGTTAGGTTAGGTTAGGTTAGGTTAGATTAGGTTAGGTTAGGCTAGGTTTTTAATTTTTTCGAATTTCGTGTGTTTTATTTAACGAAAAATACCAATTTTTGGAAAGTTATAAGCAAATTTATAGGTTAGGTTAGGTTAGCTTACGTTAGGTTGGGTTAGGTTAGGTTAGCTTACGTTAGGTTGGGTAAGGTTAGGTTAGGTTAGGTTAGGTTTTTAATTTTTTCGAATTCCGCGCGTTTTATTTAACGAAAAATAACAATTTTAGGAAAGTTATTAGTCAATTTATGGGTAAGGCTAGGTTAGCTTACGTTAGGTTATGTTAAGTTAGGTAACGTTATGTTAGGTTAGGTTAGGTTAGGTTAGGTTTTTAATTTTTTCGAATTTCGTGTGTTTTATTTAACGAAAAATACCAATTTTTGGAAAGTTATAAGCAAATTTATAGGTTAGGTTAGGTTAGCTTACGTTAGGTTGGGTTAGGTTAGGTTAGCTTACGTTAGGTTGGGTTAGGTTAAGTTAGGTTAGGTTTTTAATTTTTTCGAATTTCGTGTGTTTTATTTAACGAAAAATACCAATTTTAGGAAAGTTATAAGCAAATTTATAGGTTAGGTTAGGTTAGCTTACGTTAGATTGGGTTAGGTTAGGGTAGCTTACGTTAGGTTGGGTTAGGTTAGGTTAGGTTAGGTTTTTAATTTTTTCGAATTCCGCGCGTTTTATTTAACGAAAAATAACAATTTTAGGAAAGTTACTAGTCAATTTATGGGTAAGGCTAGGTTAGCTTACGTTAGGTTATGTTAAGTTAAGTAACGTTATGTTAGGTTAGGTTAGGTTAGGTTAGGTTTTTAAATTTTTCGAATTCCGTGAGTTTTATTCAACGAAAAATTACAATTTTAAGAAAGTTATAAGCAAATTTATAGGTACGGTTAGGTTAGATTTTTAATTTTTTCGAATTTTTTCGCATTTTTTCGAGTTTTTTCGATTTTTTTCGAATTTTGAAAGGTGTGTTTTATTTAACGAAGAATATCAATTTTTGGGAAAGTTAGTAGCAAATTTATAGGTTAGGTTAGGTTAGCTTACGTTAGGTTAGGTTAGGTTAGGTTAGGTTAGGTTAGGTTAGGTTAGGTTAGGTTAGGTTAGGCTAGGTTTTTAATTTTTTCGAATTTCGTGTGTTTTATTTAACGAAAAATACCAATTTTTGGAAAGTTATAAGCAAATTTATAGGTTAGGTTAGGTTAGCTTACGTTAGGTTGGGTTAGGTTAGGTTAGGTTTTTAATTTTTTCGAATTCCGCGCGTTTTATTTAACGAAAAATAACAATTTTAAGAAAGTTATTAGTAAATTTATGGGTAAGGTTAGGTTAGCTTACGTTAGGTTATGTGAGGTTAGGTAAGGTTATGTTAGGTTAGGTTAGGTTAGGTTAGGTTAGGTTAGGTTAGGTTAGGTATTTAAGTTTTTCGAATTCCGTGAGTTTTATTCAACAAAAAATTACAATTTTAAGAAAGTTATAAGCAAATTTATAGGTTAGGTTAGGTTAGGTTAGATTTTTAATTTTTTCGAATTTTTTCGAATTTTTTCGAGTTTTTTCGAATTTTTTCGAATTTTGAAAAGTGTGTTTTATTTAACGAAGAATATCAATTTTCGGGAAAGTTAGTAACAAATTTATAGGTTAGGTAAGGTTAGCTTACGTTAGGTTAGGTTAGGTTAGGTTAGGTTAGGTTAGGTTAGGTTTTTAAGTTTTTCGAATTCCGTGAGTTTTATTCAACGAAAAATAACAATTTTAAGAAAGTTAGTAGCAAATTTATAGGTTAGGTTAGGTTTTTTTTTTTTTTTTTTTTTTTTTTCCACTCCTTCTTTTCCATGAGGAATTGCTATCGGTATACAATTCCTTATGGTTGCGAAATTTTTGTTGAAATGATGGGTTCTATTTGCTCCACATTTTGCTTTGATTTCTGTAAAATTTACTTTTGGTAGCTTTCAACAATGGTTTTCATAATATATTTTAATAATGTTACCTAAAATATTTTACGATAAGAATTTGATTTATGTTTTATGCAAGACAATTGGAACATTAATTTGTTAAATACTAAACATAAATATACATAATCATACATAATTATATATAAATATTTATAATTAATAAATATTTAATATTTATAGACTACCTTAATAGAATTAATAAAATTATAATTACTGTTTAATCCAATTTTTCTTGAATTTACTTATGAGGCATATAATGTTCAATAATTTTAATTTACTACTGCTGTATTGTTGTTGAAGTTTTTTAGTTGACTTATAATGTAATTGACGTGGGCTTTAAAAGTTTTTATAGTAGTGTCTTTGGAAATTATTTCTGATAAATTATATGGTTCTATCTTTAACATAGTGCACGCAATTTCATGTTCCATTCTTGTTCTAAGAAATGCAGGGCAGTTTCTTATAAGATGTGTCATGGATTGTACACTAGTTTGATCGCATGGGCATTTATTATCATTGGTTATTTTAAAACGATGAAGGTATTCCTTGTGATATCCATGATTGCTAAGATACTGAGTTATGGCAAAATTAGGTGCAAGTGCTTTAACAGTTAGGGTGAGTTGCTCATAAGTAGGACATAGAGATTTGGTGTATATGACTTTGTCACTTTCAGAGTAAAAGTTTTCTGTTCCTTTAATGGCTTGTTGTCGATTTAAATATTTTACATGGCTTATTGGGAATTTGAGAAATTCATAAGATCGGTGGGAGGTTGCCGCGCTTTTGGCAGCTGCATCCGCTTCTTCATTGCCTGAAATTCCGATGTGTCCTTTAATCCAGCAAAGACTGACCTTTAAATTGAGTGAATCAATTCGTTGTATTATCCTATGAATCGATACCACGAGGGAGTTGTAACTGTTTTCGTTTGCAATTTCTTGGAGACCTGATTTGCTGTCGGAGAAAATATATGTTTGATTGATTTTGTGTTCTATAATCCATTCGCAGGCTTTAGAAATGGCCAGGAGTTCGGCTTGAAAGACTGAACATGAGTCATGTAATTTGTATTTGCGTATTAGTTTTTCTCCGTTCGGTTTGTGTATCACAAATGCAGCGCCCACTTTATTGCTGTGCTTGCTACCATCAGTGTAAATACGGTAAGAATTTATAATATTTTCTGTCGGTATTTGTTCTTCAGTAAATTTAATAGGTTTTCGCAAAGAGGGATGTAATAAATTTCCTGGTTTAGCAGGGACGTCTAGATTAGGTTAGGTTAGCTTACGTTAGGTTAGGTTAGGTTAGGTTAGGTTAGGTTAGGTTAGGTTAGGTTAGGTTAGATTAGGTTAGGTTAGGCTAGGTTTTTAAATTTTTCGAACACACTTTTTAAAATTCGAAAAAATTCGAAAAAACTCGAAAAAATTCGAAAAAATTCGAAAAAATTAAAAATCTAACCTAACCTAACCTAACCTATAAATTTGCTTATAACTTTCTTAAAATTGTAATTTTTTGTTGAATAAAACTCACGGAATTCGAAAAACTTAAATACCTAACCTAACCTAACCTAACCTAACCTAACCTAACCTAACATAACCTTACCTAACCTAACATAACCTAACGTAAGCTAACCTAACCTTACCCATAAATTTACTAATAACTTTCTTAAAATTGTTATTTTTAAAACGCGCGGAATTCGAAAAAATTAAAAACCTAACCTAACCTAACCTAACGCAACCTAACGAAAGCTAACCTAACCTAACCTATAAATTTGCTTATAACTTTCCAAAAACACACGAAATTCGATTTATTTTTCGTTAAATAAAACACACGAAATTCGAAAAAATTAAAAACCTAGCCTAACCTAACCTAATCTAACCTAACCTAACCTAACCTAACCTAACCTAACCTAACCTAACCTAACCTAACCTAACCTAACCTAACGTAAGCTAACCTAACCTAATCAGTACACATCGGAACGTGACATATTCAACATAAGCTCCACGGAGAAATTGCTTAAAAAATAGCAATTTTTGAGCTACGCGAGTGGAAGTGCTGTGAAAAAGTTTTTGAGTGTGCAGTTCATCAGTGTAATTGGGGAGAACTCTGTGCATTGGCTGGTTTAGGAGCAGTAGCCCCTTAACTTTGGGAAGAAATAGTGTCGAAACCATCAGCAAAATTGCCAAGTACACATCAGTATTTGAGAGTCGCTATAAAGATCAGTAAAACGGCGAAAAAATCAAGGAAATCGGCCCACAAACGCAGAAGTTATTGACTCCTTAAAATTAACAACTTAACCTCAAACCACGTGGTTGCAACGTGCTTTCAGACGTTGAGGTTAAAGCGAGTCAGTGAACACGAGGCGTCCGGCGACGTTGCAGACTTCAGTGGAGCCTTCGAAGACGGACCGAGGAATCTTTCAAGCATACAATCGCCGCAGCTGGAGACACTTTCAACGGCCATCAGGTAAACCCCGAGGGAACTCCTAGACCCCTTAGTCCTGACTACCCGAGCTTGGACTCATTTGAGTCAGTTTCTCAAGACCCCACCACACATATCATCTCCCCCCCCCCCTTATAACAACCCCTATCCTTGACCCCCCCCCACCTTTAACACCCTCTTTCACCCTTCCTACCCTCCTAATCCCTACAATCTTTAATTTTACACCAGATATACGCTCCTTACGAATTCCCCCCAACCCCCCCCCCCCCCCCCCACCTCCCACCCCCCAACTACCAACGCCCCTCATTTTTTATTATACTATATATAAGCTTCCCGTGAATTTACACCCCCCCCCCTCCCCCCTCGAGGCTTACCTCTCCCCCGCGAGCCATAACTTGTTTACCAGAGGAGCTAGACCCCCCGTGTAAGGGCTCATTTGAATCAGGAAAAATAGCTCTACCTTCTGGCCCTTACAGAACTTTGATTTTCCACCATAGTCCGATACCAACCCGGACAATAACACCTCAAGCATTCTCCAGGACTCACAGCATACCAACCGGAGATCCCACAACGGGCTCTTTCTTCGCGTCCATCGTACTCCTCACTGCAATTCAACCATCGAAGAACACCAGCAGTGAGTTCACAAAAAAAAAATATAATAAATATCATTAAATATTAAAAAAATATATATATATATATAATACTGTATAATATCTTATAAGGCATTACTTATATTTATAGCTACTAAGGCAACTTACAATTAGAGAATCCTTAAATTTTTGTAATTATGTCAGGAAATAAAGTAATCTTGTCGGATGTGGAGACTGCTTCTTCAAACAAGTCTTCCCAAAACCTTTCTGTTGCTCCACCTAGACCTCCACGATCGCTGCGGGAAAAAGTACTGACAAAATCCAGTTTAACAAAAGCAACACCTAGCGAGAAGTTGTCGCAGCCATCATCTCATCTTGCAACAGAAAAACGTCCAGCGGACTCTGCTCCGACAGACGCATCTAAAACAAGCAAAAATGCCTCTTCGCACACCCCCACTCTACGAACTAAAATGTCGCAAACTTCAATTAAAAGCGACAGCTCGATTCGATCCTCCGTTTGTGACCCGGTAGATGCGGCTATCGACAAAGTAGCCAACTGGAAGCAGGAAGAAATTCATCCACTTCCAGTTTTATCCGACGAAGAACTTTCAATCACATCTGCGCCGGAATCACCATTATCGGAGGCACCGGAAAAAGGAAGACCCAGCCTGCTTTTTAACTCCAACAGGCGCTTGGGGGTGGAAATGGATATGGCAACAAAAGAAGCGAACGAAATGCTTCTGAGAGGGAAGGAAGCGCTAGAAATGGCAGGTAATATGAAGAGGGAGTGTAAGTTAACAGCTTTAGAGAGTCTGCAGTCCCTCTACGAGATGGTCCTGGCGCTGTCAGATTCCAGATCTAGACATAAGCATAATCTAGAAAGGGAACGCTCACGCAACGCTCAAGAACTAATGCGAGTGGAGCGAGCCCATAACAAGATCATCACCCAGCTTATGAAGGAAATGGCTTCCGAGCTAGGCCATGCCAGGACAGATATAAAAAATACCCTCCAGGAATCCAAGGCGATACGGGGTTGGTTGAACTTTGAAACCCAAGAGCCCTTCCGTAAAACGAGTGACCTACTCAAAGCTGTGACGGACTTAGACAAGCGCATAGGTGTGATTCAGTCGAACTTGAGTCAGCAGAAGCAAGAAGGTGCAGACAACATCTTATCTCACCTAAGAGTGGACCTTACTGGAGTAAAATCTAGTGTGGAAACACTCAAACTTCAATTGGACGAAATGCGCAGAGTCATCGAAAAGTCCGAAAACAACACCAAGAAGGTTCTGGAGACAGGTCAAAAAACCCTGTTACGCCTGGAGTCACCACCATCCCACCCCTCAGAGGAAATAAATAAAACGTTAGAAAATGAGCTGAACGGAATGAAGAGTTCGCTGAAGGAGATAGATACAAGTATCAGATCCGGACTTTCAATCTTACCTTCAGCGGACTCCAGTAAAATATTCCAAACCAGCATAAGGGAACATCTTCAACCTATAGAAGAACACTTAGGTGCGATGTCATCCGAGCTGAGGACGATGAGAGAGCAGAAGCAACGGGCCTCATCACCTACAGCCCCAAGTCTAGCAACAGAGCTTGCACAAACTGGCGAAGCGGCAACAAAGCCAAAAAAGACATACGCCAGAGTGGCTGCAAGCCCTCCCCTTCCTAAACCCAATCACACGCTCATTATTACATCAACTGATTCCAAAAACACAGCCGAAAACATTATTGAGAGAATCAGGGAGGCTCTAGACACAAAAAAGACTGGAGCCAAAGTAGACAGGGTAAGGAAGGCGAAAAACCAAAAAGTCGTCCTCAGTTGCAACACCAAGGAGGATCTTAACCTTGTCCAAAACAGAGTTAAGACAAATAAAAGTTTAAAAGTAGAGGTTGCCAGAACAAACAATCCCTTGGCGATAATCAGGGACGTGCTATCGTATCACACAGACGTCGAAATCGTAGAAAATATACTGGCGCAGAACAAACACCTTCTGTATGACGTCGATGAGAAAGAGCGAACAGTCAGAGTTCGATACAGGAAAAAGGCGAGGAATCCACAAGAGTGCCATCCTGTACTTGAGCTCTCTCCAAAAGTGCACAGGCGCTTCATTGATGCGGGTAAAGTTTACATCGGCCTCCAAAGAAGACCAATAATGGATCACTCTCCCCTTGTGCAATGCACAAAATGCCTCGGTTTTGGCCACACAAAAGCAGTGTGCCATGAAAAGGAGGAACTCTGCAGTCACTGCGGAGATACTCACTCATGGGACAAATGCCCGATCAGACTGGAGGGGAGACCCCCCCGATGTAAAAATTGCCTCAAAGCGCACGGCGCCGATACGGACCTGGCACACAATGCTTTTAGCTTTGATTGCCGGGAAAAGCAGAAGTGGGATGCAATAGCACGGTCCCGCATATCTTACTGCTAAGGGCAACCATAATAATATTAACTCCAACATTAGTAGGTCAGACCTCAAAATCATTCAGGTGAACTTGCAACGCTCCAGGGTAGCAACGGCGGAACTACTTCAGGTTGCATCGGATAAAGGAGTGTCGATTGCCATAGTACAGGAACCCTATGTGGGAAAAAATGGCGTTATTAAAGAACATCCCGGCACGCGAGTAGTTCAATGCAGCCTGAATAGACAAAAACCAGTAAAAGCCGCAGTGCTGATTTTCGGAGACCAGCTGGAGATCATCCATGATCCACAGCTGGTTACCGAAACAGAAGCGGCAGTACTTCTCGTTGCAGGAAATTTAAAACTGGGAGTCGTGTCAGTTTACCTCGAGGGAGAGCAAGATATAAATCCCTACCTTAGGCGAATCCAAGCAGCTTGCGCAAAACTACACACAAACAACATCATAGTGGCTGGAGACATAAATGCTTGGAGCCAATGGTGGGGAAGTAATTCCGAAGATGAAAGAGGCGCGGCATATAACACCTTCCTCAATGAAATGGATCTCCATATTCTGAACACGGGTGACACGCCTACCTTCGAAACATACAGAAGGGGGAGAATTTGTTCGAGCATAGTAGACGTCACTGCTTGCAGTTCGTCACTTCTGGGCAATGTGGAGGACTGGAGAGTGGAGAGAAGCCTAATTACATCAGACCACAACGCGATTATGTTTACACTGCGCACCAAAGCAGTCTTGACACAATTACGGCCCTGTACAACGCGCAAATACAACACCAGAAAGGCAAACTGGTCGGACTTCTCAACACGCTTTAGATCCCTTCTAAAAGAAAGAGCCATAACTCCCACACTAATTGAGGAGGCGGAAATCCATGAGGATCTGGAATCCATCACAATAGCCTACACAAAAGCAATCCAGGAATCTTGTGATGAGACTATTCCGAAAATGGGCATGAGGGGGGTGAATGCAACGCCCCCATGGTGGTCAAAATCCCTCAACCAACTCAAAAAAGAAGTCCATAGGAAAAAAAGACGTATTAGAAATGCGGCACCAAGCAGAAGACAACACGTAATAGACGAATACATAAGTTTTAAACAACAATACATCATAAAAGTTGAGGAGGCGCAAACCGAAAGCTGGAAGGAATTCTGCACGACACAGGAAAGGGAGAGCATGTGGGATAAAATTTACAGAGTTATCCGGAAATCCTCAAGAAGATATGAGGACATGCTCCTAAGAAACATCCAAGGGGAAACTCTGACACCAGAAGAGTCGGCAGAACTCTTGGCCCAAACATTTTACCCTGACGACTGTGTGGAAACAGATCAGCCATACCACACCAAAATACGAGAGCTGACGGAAATCAACAAAGACCTAGGTTTGTCAGAAGATGACCCACCTTTTGCAGAAGCGGAGCTTGAATCAGTGTTACAAACACTAAACCCCAAAAAAGCCCCTGGACCAGACGGGCTAACAGCTGACATCTGCTCCGCTGCAATAAACTGCAACAGGAAGGTATTCTTAGCGATAGCCAACAAGTGCTTGAAATTGGCGTACTTTCCCAAGCAGTGGAAAACTGCACACGTGGTCATCATCCGTAAGCCAGGAAAGGATGACTATACACATCCAAAGTCATACCGACCAATAGGTCTTCTGTCAGTACTCGGAAAAATAGTCGAGAAGTTGATGGTGGGCCGACTCCAGTGGTACATCCTCCCAACTCTTAATAAAAACCAGTATGGGTTCATGCCTCAACGTGGTACTGAGGACGCCCTCTATGATCTATTGAAATATATCAATAACGAAGTGAGGAATAAGAAGATCGTCCTTGTTGTTTCATTAGATATAGAGGGAGCCTTTGACAACGCGTGGTGGCCAGCATTAAAACTGCAACTAGCCAAAAAGAAATGTCCCAAAAACCTCTACGATATGGTTGGCTCTTACCTTCAAGATCGAAAAATCGTAATTAACTATGCCAGAACAACGAGTGAGAGGGGAACTACAAAGGGCTGTGTTCAAGGATCTATCGGTGGACCAACCTTTTGGAATGTTATCCTAGACTCACTGCTGCACCAACTTACGAACGAAGGGGTGTATTGTCAGGCATTTGCAGATGACGTTGTCTTGGTGTTCTCGAGTCACTCAACGAGTGCCCTGGAGCAACAGGCCAATGACACTTTAAAAAGAGTAAAGAAGTGGGGAACCCAGAACAAGTTAAAGTTTGCAGCGCATAAAACAAATGCAATGCTTGTCACTAAAAAACTTAAATTTGACCACCCTAACCTGCAAATGTCCGGCAGCAGAGTAAACCTCGTAGAGGAAATTAAAGTACTCGGTCTCATCATTGACCGTGGACTCACCTTTAAGCCACATGTAGCAGCCGTATGCAAAAAAGCGGCTGACATATACAAACAGCTTGCATGCGCGGCCAAGGTGACCTGGGGTCTCAATGGTGAGATTGTAAGGACAATATACGTTGCAGTCGTCGAACCCATAGTGATGTACGCTTCGAGCGCGTGGTCCTCAGCAACAGAACTTCAGATGATCAAAGACCAACTCAACACGTTGCAAAGGGGCTTCGCGCAGAAGATTTGTAAAGCGTACCGCACGGTATCGCTCACTTCCGCGCTTGCCATCTCGGGTCTGCTTCCGTTAGACCTGAGAATAAAAGAAGCGTCCAACTTGTACCAAACCAGGAAACAAGGCACACTGGACTATTTACCGCCAGGAAGAGAGCTTGAAAACCGTGTAAATCACTTGGATCAACCTCATCCCTCTAAACTCGTCAAATTGGAATATGAGCTACTGGAAACAATCGAAAACACAAACCTCCACCAACTAACCGGCCCTCACATATACACCGATGGAAGTAAGATAGAAGGGAGGGTCGGAGCAGCTTTAACGTGGTGGGAAGATGGCAGGGAGATCAGTAGTTCCACCTTTAGACTGGATCCATCCTGTACAGTTTTCCAATCGGAGCTCTATGCCTTGCTCAGGGCGACCAAACTAGCAGAATCGAGCACTGAACCTGTCGTAAACATCATGAGCGACTCGAGATCTTCGCTCGATCTGCTGGCGAACCCTAAAGCAAGCCATCCCCTATCAAAGGCCATCCAAGAAAGCATAGGGAAGATGAGAAAAGAGGGAAGAGTGATACGGCTGTTTTGGTTGAGGGCTCATGTAGGCACGTCTGGAAATGAGAGAGCTGATGAGCTCGCCAAGGCGGCGGCACTCCGGGAGACAGCCACTCTAGACTACGACAAAATCCCCATGTCCTACGTTAAAAAGAAAATCAGAGAGGAAACCATTCGAATCTGGCAGGACAGATACGAGACCTCGACCACTGGGCAAGTCACCAAAATATTCCTACCGGATGTTGCAATTGCATACCGGATAGTGAGAAAAACGAAGTTGACACCCACACATGTACAAGTGTTAACAGGACATGGTGGAATTGCGGAGTACTTGCACCGCTTTAAGCTTAAGGATACACCAGGGTGCGAGTGCGATCCCAATGTCAGTGAGTCAGTGTGGCATGTGATTCTGGAGTGTCCCCGCTATCAGGCGGCACGTCTGGATCTCGAGTTTTGCATTAACACCAATCTTGACAAGTCTGACCTACACAGAATCATCGAAGACGAAGACAAAAGGCCCAAATTTCTGGCATTCGTAGAGTCCATCTTTCGCGCTGCTGCAAAGCGTAACGCCACAAACTATCCATTCCCCAGGCAGCAGCAAACCGAATTCGCAGAGGTCTCCGTAAAAGAGAAGAGCATCCCAGCCAATAAAGCAGAACATCAGCTATTAGCATGCGCTGAAAGAGGTAACCCAGGCCTGAGAATTCGAGGAGTAGCTCTCTTCATGGATAACAACACAGAGCGTTTCGGCTTAAGTTTTTGCTTAACAACTGGCCGAAACTATGTCAAAATATCTCCCGGTCTCGCAAGCTTACTAAACGGCAGTACTCTCAAAACGAGCATGAAGCGCAAAACATATGAGGCGCTAGTTGAAATAGAGGTTGCAAAGCAACGATGTCGAATAGTAAGATCGAAAAACAAAACGATCTTGCTGTTCACATGGAGCGAAGAAAAAACCCCATTCGCCCAGGCATGCTCACTGCTAACGAGACTCGGTGAGGAGGAGACAGCTGTCATACCCCGCATCATAAGTGTGGATGCCATGGTGGTCCTATATGAGAAAGGTGAAGTCATGGACCACATTGGTTGCATAAAAGCCTCAAACAAACATGAAATAGTCGTGTATGAGGATAGGGGTGAAAACCTGAGCTTCCTCAAACATCATGACTCGACAAAGGCAACCCAACATCTTGTAGCAAATTCAGAGACACTTAGTGGCTCAGAACGCCTGCAACTGAAAACGGCCAAAGAAAAGGCCGCAGCCAGGGAAAAACTTAGCAAAAGTTCTGAGTCACAAAGCGGGGCAAGTGCACTAATTAAAACCATCGGTGCAGCGGCCCAGAGTATTCCAGGAAGAGCAATGCGAAAGTTGAGTAAGTTAAGACAAGCCGATAACTTAATAAGAGGGCCTCCAAGAGTACTCAAGAAATCCAAACCCACCCACACTAGACCCTGCTCGGGACGTGTCAGCCCTCCAAGACTTCTACCGGCGGTCGAGCCTAAAGACCACATAATCAACGCTTTCCTAGAGTTTAAGGCCCTCATAAAAGCAACTCTTGAGGTGAACCAAACTACTTGCAAGAATATCTTACAAAGTTTCCACCTCGGTAGTCATGAGTTCCTTGGAGTGCAGCTCGAGGAAGCAGAGGCCGCAATTTATGACAACAAAACATCTACTGTCATAAAAGGTAAAATGGGTCATCACATGGCGGCTTATAGCGGGTCGGCGGGCTTCGTAGCCTTGGATGAGGAGGAGACAGAACGACAGGGAAGATTAGTATTCAAAACCCCACCCAACGACCCTATTGTGGTCACCGCCCGTTGTACCAGGGTGATGCTAGAGGACAGGATCCTGAAAATGGCGGAAACCATCTCGGGAGCCTGTGCATTGGGAGATCCTTGGGAAAACTGGACGGTGCCGACGATAAATTGGGTCAATGGAGTCCCGGGATGTGGCAAAACAACTTGGGTTATAAACCAATTCGATGCGGAGGATGATTTTATTGTCACAACAACAACAGAAGCAGCTAAAGATCTTAGAGAAAAGTTAGCCAACCGCATAGCCACTGACGCAAAAACAAAAGTGCGCACTATGGCCTCAGTTTTAGTAAATGGTATGAGAAGGCAAAAGGGAAGATGTACTCGACTTTTAGTCGACGAAGCTCTCATGAACCATTTCGGGGCCATAGTAATGGCAATGCGGCTAAGTGGAGCCGAAAAAATACTGCTTTTTGGTGACATCAATCAACTCCCTTATATCGACAGGGAAAACCTCTTTGCGATGCAATATACTCGCCCAAGCCTCGTAACCACTATCAGCCAAGAGCTCCTGTGTACGCACCGGAATCCGATGGATGTGGCATATGCCCTGAATGAAATCTACAGTGGCATTTATTCATCCAGATCTCAGGTGCACTCACTAGAAAGGAAGAGGTACACGGGAGCCGTCATACCAGGTACCGTGCCCGACACCTTATATCTTGTATTTACGCAAGCAGAAAAGGAGTCCCTTACCAGCCAGGGATATGGTTCGGGTCCCGGGTCGCGAATTTTAACCGTACATGAGGCCCAAGGTCTCACATACGGGAGAGTGGTCATAATGAGGACAACAACAGAGAAGCTCAAAATTTATGAAAGCGTCCAACATGCAGTAGTGGCAGTGTCCAGGCACACAGAAAGCTGTGTTTATTACACGGACGATTGCGACGATGCAACTGGAAGGCTGGTTGAGAGCGCAATGGCTGCGACAACGAAAAGAATCAAAGAATATAATCTGAAAATGGCAATTAGAAACAGAGACGAAGCGATTGTGGAAGCCCTGTCAACAGATATCACAAACAGTTAAAGATGGAGCACTCTCCACGATATTAAGTACAAGGAAAAGGAAAAAAAAAAATCTGGTAATATAAAAATTTACATAGCATGTAAGGCCATGTACATTAAGCACGTAGATTATGTTGATGACTACATAAGGGAAAAAAAAAAAAAAAAAAAAAAAAAAAGAAAAAAAAAACATAAAACACAAAGTGGGTCGACAATTATTATGTTTAAACATCAAAAAAAAAAGATAAGTAACAACGATGCCCACAAAAAAAAAAAAAAAAAAAAAAAATAATGAAAAAAAATATTATAAAAAAAAATATAGCGATTAAGTGCATGTCGCATGTAAGCATATTAGTTTGCAGACCTTAAGTATGTAAGATAATAGAAATATAAAAAAAAAAATACAAAAAAATACAAAAAAAAAAATCCAAAAAAAAAAAATAAATATATGTGAACTCACTGCTTAGGCTTAAATATTTAAGTAATGTAAGTAGTGTAAGGAGTATATTTATAACAGTATTTTAAAAGTTAATAAAATAAAGTAAAGCAAAAAAAGGTACGGACTTCGAGTCTGTAGAGTAAACTTATTGTAATAAAAAAAAAAAAAAAAAACCTAACCTAATCTATAAATTTGCTACTAACTTTCTTAAAATTGTTATTTTTCGTTGAATAAAACTCACGGAATTCGAAAAACTTAAAAACCTAACCTAACCTAACCTAACCTAACCTAACCTAACCTAACGTAAGCTAACCTTACCTAACCTATAAATTTGTTACTAACTTTCCCGAAAATTGATATTCTTCGTTAAATAAAACACACTTTTCAAAATTCGAAAAAATTCGAAAAAACTCGAAAAAATTCGAAAAAATTCGAAAAAATTAAAAATCTAACCTAACCTAACCTAACCTATAAATTTGCTTATAACTTTCTTAAAATTGTAATTTTTTGTTGAATAAAACTCACGGAATTCGAAAAACTTAAATACCTAACCTAACCTAACCTAACCTAACCTAACCTAACCTAACCTAACATAACCTTACCTAACCTAACATAACCTAACGTAAGCTAACCTAACCTTACCCATAAATTTACTAATAACTTTCTTAAAATTGTTATTTTTCGTTAAATAAAACGCGCGGAATTCGAAAAAATTAAAAACCTAACCTAACCTAACCCAACCTAACGTAAGCTAACCTAACCTAACCTATAAATTTGCTTATAACTTTCCAAAAATTGGTATTTTTCGAATTTTTTCGCATTTTTTCGAGTTTTTTCGAATTTTTTCGAATTTTGAAAAGTGTGTTTTATTTAACGAAGAATATCAATTTTGGGAAAGTTAGTAGCAAATTTATAGGTTAGGTTAGGTTAGCTTACGTTAGGTTAGGTTAGGTTAGGTTAGGTTAGGGTAGGTTAGGTTAGGTTAGGTTAGGTTAGGTTAGGTTAGGTTAGGTTTTTAATTTTTTCGAATTTTTTCGAATTTTTTCGAATTTTGAAAAGTGTGTTTTATTTAACGAAGAATATCAATTTTCGGGAAAGTTAGTAACAAAGGGCAATGCCCAGTCTTCATAGACACTTCGGCCATGAGTGCCCACATATAAAAGCATATAGATATGATAATATGCAATTAAAACAATGAAATGGTAAAGGAATTGCTTTAAAAAAAGTCGGGGTTTTGAAAATATTTGAAGTTTTTATTTTCACAAATGCAGTTTTTTTAACAACTATTTTTATCGATTTTATCGCGTTTTATTTCTTTGATTTTTAATTCCAGACATTTCGGGTGCTTTCCAGCACCCATGGTTACGGCAGACTGAGGTGACCGACGTCCCAATGTCAGCGTTAACCCGGAGTACCTTCAGATTTTTAATTTTTATTTATTGTCCGATCTACAGAATGAACTTACTGTGTCTAGAAGTCTTGCAGTGGTATGCTTGAGTTTTTAATTTCATTAATTACAGGGTCCTAAGCAGGTGGTAGTACCAAGCATCCTTCCTAAAAAAGAATTTATATATTAGATATTATATAGAATTAATATAATAAAATACACTTTACGACTAATAGTGATGACTTGCAATTCTAGCCCTAAGTAAAGATCAGCTAGGGCTTAACTTTATTCCTTCCATAATGCTGCTCCTCTGGTTATTACAGAGTTCTATCCGGTAGCAACCATTAAATCTTATATGCTCACCATAATAGTAGCGAGCTTGCTTTAATTGGTATGTGACACAAGCAATTAATATTAAGTCGCTGTAAGTTAAAACAGGAAATTCCCTAACATTTTAAAGTCTACATTTATATTTCTAAAGTCTGCCTGCCCTAGCTCTATTTAGATTGTTTTCCCTAGCATACTCAGAAAAATCATTATTTGTCTCCATATTTTGATGAACTATTTCAAGTATTTGAGCCGCATCATCCCTGTCCCTTATTTTTGTGTGCAATTTATTAACTATAGCAGAAGCCACAGCAGTCTATCATCAAATGTGTAGAAGCCCTGTTAAAGTAATTTTGATGAAATATTTTAAATTCAGTTTTAAAAATGCCATTCACCACCTATAGTACCCATATCGACACATAGTCACGGCTCTGGATTTATTAGCATATCTTGTCATTAACTGAGATTCACCATCTGCTGGAGACATTTCTGCGACCCTTAGACATCCACATCTATCCTCAATTACAAATCAAAATGCAGATGCGTTGTCACCCGTGAGGACTAAGATCATTTTCTCGTTTCCAGTAAAAAGGGTCTCCGGTTCTCTACACTCACCATACAAAACACAGCAGCAGTAAGCTACTATTTCACGCTGGTATTCTGTGAGAGGGTGCTCCTTCCCCGGTCGAGCCGACCCATTCATGCTACAACTATACTTCTAATATAACTGCAGCATGGCTCTACCAAGTATAACACACATACATAGTACTTGTCACTATGTATGTTTGTTATCGCAATATGTAGTTAATCACAAAAAAACATACTTGCAATGCTGATGGAACTGTTACAACCTGGTAAAAAACATTGTGCTTTTATATAATTAGTTAGCAGTACACTGTGTGATGTATGATCTAAGCTTTGTTGTTCTGGGTGCAATACATTACTCACTTCAGATTGCAACGAGGACGGACTAGATGATTCAGATGGTTCCCGTTCTGCAGTTGAACATGATGCTGTTCTATCAGTTCATTGCCAGCAATTATGATATACACGGCATGACAACTGAAATAATGTAAAATACAAAAAATGAAGTCAAAGTGAAAAAATAAAATAGATTTATTTCAAACTCAAATATAAATAAAATATTTATCAAGTTAAATGTTACTGCACAAGGACGGATTTAATGCCCTATATTATTTAATAATTAAGGACTGACAGACTACCAGCAGTCCAAAAACAATGAAAAATCAACTGTCTCCTTTCTTGGTAGTTGATAAAACTGGTTAATCTCATAAATAAGCTAGTATGTTTGTCAGATATAGCTAGGGCAGATGTGAAAAAATAAAACAAGTTCTTGAGTTGATATACAATCAGTGTAAAAACATGTATAATTATCAGATATATGGATCACATTTAATAAATTGAAATGTTAAACATGTTAAACACTTACCTCACGTAGCGCAAATAATTCCTCACGTGGAAAATCGAAGACAAACAATGTGTGTGATCTTATTCTCATAAGTGTCAGTGCCACAGCTGATGTATATATGTTCAAGACGAACTATTGGTGCATTTTGCGAGTGCCACACTACACGTTCACTGTACTCGAAACTTATACCTAATAAAGAAGCTACAATTATTATATTGATATTATTCAAGTAAACTCAGTTATAAAGCATTTCTTAGAGGAAGACATACCACATCGTGATATGTACCAACTATTTACCTGCTGTGTTCGAACCAATTGTTGAGAGATCAACAATTGCATTTTACTTTTACAACAGAACAATAACACGATAACAACACGTAATTTAATTCTTGTGACATAACAGTGACAGCGGCCTACCTGTCGGATACGATGTTGCCACTTAACGGTCATAAAATCTATGGAATGATATCGATTTTTATTCGATTAATAATATCATAAAAAGAATAATCTTTGACGCGTTTTAAGTTCTGCACGCTTTTTAAAATATAATTTCCTTTATTTATTGAAACTCTATTTCAAATGTATTTTTAAGAACAGTTAGCTTGTGCTGTATTGTTTTGTTATGCTTTAGAGAATTCGTGGTAAATCAGCTGGAAATTAACTTCTTGAATTATCATAACATGATTCCATTTTAAATGTTATGTTAAAAACAGATAAGAATAACAGTTAACTTGTGCAGTAGCGTTTTGTTATACTCTAAAGAATTCTTGGTAAATCAGCTAGTAATTCGCTTGTTTAATTATCATAACTATAAATGTGAAGGTTGTCAATGAATTCAAGCGAGCCTATAACAACGGTTGTTTTAGTTTTTAATGGTTGACTGCCGCTTTTGATGACTTGAAATTAATAAAAACCTATTTTGCGCAATAAGTTTTTTCTCTTTGGTAATGAATAAACCACAGAAACCCCTTTAATGTATAATAGTCCTTTTTTTGATACAAGTAGCACATTTTAAGGAACCGCAAAAACAACTTTGTTATTTATACAAACACTATGAAAAACAAAATAATTTGTTGCTGGCGATAATGATAGTGGTATTTTGACTCGATTTAAAATATATGCTTGTTACTACTGAACTCTTCATGGGCCTGCGAGTCCGACTCGCACTGAACCACTTTTTTTCAACATTTAGTTTTATTCTAATAAATAGTTTTTTCGTTTAAGCGGAGCTCTTTTACTTTAGGTTTATTACCTCTTTATCTACAATAATCAATGAGTAAGTAAAGTGTGTAAATACGATTCTTAAATTGTAAAAATAATAATTGGATTTGAACATCTTAGGTAGGTATTTAGTTTTATTTATTTAGAAAATATTAATCTCACAATTATTTATTGTAATAATATAATTTATCACACAGCTAACGCCCTCATTAGCAATGTAATGGTGAAAGAATTTTCAAAATCGGTCTAGTAATTTTTGAGATTAGCCAAAAAACGTATTCATTGAAAGTAGCGCCCTCTATAATAAAATTAACCCTATATTAGATATCTAAAATTATACATAACAATCTAGTGGTGAAAGAATTCTTAAAGTTGGTCAAGTACTTTACGAGTTAAGCGAATAAAATATTCTTTGATAGTAGCTCCCTCAATAATAAAATGCATCCTACGTTTTAAGCACCATAGCAAAAAACGATTCAACATAGCCTAATCCGCACACACAGTAAAAACATAACCATCCTTTTTCGTCTGTAGTCGGTAAACATTTGGTTATAACGGTTGCGTATCGACTGCTTTGGATAAATATCCATTGTCAACGATTATTTTAAACCTATATCATAACATCGTAATAGTTATCGAAAGATCATATATGCATGGTAATAATGACACCATAAGTAATCGATCGAAAAGGGGAATCGATTTTTTAATGATTTTTGTGATTGGCAACATTTTTTATTTTATTCACAGACTAATGAATTACGTATTTACCTAATTTTATTTTTATCTTTTCGGTACTTTTAATTTGTGCAAAAATATTCCCATTGTTTTAGGATAAATGAATACCGCGATTAATAACCATAAATAAAGATATATTTTTTTAACAAATGCACATTGTTGGGCGTTACATGGCCTAATATGGGCATCCCCCTTTATAGGTTAGGTGAGGTTAGCTTACGTTAGGTTAGGTTAGGTTAGGTTAGGTTAGGTTAGGTTAGGTTAGGTTAGGTTAGGTTAGGTTAGGTTAAGTTAGGTTAGGCTAGGTTAGGTTTTTAAGTTTTTCGAATTCCGTGAGTTTAATTCAACGAAAAATAACAATTTTAAGAATGTTAGTAGCAAATTTATAGGTTAGGTTAGGTTAGCTTTCGTTGGGTTGGGTTAGGTTAGGTTAGGTTAGGTAAGGTTAGGTTTTTAATTTTTTCGAATTTCGTGTGTTTTATTTAACGAAAAATACCAATTTTAGGAAAGTTATAAGCAAATTTATAGGTAAGGTTAGGTTAGATTTTTAATTTTTTCGAATTTTTTCGCATTTTTTCTAGTTTTTTCGAATTTTTTCGAATTTTGAAAAGTGTGTTTTATTTAACGAAGAATATCAATTTTGGGAAAGTTAGTAGCAAATTTATAGGTTAGGTTAGGTTAGCTTACGTTAGGTTAGGTTAGGTTAGGTTAGGTTAGGTTAGGCTAGGTTTTTAATTTTTTCGAATTTCGTGTGTTTTATTTAACGAAAAATACCAATTTTTGGAAAGTTATAAGCAAATTTATAGGTTAGGTTAGGTTAGCTTACGTTAGGTTGGGTTAGGTTAGGTTAGGTTTTTAATTTTTTCGAATTCCGCGCGTTTTATTTAACGAAAAATAACAATTTTAAGAAAGTTATTAGTAAATTTATGGGTAAGGTTAGGTTAGCTTACGTTAGGTTATGTTAGGTTAGGTAAGGTTATGTTAGGTTAGGTTAGGTTAGGTTAGGTTAGGTTAGGTTTTTAAGTTTTTCGAATTCCGTGAGTTTTATTCAACAAAAAATTACAATTTTAAGAAAGTTATAAGCAAATTTATAGGTTAGGTTAGGTTAGGCTAGATTTTTAATTTTTTCGAATTTTTTCGAAATTTATCGAGTTTTTTCGAATTTTTTCGAATTTTGAAAAGTGTGTTTTATTTAACGAAGAATATCAATTTTCGGGAAAGTTAGTAACAAATTTATAGGTTAGGTAAGGTTAGCTTACGTTAGGTTAGGTTAAGTTAGGTTAGGTTAGGTTAGGTTAGGTTTTTAAGTTTTTCGAATTCCGTGAGTTTTATTCAACGAAAAATAACAATTTTAAGAAAGTTAGTAGCAAATTTATAGGTTAGGTTAGGTTAGCTTACGTTAGGTTAGGTTAGGTTAGGTTAGGTTAGGTTAGGTTAGGTTAGATTAGGTTAGGTTAGGCTAGGTTTTTAATTTTTTCGAATTTCGTGTGTTTTATTTAACGAAAAATACCAATTTTTGGAAAGTTATAAGCAAATTTATAGGTTAGGTTAGGTTAGCTTACGTTAGGTTGGGTTAGGTTAGGTTAGCTTACGTTAGGTTGGGTTAGATTAGGTTAGGTTAGGTTTTTAATTTTTTCGAATTCCGCGCGTTTTATTCAACGAAAAATAACAATTTTAAGAAAGTTATTAGTAAAGGAGACAATCAATTTTTCTATGGAGAATGGGCCCACTACAAATTTTAAAGATTATCAATGAAATGCATGTCGATTTATTCCTTATAATCCATAGATTACAATAAAATTATTAGTTTTACTGCAGCTAAACGGAGTCCTGAGAAATTAACAAATAAAATATGAATCTAACAATAACCTAAAAACAAACTGAAAGCGATTTTCTAGTAGTATTCTTCGGTATTATAAGTTAAAATAGTGCACAATTGAATAATAGTACATATAAAACTAAGCTGTAGGTATATTCAGCATTTATAAATATTTTAAAATCGATGTAAAACCTTTCACTAGTTCGGGCAAAACATAGTGCCTGTTTATGCACAAATGTCGTATGGATTCTAACTTTGACATGTATTGATTGGTTGTGAGTGTAATTCTAAATACCAAGATGGCTAAGGGATAATGTCTTCAATAATAGTACATATAAAACTAAGCTGTAGGTATATTCAGCATTTATAAATATTTTAAAATCGATGTAAAACCTTTCACTAGTTCGGGCAAAACATTGTGCCTGTCTATGCACAAATGTCGTATGGATTCTAACTTTGACATGTATTGATTGGTTGTGAGTGTAATTCTAAATACCAAGATGGCTAAGGGATAATGTCTATTTATATTTATGATATTACCAACACACAGTAAGATACATTTTAAACTGATTGTATTACAAAAAGCAAAATATAATGTAGGTAATTCTATTTATCATTGTAAATCATAATTTATTTAAGTATTCTATTAACAGTAGTAGGTGCAGAAACAGAAACCTTTTATTCAATTTAGATTATAAATAATACTTATTGAAAGTCACTTTTTTAATTTACCACTGGTTCGGAAAAAAACCTCTGACTTGAAGAGAACCAGCAAAATACCCAGTAGGTCTTTTAAAAAAAAGCCAGCTTACAATCATGTATGTCATAATTAACAACACAGAACAAATTAGAAATAGCTTGGTAGCGATCACCTTACCCACGGGTTATTGTCAGCCATAAATTCCTTTATACTATAATAACCCCTTTTATACAAACTTAATTTAATACATTTTTGGAACTTTGATGATTGACTGACATATATAGACAGGAGCGGGGTCAAGACATTATTTTAAAATGTTTTGGTTGATTAGTAAGTAGTAACATCATAATAAAATGACTAGGAATTAACATGCCTTATCTATGTTATTACACAATGATAAATAGTGAGGAAGTAAGATGTTTTAAACTGTTTGTGTAAGGATTAAAAAAACACAGGCTTAATTTAAATGTATTTATTACTAGCGATGCGCCTCAGCTGTGCCCTGGTGATTTATGGATCTCGACAACAGTGCCATCTACCGAGTCCAAATGTAAATATAAACCATCTAGAGATCCATCCAAACACACACAAACATTTTCATTTAAATTGGTTGGAAGGTTTCTGATGTTTTGTCTATAACGGACATAGGTAGAAACATTTTAGTGTTAGATATATTTCTGAAGGTTTTTTGAAAATAACTTGATGGTAACATGTACATTTATGATATTGTAAGCAATCAGAAGGAATTTTCAATTATAATACAAGACTGTTGTCTTCATTATCCATACACTTTTTGTCTCTGCAAGTTTTCAGCCTGCACGGCATACAGATTTGTTCTAAGCGATCCACCTGAAAAGAAGTTAATGACAATTGTAAAGGTATCTTAACTAAATAATAATACTTATCAATATATTATTTTTTTCTATATTATATAGGAATTAAAAGGACATTTTTAATAATAAGAGATATGAGATAAGACTATGCCTTCAATGTCAATAAACTGTATTTACATATTTCTGTGAGCATTTTCTTATATCTGCCTTTTCATATGTTAAATAATAAAGAAATTATTATAAATTATACAGCATTAATCAGCTCCAGCTGATCAAATACAGAAGCAGTAATTATTGATTAACATCAGTAATATTCAACCATGTAAAAGTTGTCTCACATTTTATTTTTACCGGTTTCATGTACTTACATAGTAGACAAAGATATTATTGTTATATTAAGTATATCTGATTCTAGATGACAAAATAATATTCCTTTCTGCACAGTGAACAACACAGCTGTCGAAACATAATAGAAACAACCATTACACTTTTTTATGGAAACCATTATTATTAAACTTTATATTTGCTTTTAGTACAAATAATTACTACATTTTTTACACATAAATATATGTAACATTTATATTGCCTATCTACTATGGCTGGTATAAATCCAGGATCTGTGTCTGGCTTAACAAAAAAGCCATTTAGTATTAAGCAACTTGCTGAATACATAAGGTTACCTATTTGTACACAAATGCAGTTATATGAATTGCTCTTCAAAACACTCTTTTAAGTCCCTCGACCCAAAGATTCTAATTTTCTTTTAACATTATAATAACTTCTTTTGTGCATTCTATTTATTATTTAATTTAGATTTTACTAATAAAATAAACTTAATACTTTGTCACTTTTAACAAACTAATAAGGTTCTAAGACCTGTTTATTATTTGTATTTGTTTGAGGTAAAATATACAAACTTAATAATAGATTTTCACAACCTAGAATAGGTGTAAATTAATAAACTCTTATATTCTATTAGCGAATTTTACCACAAAAACTAAAAAGAGAAAAACATACGTACTTGTGTCAATTAATATTTGGCTAACCTTTCTGATAATTGATAATATCCATATTTTCTTAAACATTAGTTTAATAATGCTTGTAAATAAAAAACTCCATTTTGTTCTTACCATAATGATGCGACTCCAACTATGTTTTATTTCACTCGAGTGAATCGAGTGAATTTGTCCAACTCGATAATCGATAGAAAATAAATTTTACCGAGTTACCGAGTTAACTCGGTAACTCGGTTTTCGTATAGATTCAGAGGGTGCTATATAGATATTAATTTACTTGTATATATAATAAGTCGCTGCGGGTGACATCACAAGTTGCATCCAAATTCAAACTTGCATCTGGCATGTTGTAAACAAACCTGAGCTTAGTTTTATTTATGATATTGATTTATAGTTTTAATTTCATGTTGCCACATATTACTTATTTATAAAGGTACATATTTAAAAATGGTTTAACTAAAGTAATCGCTGATCTCAACTCTAGTGATAAACTTTTCTGTAAATAGTTGGTTTACTCAAAAACTAGTGTACAACTAGAATGACATACATACATACTCGTAAATTAACCCGAGTGGCTCGAGTCACAAAACTCTACTCGAATCGCATCTTTATCTTACGGCCAATGCAGTGTTTGTCTACAATTTAGTGATCAAATCGACTTACTAATTCGAGCAATTTATTGATATATTATGTAATAAATAAATTGATATTAGGTAATATGTATATATTCTTGTATCAATTTATGTTATATATGATATAAATTGATTATATATACTTTGGATAGTCAAATTATTAATAACATTAAGACTTACGTCATAACGTTAGAGTGATATTATTTTATGAAGATGTCGATACGCATACCAAAAATAATATATCACTACCTACTAAGCGTAGTAATAATAATTGTGTTGTATGGAAGAACAATTATAAAAATAATTTGTGAAATATTGACACAGCTTCGTTCATCTAATTTGAATTGTTTAAATCGAGTTACCTGAATTTCAACTCGAGTCGATTTTTTGCGAGTTATCACGGCACATCTCTAAGACAATAATTTTTTAAATGTTACATTACCTTAGCCAATGATCAGAACACGAATGTCAAAACAACTAATTTTTTTTCAGATTTCTTGTTTCCGTTTACATTTTCGAAAAATCTATAGACCATTTACTATTATAATTTGGTGTCTTTTTTTTGGTGTATATACCATTAAGTGACGTTAATATTTCTAGTGGGCCCAAAAATGATTGTCTCCTTTATGGGTAAGGTTAGGTTAGCTTACGTTAGGTTATGTTAGGTTAGGTAAGGTTATGTTAGGTTAGGTTAGGTTAGGTTTTTAAGTTTTTCGAATTCCGTGAGTTTTATTCAACGAAAAATTACAATTTTAAGAAAGTTATAAGCAAATTTATAGGTTATGTTAGGTTAGGTAAAATTTTTAATTTTTTCGAATTTTTTCGAATTTTTTCGGGTTTTTTCGAATTTTTTCGAATTTTGAAAAGTGTGTTTTAGTCAACGAAAAATATCAATTTTTGGGAAAGTTAGTAGCAAATTTATAGGTAAGGTTAGGTTAGCTTACGTTAGGTTGGGTTTTTTTTTTTTTTCCAATAAGTTTACTCTACAGACTCGAAGTCCGTACCTTTTTTTGCTTTACTTTATTTTATTAACTTTTAAAATACTGTTATAAATGTACTCCTTACACTACTTACATTACTTAAATATTTAAACCTAAGCAGTGAGTTCACATATATTTTTTTTTTTTTATTTATATTGTCTTTCTTACATTCTTAAGATCTACAAACTGATATGCTTACATGCGACATGCACTTACACGCTATGTTTTTTTTTTTTTTTTTACACTTTTTTTGTATTATTATTTTTTTTATTTCTATTGTCTTACATTCTTAAGATATACAAATTGAAATGCTTACATGCGACATGCACTTACACGCTATATTTATTTTATTTTTTTTTACTTTTTTTTTTTTTTTGGCATCAATTTTATTTATCTTTTTTTTTTTTTGGTAATTAAACATAATAATTGTCGACCCACTTTGTGTTTTTATATATATATTTTTTTCTTTTTTTTTTGTCTTTTTTTTTTTTTTTTTTTCTTATGTGGTTATCAACATAATCTACATACTTAATGTATATGGCCTTACATGCTATGTTAATTTATTATATTACCAGATTTTTTTTTTCCCTTTTCCTTGTACTTAATGTCGTGAAGAGTGCTCCATCTTTAACTGTTTGTGATATCTGTTGACAGGGCTTCCACAATAGCTTCGTCTCTGTTTCTAATTGCCATTTTCAGATTATATTCTTTGATTCTTTTCGTTGTCGCAGACATTGCGCTCTCAATCAGCCTCCCAGTTGCATCGTCGCAATCGTCCGTGTAATAAACACAGCTTTCTGTGTGCCTGGACACTGCCACTACCGCGTGTTGGACGCTGTCATAAATTTTGAGCTTCTCTGTTGTTGTCCTCATTATGACCACTCTCCCGTATGTGAGACCTTGGGCCTCATGTACGGTTAAAATTCGCGACCCAGGACCCGAACCATATCCCTGGCTGGTAAGGGACTCCTTTTCTGCTTGCGTAAATACAAGATATAAGGTGTCGGGCAGGGTACCTGGTATGACGACTCCCGTGTACCTCTTCCTTTCTAGTGAGTGCACCTGAGATCTGGATGAATAAATGCCACTGTAGATTTCATTCAGGGCATATGCCACATCCATCGGATTCCGGTGCGTACACAGGAGCTCTTGGCTGATAGTGGTCACGAGGCTTGGGCGAGTATATTGCATCGCAAAGAGGTTTTCCCTGTCGATATAAGGGAGTTGATTGATGTCACCAAAAAGCAGTATTTTTTCCGCTCCACTTAGCCGCATTGCCATTACTATGGCCCCGAAATGGTTCATGAGAGCTTCGTCGACTAAAAGTCGAGTACATCTTCCCTTTTGCCTTCTCATACCATTTACTAAAACTGAGACCATAGTGCGCACTTTTGTTTTTGCGTCAGTAGCTATGCGGTTGGCTAACTTTTCTCTAAGATCTTTAGCTGCTTCTGTTGTTGTTGTGACAATCAAATCATCCTCCGCATCGAATTGGTTTATAACCCAAGTTGTTTTGCCACATCCCGGGACTCCATTGACCCAATTTATCGTCGGCACCGTCCAGTTTTCCCAAGGATCTCCCAATGTACAGGCTCCCGAGATGGTTTCCGCCATTTTCAGGATCCTGTCCTCTAGCATCACCCTGGTACAACGGGCGGTGACCACAATAGGGTCGTTGGGGGGGGTTTTGAATACTAATCTTCCCTGTCGTTCTGTCTCCTCCTCATCCAAGGCTACGAAGCCCGCTGACCCGCTATAAGCCGCCATGTGATGACCCATTTTACCTCTTATGACAGTAGATGTTTTGTTGTCATAAATTGCGGCCTCTGCTTCCTCGAGCTGCGCCCCAAGGAACTCACTACCGAGGTGGAAACTTTGTAAGATATTCTTGCAAGTAGTTTGGTTCACCTCAAGAGTTGCTTTTATGAGGGCCTTAAACTCTAAGAAAGCGTTGATTATGTGGTCTTTAGGCTCGACCGCTGGTAGAAGTCTTGGAGGGCTGACACGTCCCGAACAGGGTCTAGTGTGGGTGGGTTTGGATTTCTTGAGTACTCTTGGAGGCTCTCTTATTAAGTTATCGGCTCGTCTTAACTTGCTCAACTTTCGCATTGCTCTTCCTGGAATGCTCTGGGCCGCTGCACTGATGGTTTTGATTAGTGCACTTACCCCGCTCTGTGACTCAGAACTTTTGCTAAGTTTTTCCCTGGCTGCGGCCTTTTCTTTGGCCGTTTTCAGTTGCAGGCGTTCTGAGCCACTAAGTGTCTCTGGATTTGCTACAAGATGTTGGGTTGCCTTTGTTGAGTCGTGATGTTTGAGGAAGCTCAGGTTTTCGCCCCTATCCTCATACACGACTATTTCGTGTTTGTTTGAGGCTTTTATACAACCAAAGTGGTCCATGACTTCACCTTTCTCATATAGGACCAACATGGCATCCACACTTATGATGCGGGGTATGACAGATGTCTCTTCCTCACCGAATCTCGTTAGCAGTGAGCATGCCTGGGCGAATGGGGTTTTTTCTTCGCTCCATGTGAACAGCAAGATCGTTTTGTTTTTCGATCTTACTATTCGACATCGTTGCTTTGCAACCTCTATTTCAACTAGCGCCTCATATGTTTTGCGCTTCATGCTCGTTTTGAGAGTACTGCCGTTTAGTAAGCTTGCGAGACCGGGAGATATTTTGACATAGTTTCGGCCAGTTGTTAAGCAGAAACTTAAGCCGAAACGCTCTGTGTTGTTATCCATGAAGAGAGCTACTCCTCGTATTCTCAGGCCTGGGTTACCTCTTTCAGCGCATGCTAATAGCTGATGTTCTGCTTTATTGGCTGGGATGCTCTTCTCTTTTACGGAGACCTCTGCGAATTCCGCAACGGTTTGCTGCTGTCTGGGGAATGGATAGTTCGTGGCGTTACGCTTTGCAGCAGCGCGAAAGATGGACTCCACGAATGCCAGAAATTTGGGCCTTTTTTCTTCGTCTTCGATGATTTTGTGTAGGTCAGACTTGTCAAGATTGGTGTTTATGCAAAACTCGAGATCCAGACGTGCCGCCTGATAGCGGGGACACTCCAGAATCACATGCCACACTGACTCACTGACATTGGGATCGCACTCGCACCCTGGTGTATCCTTGAGCTTAAAGCGGTGCAAGTACTCCGCAATTCCACCATGTCCTGTTAACACTTGTACCTGTGTGGGTGTCAACTTCGTCTTCCTCACTATCCGGTATGCTATTGCAACATCCGGTAGGAATATTTTGGTGACTTGCCCAGTGGTCGAGGTCTCGTATCTGTCCTGCCAGATTCGAACGGTAAGGTTAGGTTAGCTTTCGTTAGGTTGGGTTAGGTTAGGTTAGGTAGGTTAGGTTAGGTTAGGTTAGGTTTTTAATTTTTTCGAATTTCGTGTGTTTTATTTAATGAATAATACCAATTTTAGGAAAGTTATAAGCAAATTTATAGGTTAGGTTAGGTTAGCTTACGTTAGGTTGGGTTAGATTAGGTTAGGTTAGGTTTTTAATTTTTTCGAATTCCGCGCGTTTTATTCAACGAAAAATAACAATTTTAAGAAAGTTATTAGTAAATTTATGGGTAAGGTTAGGTTAGCTTACGTTAGGTTATGTTAGGTTAGGTAAGGTTATGTTAGGTTAGGTTAGGTTAGGTTTTTAAGTTTTTCGAATTCCGTGAGTTTTATTCAACGAAAAATTACAATTTTAAGAAAGTTATAAGCAAATTTATAGGTTAGGTAAAATTTTAAATTTTTTCGAATTTTTTCGAATTTTTTCGAGTTTTTTCGAATTTTTTCCAATTTTGAAAAGTGTGTTTTAGTAAACGAAAAATATCAATTTTTGGGAAAGTTAGTAGCAAATTTATAGATTAGGTTAGGTTAGCTTACGTTAGGTTGGGTTAGGCTAGGTTAGGTTAGGTTAGGTTAGGTTAGGTTAGGTTAGGTTAGGTTTTTAAGTTTTTCGAATTCCGTGAGTTTTATTCAACGAAAAATAACAATTTTAAGAAAGTTAGTAGCAAATTTATAGGTAAGGTTAAGTTAGCTTTCTTTAGGTTGGGTTAGGTTAGGTTAGGTTAGGTAGGTTAGGTTAGGTTAGGTTAGGTTTTTAATTTTTTCGAATTTCGTGGGTTTTATTTAACGAATAATTCCAATTTTAGGAAAGTTATATGCAAATTTATAGGTTAGGTTAGGTTAGCTTACGTTAGGTTGGGTTAGATTAGGTTAGGATAGGTTTTTAATTTTTTCGAATTCCGCGCGTTTTATTCAACGAAAAATAACAGTTTTAAGAAAGTTATTAGTAAATTTATGAGTAAGGTTAGGTTAGCTTACGTTAGGTTATGTTAGGTTAGGTAAGGTTATGTTAGGTTAAGTTAGGTTAGGTTTTTAAGTTTTTCGAATTCCGTGAGTTTTATTCAACGAAAAATTACAATTTTAATAAAGTTATAAGCAAATTTATAGGTTAGGTTAGGTTAGATTTTTAATTTTTTCGAATTTTTTCGAGTTTTTTCGAATTTTTTCGAATTTTGAAATGTGTGTTTTATTTAACGAAAAATATCAATTTTTGGGAACGTTAGTAGCAAATTTATAGGTTAGGTTAGGTTAGCTTACATTAGGTTGGGTTAGGTTAGTTTAGGTTAGGTTAGGTTAGGTTAGGTTAGGTTAGGTTAGGTTTTTAAGTTTTTCGAAGTTCGTAAGTTTTATTCAACGAAAAATAACAATTTTAAGAAAGTTAGTAGCAAATTTATAGGTAAGGTTAGGTTAGCTTTCGTTAGGTTGGGTTAGGTTAGGTTAGGTACCCGTGTGGAGTTGCCAGTCCTCCAATCGGGCGCGTCCCCAGGTGGCGGATAGGGGAATGCCATTCAGATATGAGTGGTAGCGGGAAACCGTCGCGGACCAAAACTGGCTGGGTTTGGGCGTACCTCTGGTTTCGAATGAAATCAGGTACCTGCTAGTTGCTTCCCGTATCCTCTCCACTGAGAGGAACAGAGGATGTAACATGCGCGGTGAGATGCCAGGTGCACTCGGCTTTGGCCGACGCCGGGCAACCCGTCATCGCGGGAATTGAACGGGCTCAGAGTTCCCTCACCCGGTCTCTGGGCAGGCATGGGAAGAACTCGTATCGACTCTGCCACCGTTCGAACCTCGGAATCCCTTCGGCGTGTCGTGGATCATGTCTCGCGGCGCCTGAGGGGCCGAGGGCTCTTGGCTTAACTGCCTGGAGTCACGAGGATGATAACCTCTATAAAAAATCACCCGAAGCTCAAGCGTGGCACGCCGTGAGGAGCTGCATGGCTGATGGGTAAATGTTCAGTCGTTAGCGTTGCCCCCCGTCAGGGTACCGGCCGACACCCTTGACGGGTTATGCATAGGCTTATCCGGGCAAAGGGGGCTCTGCTCGGATGGACCGTTACTTCCTCCACACTCGTGGGAAAAAAAATGAATAAACCATTAAAAAACGTAGATATAGGAAAAGAGGATGGATCAGACGTGGACAGATCGCGTGGGACGTCTTCCGCCAGGAAACGTCCAGTGTGCCGGTCTTCGGACGAGGAAGGCCTGCCAGCCCCCAAGTTGGCGACTTCGAGGAGGGGTCGGCAGGCATCGAGGGGGGTGAGTGCTTCGCAGCCGCGAAGAGATAAGCACGGACGATTCGTGTGCTCGAATACCTCGGCGGCTAGTGAAGCAGAGAGTGACATGGGGGTCACTACGGAGGACCCTGGCGATGGCGGTGAAAGCTGTGCCTCGCTGGGGAGTTCAAAGGCGGAGCTCAACGCCGCCAAGAGGGAACAGCGCAAAGCCGTCGCAGCAGACGAAGTGTCTGAAATGGCCCGACGCGCTCGCGAACGACGAGCTGCTCTGGCGGCGGAAAAAGGAGAGCCGTCTGCGTTGGCCTTGAGCCAGCTGGCTCTGGATGGGGTGGACTTAGTCCTGAAAGTTGCCACCAAGTCCGGCAGCCTGAAGGGCACGTTCACCCGTGGCTTAAAGGAGGCTGCCGCGGACATCAGGGAGGCGGTCGGCATTCTCCTCAACAGGACGGCCTCTGACGAGGTCGCAAAGCTACAGGAGGAAAATAGCGGCCTCAGAAGTGATCTAGAAGACCTCCGGCAGCAAGTCGCAGCACTGAGCGAGCAGCAGCGGAGATGCACATCCACCGATGCCGCATCTGTAGTGGCCCCGACTCCCGCACCGCGACCGACAAGCCCTCGTACCGACGAAGAGGTCGAGCGCATTGTCCGGCTCTGCATGCTCCAGTGCGGGAGCATGGTTAACGCTCGGCTGGAGGCGATTTCTCGGCGTCTCCCGGCGGAAACCCTACGTTCGCCTTTGGCGGCTGACACACGGAGAACTGAGGAGCCGCCGAGACTTGCGCCTCAAAAGGGGAAGCCCATGGAGGGTAAAAAAAAGCCCGCGGAGGGAGCTCCTCCGAGCGACCAGCCCACGACAGCCGGGTCTAAGGGTGAGACATGGGCAAAAGTCGTGGGCCGCAAGAAGGCCCGCAAAGCCGCTAAAAAGGCCGCAGCAGCTGCACACGCCCCAGGTGGAACCGCAAAGACGGCTCCTCAACCTGCGCGGCGGACTGCCAAAGGCGGTCGCAAGAAACCGGCTGTACGTGTTCCGCGGTCAAATGCGGTGACAATAACATTGCAGCCCGGAGCTGTGGAGCGTGGCGTGACGTACCAGTCGGTCATCGCTGAGGCCAAGGCCAAGATCAAATTATCAGATCTTGGCCTTCAGTCCGTCACCCTCAGGCAGGCTGCCACGGGTGCGCGGCTGTTCGAGGTGGCTGGCACTGTGAGCGACAGTGCCGAAAAGGCGGACGCATTGGCCGCCAAGATGAGAGAGGTCCTCAACCCTGAGGACGTCCGGGTCTCCAGACCAATGAAAACCGCAGAAGTGCGGATTGCTGGCCTGGACGACTCCGTGACATCTGAGGAGGTGGTGGCGGCCGTTGCCAGAAGCGGAGAGTGTCCGCCGGAAAAGGTGCGGGCCGGCGATATACGCACCGATGCTACCGGACTTGGCGCGGTCTGGGTTCGGTGCCCTGTAGCGTCGGCAAAGAAGATCGCCGATAGCGGCAGATTGCTGGTAGGCTGGGTGGCGGCAAGGACGAAGCTACTACAGCCCCGGGCTTTGCAGTGCTTCCGGTGCCTGGAAAAAGGGCACGTCCGGGCGAAGTGCACCGCCGAGGTTGACCGTAGTGACCTTTGTTACCGCTGCGGCCAGCCTGGCCACAAGGCGGCCCTGTGCACCGCGGCGTTCAACTGCAGCCTTTGCTCTGCTGCGGGAAAGCCAGCGGAGCACAGAGTAGGCGGAGGGGCCTGTGGGGCGCCTACCAGCAAGTCCAAGGCCAAAAAAGAAAAGAAGAGGAGCACCAAGCCTGCCGAGTTAACCTCGCTGCCCACACAGGCCAGTAGCTCCGCGGCCGACTCCCGGCCCAGGACCGTTGCCGAGGGAATGGAATGTCAATAATGGCAAAGTTCCATTTTCTCCAGGGCAACATCAACCACTGTGCCAGAGCTCAGGATCTCCTACTCCAGAGCATGGCAGAGTGGTCGATTCACGTGGCTGTGGTCGCCGAACCGTACTTCATTCCCGCCCGTGACAACTGGCTGGGATGCGCTGACGGTTTGGTGGCCATTATTGGCGAGACTCTGATCGACCCGTCTCGGGGCCGTGGCTGGGTTGCTGTGGTGTGGTGGTGTGGTTGTTATTGTGGTATTTCTCCCCCAACAAGAGTCTCGCCGACTTTGAGGGTTTCCTTATCGAGTTGGGCGCCGTCGTAGGCCGCTATCACCCTCGTCCCGTTCTAGTGCTCGGGGATCTCAACGCAAAGTCATCAGCGTGGGGATCTCCGGTCACTGATCCTCGGGGCGAGATGCTAGAAGAGTGGACAGTGACGACTGGTCTGGTCGTCCTGAATCGGGGTTCGGAATACACGTGCGTGCGGCAGCGAGGCGGGTCGATAGTGGACGTCTCGCTCGCTAGCCCCTCTGTCGCCAGCCGAGTCCGCGACTGGCGTGTCGCCGTAGGGGTGGAGACGTTGTCGGACCATCGGTATATCCGGTTCGACGTCTCTGCCCAGACTGCGAGAGGCCGCCATCCAACTACCCCGATTAACGACGGCCCGCGTTGGGCGCTTAAGCGCATCGACAGGGAACTACTCGAGGAAGCTGCCTTAGTCCAGTCCTGGATCTGGGAGTCGGCAATGGACGGCCCCGTCGACGTCGAAGCAGCGGCGCTATGGTTTCGCGGGGCGATGACGCAGATCTGCGACGCGTCCATGCCCCGTGTCCGCCAACGGTCCGCAAGGCACCAGGTGTACTGGTGGACCGCCGAGATCGCGCAATTGCGCATAGCGTGCGTTGCGGCCCGACGCCGGTACACCCGATACCGGAGACGGCGTCGACGGGATTCCGCCGAGGAGGACGCGCTGTATGAGGTGTACCGCGCGTCTAAGGAGACTCTGTGGCTGGCCATCGGCGACTCGAAGTCGCGTGCCAGGGAGGAGCTGCTGGGGTCCCTAGATCGGGATCCGTGGGGGCGCCCCTACCGTTGGGTACGGGGCAAGTTGCGTTCCTGGGCACCTCCACTAACGCAAACAATGCAACCCCAGTTGCTAGAGACGGTGGTATCTGTTCTCTTCCCTGAACGAGTGGGACACGTTCCCCCGGCGATGGCTTCGCCCTCAGCCACAGACTCTCCAGAGGAGGAGAGCACCGATGTCCCCAAGGTGACGCAAGCAGAGATGAGAGCGGCCATGGTGCGACTTCGGGCCAAGAACACAGCGCCCGGACCCGATGGAGTTCCTGGTCGAGCTCTCGTCCTGGCTCTGAAGGAGCTGGAGCCCCAGCTGAGGGGGCTCTTCACGGCATGTCTCGAGCAGGGTCAGCTTCCCAGTGTGTGGAAGGAGGGAAGGCTGGTCCTACTTAGAAAGGAGGGGCGCCCCGCGGACTCACCGTCCGCGTACCGGCCCATAGTGTTGCTCGACGAGGCGGGCAAACTTCTTGAGCGTATCATCGCAGATCGCCTCGTCAGCCACTTGTGCAGAGTGGGGCCAGACCTGGACGAGAACCAGTTTGGTTTTCGTCGCGGGCGCTCCACCATAGACGCTATTATGCGCGTGAGGGCCCTGGCGGAGGAGACAGTATCCCGGGGTGGGGTGGTGCTGGCGGTGTCATTAGACATCTCCAACGCCTTCAACACCCTACCCTGGAGTTGTATTCGGGAGGCGCTTAATTACCATCGCGTGCCTCCCTACCTCCGCCGCACAATAGGGGCTTACCTTGAGGAGAGATGCGTCACGTATTGGGGACGTGACAGCGCTGGTCGGCGCGTCATGTCGTGCGGTGTTCCGCAGGGATCGGTCTTGGGACCGCTCCTGTGGAACATCGGCTACGACTGGGTGCTGAGAGGTGAGCTCCCGTCGGGCGCTGACTTGACCTGTTATGCGGACGACACGCTCGTCACTGCCCGGGGGAGCTCGCACAGGGAAGCAGCGTTGGTTGCCACGGCTGCGGTTTCACAAGTGGTGAACCGCATCCGGTGCCTGGGCCTGGAAGTGGCCCTTAACAAGTCGGAGGCCATGGTGTTTCATGGCCTTCGACGCGCGCCGCCACCGGGATCGCACATCGTGGTCGGCGGGGCCCGGATAGCTGTCGAGTCCACCATGAAGTATCTGGGATTGGTGCTCGACAGCCGATGGGAATTTGGGCCCCACTTCCGGCGGCTGGCGCCCAAGCTGATGCGTGCAGCTGGCGCACTTTCAACGCTGCTTCCCAACTTGGGGGGCCCGAGCGCAGCCTGTAGGCGGTTGTACGTGGGAATCGTGCGGTCCATGGCCCTGTATGGGGCCCCTGTATGGGCGATGGACATGACGGCCAGCACTCTCGCCATTCTGCGCAAACCGCAGAGGGCGATGGCCGTCAGAGTCATCCGCGGGTATCGCACGATTTCCTACGAGGCGGCTTGCGTCCTGGCCGGATCCCCGCCCTGGGACCTAGAGGCGAAAGTACTCGCGTCACTATATCGATGGCGCGAGGAAGAGCGGGGACGGGGCTCGAGGCCGGTGCAGCGACAGATCGCGCTGCGCCGAGAGGAGCTCCGTCAGGTCTTGGTGGCGGAATGGCGGCAAAGGCTTCTGCGCCCTACTGCCGGCCTCGCTATCGTCGAGGCGATCCGGCCAGTACTCGACGACTGGCTCGGGAGAAGGCACGGCTCCCTGTCGTTTAGGGTGACGCAGGTGCTGTCGGGGCACGGCTGCTTTGGCAAGTACCTGTGCCGCATAGACAGGGAGCCGGACGCTCGGTGCCACCACTGCGTCCATTGCGGGGAGGACACGGCGCAACACACGCTCGCCGAGTGTGTAGCTTGGGAGGAGCAGCGCCGTGTCCTCACAAATGAAGTAGGAGGCGATCCGTCGCTGTCGGCCTTGGTGCGGAGTATGGTCGGTAGCGCAGAATCGTGGGATGCAGTGGTGTCCTTCTGTGAGGACGTGATGTCGCAGAAGGAAACTGCGGAACGGGAGAGGGAGATCTCGACTCCCTTCCCTGGCCGCAGAAGGCGCACCGGGCGCAGGAGAAGGACGGATAACGCCCTTTTCCAGCCCCCATGAATGAGTCCAGGGGCGAGGGTCTAGGGGAAGCCCCCGCCCCCTATTCGATGGACCCGAGGCGGAGGCACGCGTGGGTGTCGGCGCGCGCCTCTGAGGTGATACACGGGGTAGTTGAACACCTCACTACCCCGTGCAGGAGACGAGGCCCGTGCAGACCGGGCCAGCACTAGTATGAGGCTGCGGAAGAATTTGGATTCCCGCGGCCCCTCGCGTGAACGTGCGAGGAGACACCGGGGTGGTTTTAGCCGGTAAGAGTCCGGCACACCCCTCCGCCTTTCCCCAGGCAGAGGCAGTCCATGAGGATTTCCCCCCGTAAAAAAAAAAAAAAAAAAAAAAGGTTAGGTTAGGTAGGTTAGGTTAGGTTAGGTTAGGTTTTTAATGTTTTCGAATTTCGTGTGTTTTATTTAACGAATAATACCAATTTTAGGAAAGTTATAAGCAAATTTATGGGTAAGGTTAGGTTAGCTTACGTTAGGTTATGTTAGGTTAGGTAAGGTTATGTTAGGTTAGGTTTGGTTAGGTTAGGTTAGGTTTTTTAGTTTTTCGAAATCCGTGAGTTTTATTCAACGAAAAATTACAATTTTAAGAAAGTTATAAGCAAATTTATAGGTTAGGTTAGGTTAGCTTACGTTAGGTTGGGTAAGGTTAGGTTAGGTTAGGTTTTTAAGTTTTTCGAATTCCGTGAGTTTTATTCAACGAAAAATAATAATTTTAAGAAAGTTATAAGCAAATTTATAGGTTAGGTTAGGTTAGCTTACGTTAGGTTGGGTAAGGTTAGGTTAGGTTAGGTTAGGTTAGGTTAGGTTTTTTAGTTTTTCGAATTCCGTGAGTTTTATTCAACGAAAAATTACAATTTTAAGAAAGTTATAAGCAAATTTATAGGTAAGGTTAGGTTAGCTTACGTTAGGTTGGGTAAGGTTAGGTTAGGTTAGGTTAGGTTAGGTTAGGTTAGGTTTTTAAGTTTTTCGAATTCCGTGAGTTTTATTCAACGAAAAATAATAATTTTAAGAAAGTTAGTAGCAAATTTATAGGTTAGGTTAGGTTAGCTTACGTTAGGTTGGGTTGGGTTAGGTTAGGTTAGGTTAGGTTTTAAGTTTTTCGAATTCCGTGAGTTTTATTCAACGAAAAATTACAATTTTAAGAATGTTATAAGGAAATTTATAGGTTAGGTTGGGTTAGGTTAGATTTTTAATTTTTTCGAATTTTTTCGAATTTTTCGAATTTTTTCGAATTTTGAAAAGTGTGTTTTATTTAACGAAAAATATTAATTTTTGGGAAAGTTAGTAGCAAATTTATAGGTTAGGTCAGGTTAGCTTACGTTAGGTTATGTTAAGTTAGGTAAGGTTATGTTAGGTTAGGTTAGGTAAGGTTAGGATAGGTTTTTTAGTTTTTCGAATTCCGTGAGTTTTATTCAACGAAAAATTACAATTTTAAGAAAGTTATAAGCAAATTTATAGGTGAGGTTAGGTTAGCTTACATTAGGTTGGGTTAGGTTAGGTTAGGTTAGGTTAGGTTAGGTTAGTTTAGGTTAGGTTAGGTTCGGTTTTTAAGCTTTTCGAATTCCGTGAGTTTTATTCAACGAAAAATTACAATTTTAAGAAAGTTATAAGCAAATTTATAGGTTAGGTTAGGTAAGCTTACGTTGGGATGGGTTAGGTTAGGTTAGGTTAGGTTAGGTTTAGTTAGGTTAGGTTTTTAATTTTTTCGAATTCCGTGAGTTTTATTTAACGAAAAATAACAATTTTAAGAAAGTTAGTAGCAAATTTATAGGTTAGGTTAGGTTAGCTTTCGTTAGGTTGGGTTAGGTTAGGTTAGTTTAGGTTAAGTTAGGTTAGGTTAGGTTAGGTTAGGTTTTTAAGTTTTTCAAATTCCGTGAGTTTTATTTAACGAAAAATTACAATTTTAAGAAATTTATAAGCAAATTTATAGGTTAGGTTAGGTAAGGTTAGGTTAGATTTTTATTTTTTCGAATTTTTTCGAGTTTTTTCGAGTTTTTTCGAAGTTTTTCGAATTTTGAAAAGTGTGTTTTATTTAACGAAAAATATCAATTTTTGGGAAAGTTAGTAGCAAATTTATAGGTTAGGTCAGGTTAGCTTACGTTAGGTTGGGTTAGGTTAGTTTAAGTTAGGTTAGGTTAGGTTAGGTTAGGTTAGGTTTTTAAGTTTTTCGAAGTTCGTGAGTTTTATTCAACGAAAAATAACAATCTTAAGAAAGTTAGTAGCAAATTTATAGGTTAGGTTGGGTTAGCTTACGTTAGGTTAGGTTAGGTTTTTAATTTTTTCGAATTCCGCGCGTTTTATTCAACGAAAAATAACAATTTTAAGAAAGTTATTAGTAAATTTATGGGTAAGGTTAGGTTAGCTTACGTTAGGTTATGTTAGGTTAGGTAAGGTTAGGTTAGGTTAAGTTAGGTTAGGTTAGGTTAGGTTAGGTTTTTAAGTTTTTCGAATTCCGTGAGTTTTATTCAACGAAAAATTACAATTTTAATAAAGTTATAAGCAAATTTATAGGTTAGGTTAGGTAAGGTTAGATTTTTAATTTTTTCGAATTTTTTCGAGTTTTTTCGAATTTTTTCGAATTTTGAAATGTGTGTTTTATTTAACGAAAAATATCAATTTTTGGGAATGTTAGTAGCAAATTTATAGGTTAGGTCAGGTTAGCTTACGTTAGGTTGGGTTAGGTTAGTTTAGGTTAGGTTAGGTTAGGTTAGGTTAGGTTAGGTTAGGTTTTTAAGTTTTTCGAAGTTCGTGAGTTTTATTCAACGAAAAATAACAATTTTAAGAAAGTTAGTAGCAAATTTATAGGTAAGGTTAGGTCAGCTTTCGTCAGGTTGGGTTAGGTTAGGTTAGGTTAGGTTAGGTAGGTTAGGTTTTTTTTTTTTTTTTTTTTTTTTTTTTAAATACTATTATCCTCCGACATGTTGATCGGAGACCTTATGTAGCTGATTGCTTTTTTATATATTTATGTTTATTTTAATTTTTCATTATTTTTATATAGCTTTTTTTTTTTTCTTTATTTCCTTTTTTTCTTTCTCGTTTTTTTTCTGTGTTCTATGAACTAAGTTTTTTGTTTTTTCAATATCAGGTGCTTTTCGGTACTTTGATTTTTTTGTTTAAGTATATTTTTGTTGTTACTTTTCCTTTTTTATCGATTAAAAATGTGGTTAATTCTTATTTTATTAATTCTTTTTTTTTTTTTCTTTTACTATTCTACACTATTTCTAATTAAATTCTCTTGTTTTTTTTTCTTATTATGTTGCATACTTATTTTATATAATATTAGGACATATGTACTCATATGTCTAATTATATAGTTTTCTTACTCTCTTGTTTTTTTTTTTATCCTTTTTTACCAAGGTTTTTTTTTTTTTTTTTATTGTACTTTTTGTTTGATGTATCTTATTCAATATTCTAAATTAATTTTATCCTGTTCTTGTTTAGGTACTTTTATTAGTTTTTATGATTTTATTTGCTACGGTTATACAATATTTTGTGAAAATGTTTCTGCCGCGTTTGTCTTCCATTATGTTATGTATATTTTCTTTAGTCAATTTTAATCCTATCTGCAGTTCCACGTCTGCTCTATTTTTGCAAAATTGAGGGCAGTCTATAATTATGTGCAGAGAAGATTGGGGTTGGTTGTTATCACACGTACAGTCTGGTCTAGATTTTATTTTAAAACGGAACAAATAATCTGCAAAGCCTCCATGACCGGTGAAAACTTGTACTAATATTGGCGTTAAATTAATTTGTTTCAGGATGCGATATGCTGCTTCTACGTCTGGAAAAAATACTTTTGTAATTTCGGCTTTTTCTTCTGTTAAATATCTCTTGTGCCATTCCTTAATTGTTTTATGTCTAATTTGGTTCTTTATGAACGAAATCGGACATTTTGCGTAATTTAATTTTGTTTTTAATTTTAAAGCTGCTTCCTTTGCGAGTTCATCTGCGCGTTCATTTCCGGGAATACCTACATGTGCTTTAACCCAATACAGCCCTATCCTCCTATTTTGACTTCTTAATTTAGCGATATCTCGCCTAATTTCGAAAGCCAACGGTTGATATGCTGATTGATTTTTGACAAGTTCCAGTGCAGATCTTGAATCACTGTATATGTAAGTACTTTGGTAATTCTTTGCTTTTTGAATAGCTTGATGCATTGCGTACAGTTCAGCCTGAAAGACAGTGCAGAATGAATCTAATTTGAATTTTTTATTATCTATTTCTTGTTTATTTCTCCAAATAGAGATTGCAGCTCCAACCTTGCCCTCAATTTTACTTCCATCGGTGAATATTTGTATGCTGTTTGTATGTGGTTCCTCTAATTTTTCTGATGTTGTATTCTCTATTATTTCAAAGTCAATTTCTTCTTCGCAGGCTGGGTGCATCATTTCTAAAAAACTTACTTTTCCTTCGATCTCTCCGTCTTTAAGTAGGTTAGCATCTGGTTTACCGCGTTTTGCTTCATACAAATATGCAGCTTCGCGTAACCTTAAATCTAAAGGTAGTAGTCCTGAGAGTATCAAAGCTGCGTTTAGTGAGACCGTGCGATATGATTTACAAATTTTTTGTGCAAATCCCCTCTGCACTGCGTTTAGCTGGTTTTTGATTGCTATTTTGTGGGCAGCTGGTGCCCAAACGCTTGCGGCATACATTATAACTGGTTCAATAACTGATACGTAAATCGTTCTGATCACCTCGGGTTTAAGCCCCCATGAAATTTTTGCTGCACGAGCCAGTAATTTATAAATATTTATGGATTTTTGACAAATATAGGAAACATGACTATTAAATTTCAATTTTTTATCGATGATTAGGCCTAATATTTTTATCTCATCTACTAGTTTTATTTCTTTACCTCCCATGAACAATTGCGGGGTTTCATACTTCAATTTATTTGTTACTATCATACCATAAGTTTTTTGTGGGGCAAATTTTAATTTATTTTTTGATCCCCATTCATATATGTGTGAAAGAGTTTCATCTACATTTATTTTAATATCGCTTGTCACGTGACCTGAGAAGATCAGAACGATATCGTCGGCGAAGGCTTGGCAATACACTCCACGCTCTTCTAGTTCATTTAGCAACGGATCCAATAGCAAATTCCAAAATATGGGACCACCAATCGAGCCTTGAATGCACCCTTTTGTATTATTTTTTGTAAATTCTTCGTTCGCATATCTAACTGTAACTTTCCTATCTGTAAAATAACTATTTACTAATCTACGTAGATTCACAGGACACTTTATCTCCATCAGTCTATTTTTAATAGCAGGCCACCACGCGCTGTCGAAGGCCCCCTCTATGTCTAAGGATATTACAATACTTATTTTCTTATTTCTCAGATTGTTCTTGATGTGTAATATCAAGTCATAGAGGGAGTCCTCCGTACAGCGCTGTGGGACGAACCCATACTGACGGGGATTTAATTTTGGCAAAATGTAATATTTTAGTCTTCTCACCATCATCTTTTCTAGGATCTTACCCATGACAGAGAGGAGCCCTATCGGCCTATATGATTTCGCGAGAGAGTAATCCGTTTTCCCGGTTTTCTAAGTGCTAACACAGTAGCTTCCTTCCATGGATCCGGAAAGTATGATAATTCTAAGCACTTGTTCAACAAGGCTAAGAATATCTGCTTATCAACGTTTATCGCCGCGGCACAGATGTCCGCTGTGAGGCCATCTGAACCTGGCGCCTTCCTTGGATGGAAGCTGCTGGTAGCAAATTGTAATTCGGTTGCTGTAAATGGAACATCCCAAATATCATCTGTAGTTTGAGTGCACATTCTGTTAGCTTTCATTCGTGTATGATATTGTTCTGGTATTTCGTTTTCCAAATTGTCATCGAGGAAAAATGTCTCCGCCATATGTTTCACTGATTCCTCTGCATCCAACGATTTACCTTCCCTAATTAACAGTATGTCCTCGTGTCTTTTTGATGTTTTCCTGATCACTCTATAGATCCCGTCCCATAGACTTTCCCTATCCTGCTTACTGCAAAACTTTTTCCAACTGTTGATTTGTGCTTGTGCTACTTCTTCTTCATATTTATTTTTTATCTCCAAATATTGTTCTACTACGTAGCGCCGACGGCGAGAGGCAGCATACGATATTCTTCTTTTCTTCACTGTCATTTCTTTTTTTAACTTATTAAGCTCTTCTGTCCACCACGGTATAGTAATTTTATTTCTAGTTTTAATTTTTGGGATATTCGAATCACTTGCTTCCTTAACACATTCTATATATGTATTAATTGTAGTTTTTAGTTTTTCCTTTGATTTTAGTTCTGTTATCTCTTCTTCACTAATATTTTTCATTTTAAGTGTTTCACATAGTTTATTTTTAAAATCTGTCCATTTCGCCCTTTTTGTATTATATATTCTAGTACTTTTAAAATTATTATTTTCCGTAGGTTTTAACAATGCTAGTTTAAATGTTATACAGTTGTGGTCAGAACTTATAATAGCTTTATTTACTCTCCAATCCTTCACTTTACTTAATAAATTTTCGCTACTGATTGTTACGTCTACTATACTCTGATAGATATTCCCACCCCTAATAGTATCAAATGTGGGTTCATTTCCTTCATTTAATATGTGCATACCTGTATCCTCTATCATTCCTGCCAACTCCTCTCCCCTATGATCTTCCCTAGCACTTCCCCACCACGTACTCCATGCATTGAAATCACCTCCTATTAGTACGTATTTTGTTTTTAGTTTTTCAATGATAGTTTTCAGTTGTGCGAGATAGGGTTCGATAGGTAAACTGTCCTCAAAATAGACCGATATGACTCCTAATTCCCACTTATTCGTTTTTAATTGAGCCACTGCTATATTCTCCGTTACGAGTGTTGGATCCTCTATGACATTAATATTTTGATCAAAAACTATTACTGCTGCCTTTACAGGTTTAGTTCTGTTTCTTGTACACTGAATTACTTTTGTCCCTTTTTCTTGTTTAAGTTCCCCTAATGCTCCAATATATGGTTCCTGTACCAAAGCGATATTAATTTTTCTTTGTTCTGCTTCTATCATTAACTCTTTAGTTGCTAATTTCTTCCTCTGGAGATTTGCTTGTATAATACGGTAGTCCTGTGGATTTCTTAATGATTCTTCATCACTGGTGGTCCCATAATTCGTTGTATCGATTTCAGCAATACGCTACACTCGATCTCGCGATCGCGTCCCATTTCCTTCGGATAGGGCAACTGTCGTCAAATGCATTGTGGTCTGCCCTTTCGCTTTTTGCGTGCAAACAATTGCGACATGTCGGTGGTTCTTTTACTGCCCATAATGGACAGTCGTCCTTAACATGGGGTCCGGCGCAATGGCTGCATAAATCCTGTGTCTCTTTACAGAATTTCTTTCCGTGACCGTACCCCAGACACCGCGTACACTGTACCAACGGTGATTGGTCTCTTACTATTACACGTTGCAAGTCAATGTGAACTTTTTCCACTGTTGTCAGTCTCTGCCACACTTTTGGGGATACTTGAATTACAACATGATTAATATGCGGATTTCTAGCTTTTTTCCGATATTTAATTGCTGCTCTGTATTGATCATCTGGTATATCGGATAGGAGTTGCTTATTCTGGTTTTTCAGAGCTGCTAGAATATCTTCGTCTTTATTTAAAGATAGAACATCTCTCATAATTATCAGAGGGTCTTTATTCTCGACTTCTTGTACTAGCAATTTTGAGGATGCTCCTTTGATTCTTTCCGCAATTTTTTGAACTTCGTCATGTGTCTGGCATCCCACTATTACCTTTTGATCCCTGGCCTTCCGTAGTTTATCCACTCTCAACCCAGTGATTTTAGCGTCAATTGCTGTTCTAATTTTATTTATTATATCTCCGCTAGTGTCTTGTTCTTCTTCAGACGATACCAGAACTGAGTGCATTGGAGCCATCATTTTACTGTTTATTTTGGCCTTAGGTCGACCAACTATGCTGGCATATGTGGGTTCATTTGTTTCGCTTATAACCAAAGACTCTCGAAGTCCACCCATTTGGTCTTTTAGGGATGATAATTCTTCCTTTATTTCCATCAGTTCCCTTCTGGTATCCTCCGATTTGCCCATAAAAGTATGTTTATCCAATAAGGTGTCGTTGCCCATCGTGTGCTTCAATGAGTCCGTTAGGGTTCTCATATCACTCACTGTTTCGGTGAGAGCAGACTGAATAT